>PHFE01000091.1:1039270-1057289 GCA_002796755.1 Paracorniculantispora psalliotae
TTCGACGCACCAGACGCTTGCATGTCTTTGCGGAATACGATCAGCCCATTATGGACTTCTGTTGGACGGGCCTCTTTTTTTTTTTCTTCCTTACTCGATCTACGGCCGTGGTGACTTGATACATTCAGCTTTTGACAGTGCCATGAGCAAGTTTGTGAGACATGATTGTGTGTGGTGTGGTGTGCCTGTGGTGGTGTGAAAGTCCATGCATTCATGACCATGGGACTTTTTCTTGCAAGGCAAATACTTTTCTTATCGTTGTATTTTGTGGCGTTTTATTGTGTGTGAGCTGCCTTTTTCGTCGTCCAAGGGCCCAAGGCAAACCAACCTAGCGGACCATCGTGCCGCCTTGTCTCAAAATCATACAGCTCACCGAATCCCATCACTTTGCATGAATCGTCCCCGCCCCGTACGACGGAATCTCTTCCGTCTTGGAGCAAGGACAGAGGGGAAAAAAAAAGCCCACTTGCTGATTGACAGTCAGTCTCTCCATAGGTCGGCAATCGGAGACGTGGGGAATGATGCTACCTTCACCGATACTGCAGGCTGAATGTTACAAGTCAGAAATAGGAAGCCCCAGAAAAAAAAGCGTGCTTTCGACCTGTCTCTTTTTGTCTATGAATGCTGCATGTCTCTCTGTTTTTCCTCGTGTTCGTGAAAGTGAAAGAGGATACGGCAACAGCGGCCGCCGATCCGGGCATCCGATCGACGGACCTCGTGAGAGTGCCATCCCGTGTTTCGCCTGATGTGGGAGAGACGAGAGCGCATGACTTGTGGCTGCATAAAATGTGTACAAAACATGTCTGCATATACACTACACAAATTAGCTCCCGCCTTATTTTGGAAACCTGTATGATAATTTGCTGGCGTTATTGCGGCGCCGGGAATTCGCATTGCCGAGTATGACAAGGGCGACTGACATGACCATGTCAAAGTTGTGCCACGTCGGTACTGCGAAAGACCTGTCGAAAAGCATCATTATTGGTTGAATGATGCGCCTCCAACGCCTCAGACGTCGACCACCTGTGTACTTCCTTGTACTCTTTTCCCAGTTTATTAAGAAGGCCCCCGGTCTGTAGACACATGCAGTGTGATAATGCGCGCAGAGCCACCGACCTTGGCGTGACGACGTGTGTGCTGCACGGCCGATTCTTGTCAGGCGGCACATTAAAAAAGTAGGTTAGACATGCCTCTGGGGCAAAAAGTAGAGAGACGGCTGGAGAAGAACAGTGTCTGATATCATTTTTTTGATGCGATATTCCAATGTTTGACGTGGCAGCAAGCCCACCCCGCGGGCTGGCCAAACTAGCGTCTCGATCCAGGCACAGAGTCGACGCTACTGAACATCGATTGACTACGGTGATCGGGGTCCCGTTAGTTTGTGTCCTGTTAATTGCTTTTCCTCTGGAAAGTTTCTTGTCGGCCGTGTATTAGTGGCCAGCGCCTCAAACTCTGGCACGCATTCCGTCCCGAGCTCCAGCTTCTGGAGCCAGCGGCCGGGCCGTAGCAAAATAGCGCGTCGGGTAAGTTTGTCCTTGCAGTTTTGGCCCATCGTAGCCCAGTTTATGCTTTTTCTTCTGCTGGTAGCCTCGATGTAGGCTTTGGCATGTGAAGAATAGGGGTCTTTTCCGGGTCGGTTTTGCGTTCTCGGCTACAAGAGACGGTAAAGACAGACATCTGAGTCGTACATGGTGAGCGACGGCCGCGCGTGCAATCAAAAATAAAGTGCATCGTATGGAAATCCACGATCAGAATGAGAGAGAAACATCGATTCTCGGTGACTACAGTATCCCGTCGATAACCGGACTCATCACACCGCTAGCCAGTTGCTGTTATTCATAGCTTGCTGGGGTACAGCTTTCTTGGCCACCAATTTTTTTTTTTTAATTACTCCAAAATATACATGCTGTGTACATTGGACTCGTGCAGGCAGCATGCTTCTGCCGACCGCGCATCATTTGATATCGGCGCACATAAGAGACGGGATGGATGGATGGATGGCCGATGCAGGCAAGCAATGTGGTGGGTGTCGTGGCTGTCTCGCGTGTGGCCTGGGCTTTTGCTTCCGGGGAAAGGATCCGATGCATGCAAGGCGGGACACTCGTGGCCTTGTGTCTCGCTTTTTTTGCTTCTTCTTCTTCTTTTCTGTGCGGGCGTTGCTTCCTTCTGCAGCAAAGCAAAGCACATGGACGGGCCGAGGCCGCCATCGATGTAGGCAGCCCACCAAAAGGGATATCCCTGCAGGCATGTGCTGGTACCTGGTATGTAGCGGCCAAGTACATGACGGCAGCGAGGTGTGTCGTTTCGGAAGAGAAAAAAAATGAGAAAAAGGTACGAGCGGATTAGAGTCTTAATTTTGGGTTATTTGCATATTCTTAGAGGTAATTAAAAGGCATGCTTTACTAGAAACAACGCCCATCGCGCACACAGACGCATGGTTCAGGTACATCTCGCTACGCCACGGGGACCGCGTCCACTAAACCCGCCAGAGCCCACCCACTGTAACAGGGTCTCCAGCGCAAGTCAACCACTAAAACAGTGACAATTACCACTGAATTGACTCGTGCTCCGCCCAACTAGCGCTCTTGGCCACCCTCCATCTCCGCCTCGCGTGCCTCATCTTCTCGACGCTTTTCCTCTGCACCAAGGCAATCAAGGCGCGAACAAACACACACCACCACCATCCATCCTGCACGCTACTCAATACATCTCCAACACCAGCATCAAACCAAAAACGCCACCGCGTCTGCAAGTTGCTGCTTTTTGCCCGTCTTCGCCCTGTCTCACTCGCATCGAACAAGCTGAGCTGCATCCCAGACCCTGGCTCGCGACCACCCACTTCATCAACCCTTGCCAATCAACAACGCATCTCCGCCGTCTGTCCACCCAACCCGACCCTCACCACACGAAGACGACTGGCTGACCATCGCTCCTCCTGCTGCTGCAGTCCGTCTCCTCTGCCCGACCGATTGTGACCCTTGTTTCTTGGCCCTCTCCGCCATTTGCCACGAGACCCTGCAATACGCGGCCCGACGACCCTGCACGCTTGCTGCAGCCCAACGCATTTCCACTCAACTTTTATTTTTTGTAATTTGTGCGACACGCCTTTTGGACTCTCTGGTGCAGGATTTCACACTTCTGAACAAATAATTGGTCTCTCTGACAGCCCGTCGCATTCGAAACCGAGCATCTCTGCTTGGCCATGATAGCGGCACTCCTGCGTCGTCGCCCATCATCATGACGAGGCAACCATCCGACGCCTTCCTCCCCTCCGGAGGCTTCGACAGCGACATGATGCTCGCCGCCTCACCTCCGCCCACCGCCAGCAGCCAAGTCGCACCACCCACCGCGCACGACTTGCAATCCATCTACGAATACCACACACACGGCCCCTCAGGCATTGCAGCCGCCGCCGCCCCTCGTTTTGCTCCCTCCGCGCCACCATTCAACTATGCCTCCGCCCACATGCCTCTCGCCGCCGCCGCCGCCTCGCTGAACCCCTCGATCCGTCGCGACAGCAGCCTCTCGCCCACCGACATTGGCACCGCCCGGGCAAGGCCTCCGATGATGGCTCCTCCTGCTGCTGCTGGCAGCTTGTACCACGACTCGCCCTCGCCCAACCTGGCGGTCGCGACCTCGCTCTCCCGCTCGGCCTCGGCTGACGCTGCCGCGCCGCAGCAGACGTCGCTGCATCTCGTCCAGCGTCTCGCCCAGCAGAATTCCCTCATCCGGGACGCCTGGGAGGCCGAGCGCAAATACCTCGAGGCGAACCGCAAGCGAGCCGAAGAAGTCTACCAGGAGGAGCGCACCATCATGGAGGACATGCGCGAGTCGTGGATCAACGAAAAGGCCGCCATGCAGCGCGAGATGCATGCGCTCCGCGACCGCGTCCACCATCTGGAGACGGAAAACGCCGGCCTCAAGTCGGTCACCTCGCCAGGTAGCCAGCTCAGCGGCCTGGTCTCGCCCGCCACCGGTGCCAAGCTGCACGCCGACTCGCTGCCGCCTGGTCTGGAGGGTGCGTCGCGGCGGCCGCACTTTGTCAGTAGCACAGCAGGTTCGCGTGCCTCACCGACAGGCAACGCTGAGCCGTCTGCACCCACGCCGCTCGACCCGCGCACCCAGCCCGAGACGTCCTCTGCCCGCGACTTTCTGGCCTCCCGCCGCAAGACGAACGACATCCCGATCCCCCTCATCGACGTCCACGAAATCGACCCGAAACTAGACGGCATCTTTATCAAAGCCAACGCCGTCCGCGACACCTTTACCCAGTCGTCTGTCAAATCCTCGCCCGCCACGTCGCCTCCTACAGACCACAGCTCTTCGGAGCAAGAGGGCGCGCCGAACCGGCGATCCTCGTCCAAGGCTCAGACGATGCAGGCCCTGGCTGCCGGTGAGATGCGCCGCCGAACGATGCACGCTGGCCACACGCCCAATCACTCGCTGTCACTGTTTCCGACCATGACGACCCTTGATGGCAGCATGACGGCCGGCCAAAGCGAAGCAACAACACCAACGACCCTCAACAAGGCTGTCTTGGCGGATGATGATGAGCCTGAGCCGGCTGTGGCGCCTGTTGTCGAGCCAGAACCCAGAGAGGCTGTTGTGCCCGAAGCCGTGCGACAGGAGGCTCCTGTGGACGATTTCGAGGACACGCAGCTGGAGCCGCGCCTGGAGCCCCAGGACGACGTCCCGCTCAAAGGCCCGCTCATGGTCAAGAACATTCCCGCGCAGGATGAAATCTTTTGGGCCCAAGTCAACCAGAAGCTCGAGGGCATCAGCCACAGCGAGGAAGAGGCGCTGCCCACCGTCATGAGGGCGCAGCTAGTCGAGGACGACAAGCCCAAGACCAACGGCGCTGCTGCTGCGGCGGCGGCGGCGGCGGCGGCTGCGGAGGCAGCGTCTGACTCGGCCAAGCCGGTCGAGGCAGATGTGCCTCTCAAGATGCGCACCACGACCAACTTCGGCGCGCCGTTTGGCATAGCCTAGCCTGCGAGGCCGGCCGCCGCTCGAAGCAAGACGAGTCCGTTCTGATGCGCACTGGTTCAATCGATGGGGTTTGCCAACCCAAACAGCATCCTTCACGTCTTACACGATTTTTTTATTGCTTTTTTCTTTCTTTTGTTACGGCATTGCATTTTCACGGAAAGTCATTTGATTCATATACCCCCTTTATACATATACACACAATTCTTAGAATGGCGAACAACATCATGATTGGGAAAAGACTAGTTTAGCGAGTTTGAATTCGGGATTCTGTTTTTTATATAAGATAGATTGGTGCTTTTTTTGCTTGCTCTTTATACAGTGCTTGGGACTGCGGACTGGGGGAGATGGGGACACTTGGGGAGATGTATATACAGGTCGGGTTTTGCATAGACTTATTTAAGCTGCGCGAGAAAGGAAGCGCTTTTATCATCATGGTGTGGTGTGGTGTACACCTAGCTCATTAGACCAAATAGATTTTTTTTTCTCTTTGCCTGTTATGTTGAAGGCGCTCTAGATGGAAGCATGCTATTGCCAATGCATGAGATGGTGAACAAAAAGACTGGCTTTGCGCAACCCATCCTTCTGTTACCAAACCAATTTGCCGTTCAAGAAAACGCTGCCGGCAAAGCTGTACTCTGAAAAAAAAAAGGGTTGAGGCGAACAAAACTCCTTTCTTGCAGACGGCAATGATAACGCAAGCATCTTGATGCCCGCACACAGCGCCCTCCTCTCGACTACGCTACCTCAAAAATTTGGTGGTGGTTGTCAGTGAGTAGTCGTTTTGATTGTGTGATTTTTGATATAAAGTAGAATAACATAACCAAAAAGAGCGCCGAACGGGGCGTGGGACATATTGATCCCCCAAAGTAACCCTCTTCCCACTCACGGAAAACAAAATCTCGCTCTTTGCTTCTCATCGGCTTTGCGAAATTAAGACTTCAACCCTGAAGTGCTTCCCGCATCTCAGTTTTACTGCTCACTCTCCAATTTGCCTACTCATAAATTTTCCTCTCTCTTCTGATTTTCGGTGCAATTCTTTTTCTTCTTTTTTTTCATTTATTCGCATTGCTACACGCCAGCGCCCACGCGTTTCTCAAACAAGAGCCATCTATCACTTAAATATCCAACGTGCGCCTTTCTAGGCCATTAACGCATAAACAAGAATGAGCTATTTTCCCGCTCGTTTCATAGGCCTATCGATAAGACTTCGCTCTTCCTTCTTTCTGTGCCACCACAATTTGCCTGGGCGACAGGCATCCCCAGGTCCAGGGTCTTTGGCCCGCTATTCGGGGCCTGACTCGGTGCGCTATCTCAGCATGATAACCCTGTGCCTGGCTATATTGCGGCGCCAAGATTGGGGCGTTTACTTGTTAATCGTTTTTATTTGGGGACACATGTCACGTTGCGTGTTATTGGACCAGGATGGCGGCCAGTCGCTGGATATCGTCTGCTGCATTTCGTAGAGAGTCACGGCAGTCGCGGTGTCTGTGTTGAAATCACCTTCATAATATCATTGTGCCAGTCTATGGCATAGAATAGCAAGTCACAGTCACAGCCACGGTATATTTCTCAACTTCTTGTTGCAATGTTGTATTGTGCTACACATTCAACGAAATGGCTGTTCTGGGCCAATAACGTATACAAAAAGGACAGTGTGTAAACTGACGTAACAAAAAGATCAGGCTCATTCATTGCTCGAAGCGAATGTCCATTCCGCCCAACGCCAAAAAAACCTCATATTCGTTCGAGGTGTATTTCAATTTCCACGCCTCCCATTCCTCCTAGACACACCGAAAAAACAAAAACAAGCAGAAAATACTGCTCACGAAAATGCTCCATGCAAACGCCCATGCCAATGCTTGATCTAAAAAGACTCAAGGCTTGTTGTGCCCCATTAATAATAGTGTTGGGTGGACAAAGGAAAAAGCAAAAGACAAAAGGAAAGGGCATAATTCTTCAGATAAATATGTTGCGCATGAGATGCGGGTAAATATACCAGCTCGCTTTAGTAGCCGGCTTGGCCAGGCATCTTTCCGAGAGAGTGGGAGCCACTGCTCTTGGGAGGAAGATGAGAGTGGCAGAAAATGCGCTTGGAGCTGGCCGAGCTCGCCTTAGTGGCATCGATGCAGAGGGTAGGGTCATCATAAGACTCAACCTGGCAGCACTCAATGTTCTTCACCCAGCGGTTGTTGGCAACGTCCATGACGCTCATACGCTTGGTGGGGTCCGGGTTAAGCATCTGCAGCAGGACACGGCGCAGCGCGGGAGGGTTGACGCCAACGTCAAGGGCCAGGCACTTGGGGTAGTCGGTGTCGGTAATGCAGGCTTCGGGGTCAGGGTGCTTCGAGTACCAGCGCTCCCAGCCCTTGACGAGCTTATCGTAGTGGCTATTGCCAGGCTCGGCACGCGTCCAGATGGCGCCTCCAAAGGTGAGGTAGATCATAACTATGGCGCTGCTCCAAACGTCGAGGGAGCGAGCATCGTAGGGTACCCTCTTGGCGAGGACTTCAGGAGCAATGTAAGGCTCAGAGCCGCAGATGCCGGGACTGCAGAGACGGACCTCACCCATGTTCTGGCCGCACATGCCGTGAGCTTCGCGGAGACCGGGGTGGGTGCCACTGAAAACCTCGGAGACACCAAAGTCGGTAATCTTGATCTTGCTGTCCTTGGTGATGAGCAGGTTCTCAAGCTTAATGTCGCGGTGGGCGATTCCATGCTTGTGCAGGTACGCGACGCCCTGAATGAGCTGCTTGAAGATGCAGAGACGGTCCTTGAGTTTAGACTCGCCCTTGAAGAACCCTTTCTGGACGAGACTAAACAGGTCACCTTCTGAGCAGTATTCCATAACGTGGTTCCAGCGGCCGTGGTCCGTGCAGAGGCGGATGGTTTCGACAACGTTGGGGTGGTGCAGGCTCTTGGCGATGCTAAACTCCGACTTGATCTTCTTTTCGTATTCTTCTTGGCTTTCGCTCTTGGACTTGCCACGGAATTCCTTGACAGCGTAGAGCTCG
The DNA here is from genome assembly GCA_002796755.1 of Paracorniculantispora psalliotae. Taxonomy (NCBI): domain Eukaryota; kingdom Fungi; phylum Ascomycota; class Sordariomycetes; order Hypocreales; family Cordycipitaceae; genus Paracorniculantispora; species Paracorniculantispora psalliotae. The sequence continues at coordinate 1,047,271 of PHFE01000091.1, forward strand.
TTGGGGGAACCCTTGCGAGCCATGAGAGTGACCTTGGAAGCGGCACCCTTGCCGAGATGCTTGCCGTGGCGACCAAGGAGCTTGTGCTGGTACTCGAACTCGGTGAGAAGATCGGCGATATCAATAGTAAAGTCGTCCGGCAGGCTCAGGCTCATGCGACGGGCCTTGGTGCCAGTGCCGGCATCGGGAGGCAGAGCCCAAGGTTGGCGCTCGGCAGGGTACATGTTGTTGCCAGTGTGTTGTTGGGGAGGCAGGCCGGGGGCTCCTCGGTCGCCGGCGTCGAAGCTGCTAGCACGGCGGGGAGTCTTGCCGGGGCGGCCGCCGCGGTTGACAAAGTTGACGCGGCCGCGCAGGTTGAAGCCAGTAGAGGCGCGGCTCTTCTTCTGGAAGTCTTCCGGACCGGGTAATGACTTGCCCAGGATGCTAGAGCGATGCGAAGGAGCCATTTCCAACGGCGAGCCCGGCGTAGGGGGCGAATTGGAAGCGGTCGATTGCGTCTTGTAGGATGCGGGTGCCGGGATGCTGCGAGGAGCACTGGTCGGGGCGGGATTGCGGTTGAAAACGCCGTCGGTTGAGTTGGGCGTACTAGACTCAAAGGCTGGGGTGTCGCGCTCGACGGCGGACGAGGACCGGCGGAAGAGATTTGTCATTGTGCGCTTGAAACTGGATGTAGAACCACGGGTAGAGCGACGCGACAGGGTACCAGACTGAGGGGCCTCGGAGTCAGGTTCGGATGGAGGCGGCTGCGTCGGCGTGGCGGGCTCGACAGCAGGATTCGTATAGTTGCTGGTGGCTGTGCGCGCGCGATACAGCGAACGTTGAGGCGAGGGCGCAGGCGTTGGCCGGGGAGTGGTCTGGTCTACGGGCGACTCGGGTTGGAGAGGCGATTTCGTAGGATTGGAAGTAGGGTTTGGCGTGGTGTTGTAGTGTGTCAGAGTAAGATTCTGCTCAAACTGCTGGACGTTGGTGAAATCTTGCGAATGACGACCGCCGCTAACGGGAGTGACGGGTTCTATCGGCGATTCGCTTCCAGATTCACCGGCTTCTTCCTCAAGAATGGGATGAGGGATATCGGTAGGATATTGGCGCGGCGAGGTAGAGAAGCTGTGAGAGTAGAAATGGCGGCTTTGGAGATCCGCAGCATCCGTAGAGTCTGTAATTGGGGAAAATGACAAAGCGTCAGTAAAGAAATAAAATATGGTCTGGGGAAAAGAAGAGGAAGAATAGAAAGCTGGAATTGGATTCCGTCTTGGGCAAGGAAAACGATGGGGCCAAGGCACAAAGGCGGGACGAGAAACGGAATCACGTCACAGGCAGGTGGTGGCAGGCAGACGCCGGACAAGGATGTGACGATGGATCAATAAGCAGGGGAATGCAGTTGAGGGCTGGTAGCCAGTAGGGCGGCGAGGCAGACCAAAAGGCTAAGAATAGTGGGCGAAGGCTGTGGGTGGGTGGTGCTGCTGAGTGACTGGTGACAGCGACTCGGGCGCGTGGGCTGAGGAGTGGCGAGGGAAAGGCGGGTTGTGGGCGCGGGCGCTGTCTGGGTGCGGAAGAAAGCGAAAGGAAAAGAAAAAGAACTGACCTGATTCAGACGCCATGGTCTGGGGTTCTGCCGGGCGCAACAAGGTAGCAGCCATTGTTGCGAGGATTTAACCGAAGTGCTGGAGAGCGCTGGATAATGCCTTGGAAATGACCGTCAAGCGATTTAGGCTTTTTGGAGGTTGCGACGAGCCAACTGGACAGGCGAGGACGGGAGCGTGCCTGCGTTCTGCGACAGTGAACGGTCGGTGATCGGACGAGCGCGGACAATGACCGGTGCGCGAAAGAGCGAGACGGAGAATTGGAGGGCGACGGAGCCAACCAAAGACGGAGCAAGCCAAAGACGGAGCCAGCCAGAGACGAGGGCGGGCGAAAGCGAATTTGGTGTGCCGCTAGGGTGGAAGAGTGATGCAACCAGTGGTGGGGGTTTCGTGTCGCGCCCAGGTGGTTGAGTGGTGCGAGACAGTAGGCACAAAGTACCTAGAAGACCTGAAGATGTGAAGGAAAAGAGCGCTAGAAAATCCTCTGGTCAAAAGAGGACGAAAGAGTGGGCTTTTGGTGTGTCGCCCAGTGAGATGCCTCGAGATAGTGGGTGGTAGCGGATTTTAGCGGCGCCCAACGACGTAATTGATGGGGGGCTCGTCTTGTTGTGTGCGAGAAGAGCGGGACAATGGGCGCTAACGAGGTGGAAGGGTCGCTGGAACAGGCGAGGCGGAAGAAAGCCCTGTAGACGTGTTGTAGTGGTGTGTTGAGCTGGAGAAAACGAGGCACACCAGAGACTGGGAGCTTGGACAATTCCGCGGAGACGCCGACGAGACGGGTTGGTGTCGAGAAGACGTGGGCTAGCAGTTCGATGCAAGCCACAGAAGACAAGGGTGGCCGAGATGAACGAGGAGGGGTTGATTGGCGATGCAATTCGGTTTTGCAGGTTTTGCAGAGATGGATGAACGGGAGAAGACGTGATTCGGTTCCGTTTGCTGGGGTGTTGGCGATTTTGAGTTTGAGGCTAGCTCTTCCAACAATGGCTATCGTCGTATTGAACGCGAATAGGCGAAATCAACAATGCCAAGCCGCAATGCCCGAGAGATGCGCGTAAATGTTCTTCTTGAAGAGTTTTGGCGTTTGCGGTTTGTGTTGTTGCCTGCAAAGGTATCGTCGACTGGCGGGTTGAAGAGAAGAAGCAAGCGAGGCTACGCTTGCAAATCCATGGGCACGAGGGCGATGGATGACACAGGTTGCTGAAGGAGAGAAAAATGAAGAAGAGAGAAGATAGGATGGAAGATGAGAGTTGATAAACACTCCACCAGAGAAGAGAAAGAAAAAATTGGTTGGTAACTTAGGTAGATGGGCAAAATAGGAACAAACGGCGTTTTCAAAAGTGTCAATGGGGGGAGGTGGGCCTGGAGGCATTTATGAGGACTATGGCGAGCATTGGGGCGATTACGGGGGTCACAGGGGGGTTACAGCGAGCTGTCCAGAATTACAGCGCGTGTGGTGAGCAGTTACAGCGTGCTGGCTGCCTGTAACTACAGAGGGGCGGACCAACTCTAGGGGGCGTGTGCCATGGGCGTGTGCTCTGGGTCAGAAACTTGCCAGGGGTGCGTGCCAAGAAGGCAGGACTCGGATCGAAAGTATCCTGTACAAGCCTACAAGGGCAAACTCATCGCAAGTCGAAAATATATGTTGATCTGTGCACGAATAAGCTGCGGTGGCATTGTCCGTCTGAATGGTACCCGAGTAGGTACAGCTGGAGTGGGAAGAGGCCTTTTGAATAGTCACACTGACCAAGGCTGAAAGATGATGAAAGAATCAATTGGAGTAGTCACGGTCAATAGTCACACCAATACTCATTCATTCATGCAGTTACAGCCAACTTGGTCCTGAGAATCCAAATCTGACGTACCCCACGATACCAGGTACAGACACAGCGCGCAGATACAGCGCCCACAGCACGCACAACACCGCTACAACTACCAAAGGCGCTGTAACCAAGCTGACCGACCATCTTTGATACCAATGCACCATTGTGAAGCCATCTCTTCACCTTCTTCCACCTCCATAGTCACCGCTTAAACTCTCCTCAAGACAAAACGTCCAATGACCAGTGGGGCCAGCTCAGGTGAATGCCCTGCCCTGACCTGACCTTGGTAGGCTCCATACCTACTTTGGCAGCTCAGCTCGTAGTAAGCCAATGTACATGCGTCCTCTGGCCAGCATTTGTCGGATACACGCTCCCAGTTGGGTTGGAAGCATTTCTCGTTCTTCTTGACTTGATTTCTCCTTTCGTCGGTCAAAACCCATTGCGGACATGAAATACGGGTTGTTTCTGTCATTGCTCATTCACCTGTGCTCAGCCAAGACGCCAAACCTAGCTCCTCATTCCCCTCCCCGCCCAGCCCCAGGACGGACCTCCTCATCGTGCAGGCGCCCATCGCTCAGACAAGGGAAACAGGGTCCCTTTGCGCAAAGAGAAAAGTCTTGGCTGCATAACATGTTTGCGCCATGAGGTCAGTTCCTGTGCTCTCTCTCTTCTGTGAGCAGTGACAGGCGGCAACCTGTCCACGAGCAGCAGCTTGCTCAACGTACAATGGCAGACACGATAGTCTGGAAAAATCCTCGCGCGAATCAAATAAGCTCTGCGGCGCTCTGTGAAACCGCTCCCCTGGGCTGGGACAAACCGCACATGCAGGCTAATGCACCCAACTGCATCCTGCAGCTGGCCCTGCGGCAGCTCGCATGCACTGCACCTTGCATCGACCCTCTCTGTCTCCGTCTGTCCCCCGTATCAAGCAACTCTATCCGCGCGTTGCCATGCCAGTGTATTATCCTGCAGTTTTTATTTTAGTACTTTGCCCACAATGTCAGCTTTTGCCAGCTCGTCGCATCGGATGCCCCCGAACAAGGCTCGCGTCGATCCTCGATTCCTCTTTTCGCATTTTCCCTGTCTTATAGCATAAAAACTACGTATAATTGAACAAGAAAAAAAAGGACCTTCATTCTTGAGTCTGCCCAGGGCGCTCTTGGCATCATCATGACCTGGGACCATCTTCTGGGGAAAGCCGGGACAGAGGCGCGCGCTCCCCCTCCCTCTAAAACAGCGCCCACTCCAATTACACAACTCGTGAAACATGCAGCATTCCTCAACAGCTTGCTGCTCCGAACCCTGGTTGAATTTTTGTCTGAGGCTTATTTCATCATCAACTGCCCTGTCTTGCATTTTTTTCACTTTTACCAAAAAAAATTACACAGATCGTCGTAGACAAAAGACCGCCATCGCCAGCATTGTGGCTTTACGCTGACGACAATGCGACCCAAAAAACCGAGCAGTGTCGAAAGCAAAAAAAGCCACCGTCACACAACAGCGAGGCACGCATCGTCCCGGGTCTCCCAAAGAAGCTCCGATTATGGCGTCATTGCCTTGTTCCTCGCCTGCAGCCGCCCGGCAACTGTGACGCCGTTGCTGTACTAACACTTGTCCTCGTCCTATCTCTTCAGATCACCTGGTCTAAGAAGCCAGCCTTGTGCAAGCTTGACTTGTTGCAATCCTGCATATTTGTGTGGAGTTGCGGGTTGCTATTATTACCTTGTAGTAATGCTATTTGCCTGTGCTGCCCCCTCCTCTCAACGGCTCCGCAATCAAGACCTGCGGTGAGCAGAGCAGCAGCAACGAGCAAAGATAGAGCACGCGCGCTATCATTGCTAGCGTTGGCAACGCTTTTCGACCACAAACTTCTTCTTTGGGCCGTGGCCATGGGGGCACAGCGTCGCAGTGCTCAGGCTCGCGGGGCGGTAGCCTCTTTGGGCCAATTGTCGGACCGGACGGTGGACGGACGGTGGTCCACGAATCGAGAGACTCTTCCCCCCTCTCGGTCCTCGTCAAATCATATGCACGCAGCTGGTAAAAACGTTCTTTTCTTTCCATGGGCCAGCTTCGGAAAGATGTGCGTCCTTGCTCGCTTCTGTCATATTCCCGGATCAGATACGAGCCGGGCCAAGGTAACTCTGACATGCGGGCATCGTGCCGGCTTCGCGAAAGGGTCCTAGCCAACTCTTACTCGACCGTAATCCTCAACGACTCTGACACAGATGTTCAATTCATTTACTATTCCCCATTCCAGTGTACTCCTATTTCCTCAAAACCTCACGACCCCTCATCTGCCGACCAACTACGAAAATAAATGCCTCTCCCCACCATGGCTTGTCCACAGCCTGCCTAGGCGCAACCACACACACGCCCGGTTCAGCTCATCGATCAAAGAAATCACCCATTCCCCATGCCAATTTGCACTAGTTGAGCTGGGGTGGTCGCCATCCCAGCCAAACGCTCTCCTTGGCCCCGTCCCATCCATCCCTGTCTTGCATGTTGGAGTCTTCCCCTCCCACCATGACGAAGAAGCGAAACGGACGATGAACAGCGCATCAAAGCACATCACGTTGTACAGCAAAAAATTATCACAAGTCGCCGTTGCCCGTAGTTCCGGGCCCTGCCACCACCACGAGGCGTTTTCTCACCACCGCCAGCCTGGTCCACGGAGAAAGGCCAGGCGGCGCTGGAAAAATGCTTTGCAGCCGTTGCCGGTTATCCGCACTTCTTTCTGTACCAAAAAAGTGTGGCTGCCTTGCATGGGACTTTCCCCTTGCCTCAGCTCTTGAAGCTTCTCAACTTTTGTACACGAAGAAAAGCCCCAACAAATGATCATTCGACCCTTGCGTTACAACTTGCCTTTCTCCGCCGCGCCCGGCCGATTGAAAGCAGAACCACATATCATTTCAAACCCCGCACAAGCACAGGACCTTGGAAAAAGAGGCGTCCCCAAACTAGAGTCTTTTGGGTCTTAATTTCGGCTCAATATCCTTTCCCTCAACTATCAACGATGGTCCCAGCTGCTAGCCCAGACGTGGATAAAGCCCCCGGGCAAAGAAAGAACGCCACTGTCCAATAAAGAGCCTCTTGTTACTGTTCTCATTACCTACTCGGCGCTTCTTCAGCCGTGTGGCCCTGGATTTTACGCCAGTTGGACGGGCTCGCCCCTTCAAGCCACAGTGACGAAAGGACCTTTGTCCTAGCGCATCGACGTACTGTAAAACCAGGCTGGCTGGCTGCGCGAAGCTACTGCACAAAATCGCCTTGCCCTTTTCGCAGCGTCCTGTAAAAAGCCCCAGAGTTCTTCCTATGCCAAGACGCTTGTTCAAAAACGACGGCAAGCCAAACTCTTCTGTCAAGCCACGAAACCGCGACTTGTGCCCATGTACTCGGCTACTGATGGACATTGAATAAAAAGACCTGCAGCCTGGTTTTTGGCACGCTCGAAATAGTTTGGTTCCCTTGTCCCCTCCACAAAAGCACAGCGCGCCACCCCAGGATCGACTCGAAAAAGACCCAAGAGCAAGTCGTGCCAGTCACCATGCATGGCTAGCCCTCTCCATTGGCAAACGACGGCTACGACGGCATCGCGGGCTCTGCTGTGCTCTGCTGTGCTCTGCTGTTGCCCTTCATTGGCGCTGCTCATCACGACAAAGAGACGGTTGGATGCCCGCACATTTCCGATCGGCCCAAAGGCGGCTTTTGCACGAGTCGGTGTCCCGCATGACGCGAGTGAGCTGGCACACAACACAACCAGCCCCAGATGTGCACTAAAATTTTCAATTCAAGGTATAATTATGGTAAAATTATGTACACTATTCGTTTGGATCCTGAGACCGAGCCCGCCAGCCAAGAAAAAAGCCAGTGACCCTGGTTTGCGCACAACGCTGCAAGGGTCGTCCCGTCGTGTAAATTGTAAAATTGAGGACTTATGGCCGCGGCGCCGCTTTTTGCTGCAACGTTGTCTCGGTGGCCCTTGGCCACGAGAGCGAAGGTCCCCGGAACGAAAGAAAAAAAAAAAAAGAGCCCACTGTCCGTCCGTCCACCAGACCTGAACCTTGCACCCCGGCCCACGAATGGAATTGGCCGCTGGTCGATCCCATGGACTGGGCGCCTCCAGCTTTCCTCTCTCCCTATTGGCGAGGTCGCGCTGTCACAAATGTCCATCACTGGTCCGTGGCAGAGCTCGCTCCGGTGCGTGCGGCTTATTCGGCCGTGTGTCTCTGGCACAATCCGTTAACCTGGGTGCAGAGTTACTGTACATGCACATTTGTCCGTGTCGAAAAAGTTAAATGCAGCGCGAGGCGGAACAAGCCACACCGCACCGTCAACGGCCCAGGGCCTGGACCCGACCATGGCGCCGTGGTTCTGGAAGCTCGCTGGCTCAGTGGCTGTCTTGACGTATTTCTTGTAGATAATGGTTTTCTTGTTAGTCCCAGTGACATGGCAAAGTATTCACTGCTCTGCTGCGCATCAACAGGAAGCTTCCGTGGAGGATAGCATGAGCAATTAGACTCAGTCGTCGCAGACGCATACCTGTGACGGTCGACGTATCAGTTTGCCAAGTTCATGCTGCTGCTCACCGTAGCGCCCCAACTACAAAAGATCCTTCCGATATACACCTCGACACAGCAGGGCTGCCGTGCCGTCCCCCCCTCTTCGGTATCAGATTCGTTTACGACGGATGCGCCCGGCCAAGACTCACATGGAACTAACCTGCTCGTTGCGGGATGTTGCGGTCCTCACCTTCTAGGGCTCGTCCCGTGCTGGGTTGCAACGCTGCAGGGTCGCAGCGTGCACTAATGAACAGCGCTATAGCGTGGCACATGCCTACATGGTAAATAGTGCCATGTAGGCTGACAGGGCGCTATTAGCCGTAGGGCAGTTTGTCTGCTATATTTTCCTTTGTAATAGTGATCATACAAGGACGGATACAAGTGAAGTGAACGACTCAGGCCTGTTCAGCCCTCGTTGGGAGGGACAGGACGCAGGGCCAGCGACCGGCCGCTTGCAGGCGAGACATTCATCTCTGGCACGCCCCTCCGATGTCTTGGAGTTTACCACGTCCCGAATTCCACGGAGGGTCGCAGTGCATCACGCTACGAACCCCGACCGCCCGCAGAAGGAACAATTTAGAGTTGATTGCTTTAAGAATAAAAGCGTCTCAGACAAGGTTGTTTTCACCTCACGTCCAGCGATAAGGAAAGCCCGCAGAGGCGCGGCAGGGTTTTGAGTCGCCAAGATCGTCCCAGGGTTCGGACAGATATGAAGATCAACCCTGGGGACGCAAGTTCAAAGTAAATGACGACGAAAGGCTTGGCAAGACAAAAGGTTCAATTCCAACATGTATCCATCCTTGGAGCTTCCCGATGCGACTTTGGCGGGTTTGTTGAGCTACCTAGGTACCGAACATGCTTTGGTTGGCTCAGGAAAGTAACGCTGTAGTAATAGCGTCTTGAGCAGACCCAGGTACATTCCATCGCCCGCGAATTACGGTGGCGCAGTCATGTATCCCCTGTCGAAATCGGGCGACGCTAACATCCGGTACGTGCGGTACGTCCCGATCACCGCCCCGGAGCCCGCGTCGCCTTCCGCAAAGGGTAGGTTGCCAAGAATAACCGTGAAATTGCCGCCTACACTAATTCTCTGTCCATGTGTTTTCCTTACACAATCATTACAGAATGCAAAGTTATTGACAATCTGCAGCATGGTTGTGTATTGTTTTCATTTCATTTTTTAACATTTTCTACATTGCACGTCGAAAAAAAGGTTATTCGTATCATGCTTGCACACTGTTGCGAACCAACCATCTGCCAAACGTGCCCGAGCAAGAAAGAAGCCAAGACGCAGCGTCATGCGCAAACAAAGCCCCAATGCAACCCCAGAGATGGATGGATAAAAATAACAAATCTAGGTCAGCAGTGCCGAAAAGCCAAGACCGAAAGCCCCATCATCGGATCGCACCTCGTTTCCGTTGATGATCAGCCGCAGTCATCATTTCTCGGAGGCACTTTTGCACAACGGCGTGCCGCAAAAGAAAAAGAGAACTCGGATCACCGCGCGGCCTGCTACTGCAGCTCGTGGGCGACCTCACACAAACAGCAGACAACCTTCTTTTTTGGCTTGCTTTGCGGTTTCGCGGGCCACGCCGTGGGTTTGACCACAATCCTAGACATTTGTACACACGCCCCCCCTTCCCTCTTGGCAAGACATTTTTTGATCCTAAAAAGAATGTACTCGCTACATTTCGTACCAAGTTTGAAGTATCCCAGTGGCATTCTGCGTTTCTTCCCCTGGAAAACGCAAATTTGGTCCCCGTAGTTCAACTTCTTCCAGGATCCTACAGGTCTGTGCTCCTTGAATCACCCCTGCTCCTTTAGACACAGAATTAGAGTTAATATTCACCGTCGTGCCCGGAGGATTCCTCTCAACTGACGCGGATAAAAGAACTCGAAACGAATAGCCTGGAAAACAAAACGCCCCTGGCTCCCCTGAAGATGAAGACTGGCGCGCCGCCGTTCCAATAGCTCAGCGGAGGATCGCCAGGTTAGTGACGGGCACAGCCTCTCGCCGTGTCTAGGATTGTCACTAGCCTCCTTCTTTCTGTCCCCCCCCC
>PHFE01000092.1:345-16501 GCA_002796755.1 Paracorniculantispora psalliotae
GTTAGTCGGTTGGTGGGCTCGTAAGGGCGTGTCGGCCTTAGCGCGATGACGAACTTCAGCTGAGCGGGCTTGGTCGCAAGGGAACAGAGCAAGAATAGAAGCCCGTGTCTTTCAAAAAGAGGGGAAAGAGAATTATCCGTTCGCCCAGCATGTTTCCGCTCTGGCTCCATCTCAAGACGGATAGTGTACGACCTGCGGTACCCGCCCCTTCGGTATAGGCAAGTCGAAAGAAAGATCCATGTATTAACTGGGGTCAACTATTCTGGAGGACCACAGGGACGGACCCCAATCGAGCATATCAAGGACCGACGTCAGGGCACGTTGTCGACACAGCAGACGACGAATCCAATAAGGCATAAATCGCTCAAGACTGGTAAATGAAAAAAAAAAAAGGTTATTTCGCCCAGAGTTCCGAAGCACCACGTTTTTAAAAACATGCGAAAGCCAAGCTCTCGACTCCGCGAACGTACCTACAACAAGCTGGACAAGAACAAAGTCCGACGTGTAGCCAGGGGCAGGGGTGGTGTGGTTTCCTTCCCGCCACCGATGTAACTCGGCACTCGAACGACCCCATCTCCTCACGGTAATGAACTGCAAACCTGACGGCCCGTGACGGGCTACTATACGACTGCAACGCCGACTAAGACCCCCGCATTTTGGCTTGCGGCCAGCCTGACGCCACTGTTGTAAGTCAGGCTTATGTACATGAGCCTACATGCAGATGTGAGTGGCAGTAGTTCAGCCGATGATCCTTCGACTGCACAACGGCAGGCTCCGGCTCCGAGACGTTGGAATAAAAGAATGGCTCAGGCTTTGAATCGCGTTCCGATCCTAAAAGGGCAAGGAGCTACTCGTTAGTCTGCAGTAGCGGCCTGTAGCTCTCAAGACATCAGTCTGCGCTCGTGTGCTTTCATTTTTTTTGTAGCAGTTTCCTTGTCATTGTCTGCGGTCTGAAAAAGTCTTGCGGCAAACAACGGCGTTGTGGCCGGAGACTGTTCGCGAGGGGACACCCATGCACAATCTCAGCTGCAGCACAACGTGCTTGCTGGCACGAGATTTTTCTTCCAACGTTGTTCAACGCAAAAATTGATTTTTATACTCTTGGCTTGCATGATTGAGAGTACCCAAATATGCAGGGGACTAACTGAGTGTGGATAATACAAAGTAGTATACATGTGATATTATTATACAAAAAAAACAAGGTTCAAATAAGCTTACACCTCGGCCAATGCAAGCACGCCGTGCCCGCATGCCCTTCTCTTCACCTTCCACAAGCACGTTTAGCCTACGACTCTCGGTCCCAGGCCACGCGGATGCCCGTCTCCTGCTCCTGCTTGGTCCGCTCGGCACGGTACGCCTCGCCGCGTTTGCTGAGGGCCGGCAGGTTGCCGTGCCACATTTGGTGCCACGACTTGTCGCGTGCCTCGGCGCTGACGCTGAGGATCTTGCGGCGGCGGGCCTTGATTTGCTTGTAGATGCGCTGCCGCGTGTTCTCGTTGCTGATTTCCCGGATGGCGTACTGGACCTCCCACTTGCTGTTGGGGCCCACGCGCTCGGGGCGTGGCACGAACTTGCCGTCGACCTTGTTGCGGATGGTCAGGTACATGCCGAGGAGCTCGCGCGTCGGGGGCTCCGCCTTGGATTTCTTTGGGCTCTTGTCTTTGGCGTCAGCGTCCGCGTCCGCCTCGGCCGCCTCGGCCTCGGGCTCCGCACTGTCGCTTTTGGCCGACTGCTCCAAGCCGGCAAAGATGCGCTGAAACTCATTGAGGTTGGCGGTGTTTTCGTCAATGCCCTTGGTCATGCGCAGCAGCAAATCTTTCAAAGACGTCTCATTGTCGCTCTGCGGCTCGGTGGGTTCCTCCTCAGATGCCTGCTCCAGTTCTCGGCTCTCTTGTGAATGTTCTGTCAGAGCAGCCACCAAGTTATCAATGTGCTTGGAGCTTTCCTCTTGCGACTTGCCCTCTAGAAGGCCACTGTGCGTTAAAGCTTCATGAACAGCTTCTCGCACAGAGCGGATGCCGATCGATTCGCTGTCCACAGCTTCGCTGACCCGATCCATGACCGCTTTCCATGCTATTTCGTTTTGAATTTCTTGTTCTGATTCTTCATCGTCGACGTTCTCCGTTTCCTCACTGACTTCGCTCTGCTCTGTAGTGGAAGCTTCGTTGGAAGCTGTTTCAGCGGCCTTCTCCTGACAGCTCAGGTCATTTATTTTCTCCTTCAACTTGTCCACCGATTTGTTCTTCGACTCTTGGACTGCTCGCATCTCATCATCTGTGACAGGTTGCACGAAAAAGTATGTCAAAGGATCTTTTGTCGGCCGTGTTTCCACATGTAGCCGCAATGATCGACCTGGAAACCTTTTGGTGGCTCTGTCCAGCAAATCATTTAAAATAGATAGGCTCGCTTTGAATTCTTGATCACCCAGAGTCGTATCTGACTGGCCATGGAGTGCATAATCCATCTCTGAGAGTGGAATGTATTGGAAGCCGAATATTCTCTGCGTGTTGTGATAGGCGACAAAGATTCCATCCATGCGTCCCATGCGCACCTGCAGAGAGTATTTCAGAAACGCAGACCGAATTAGATCGTAATATTCTCTTTCAAACGATTCCCACTGGCCAAATTGATTCTGGATTTCGTATCCGACACCCTTTTCAGGACTCGTCACGTCCATTCGAATGGTAATAACTGCTCTTGTTTTCAAGTCGAAAACGCCAGTGCCAGGCAGTCTTGGATCGTGAGCGTCCAGCTGCGATCGCATCATAAAGTCTTGGAATGTTGTATAGTGATAGGCCTCGTCGGCATTCTTTTCCTCTTCCGTCAGTTGATGCGATTTGGACTTTTTGTACTTTTCAAACTCTTCTTTGGGGAGCGTCAACAACTTTTCCATTGATTTTCCGAGCATGCTTAATACGTTGTCGGTGTCGTATTCCTTGTCGGAGTCGATTGAGTACACACCGTCCTGGTATTTGATAAACGTGGCAACCGGACCTCGGCTCAATATTGTGAAGTTAGTCGATTCCAAGTCCCATCCCCTGGATAATTGCTTAAAGTTGGGTTTTCTCCAGTTTGAAATGAGAAAATGAAGATGTGACAGAACAGCTGTCATGCTTGATGTTGAGCCGCTATATTTTTTGCCGAGCTGCTTGGCCAGGTCGTTCAGCTTGGTGTCTTTGGAGGAGGTGACGTATTCTTTGAGCGCGTCGTAATCAAACTCCTCGATCGGCATAATCGAAGCGAGATATGGATCAAAATTGTAGACGTTTGACCTGTTATCCTGCATCCGGTATACACCGCCGTTGAAAAGTACGCGATCGAGGCCGTAGCTCAGCTTTGGGATGTCTGACGTCTCTTGCTCGACGGGATTGAGCTCTAGCGTTTCCGGTGTTATCACATCGAATTCGACCTTTCCTTTTGGCTCGAGGTCTTGCGCCCTCTTTCTTTTTGGCTTATCGGATTTGTTTGCTTTGGTAGCGGACTCTTTCGACTGCGTTTTCGAAGGTTTCTGGACAGATGATTCAAGAGGCTTGTCTGTGGCTGATGTAGGGGTTGATGCAGTCTGCTTAAGTTTGTCCTGAAGAGTCATCCAGGAGCTCAAGCCTTTCTCTTCAACGCCGATGACTTCCGATCCATTGCTTTTCGCCGTGGGCTTTTTCTCTGCCTTGGTCGCATAACATCGCGGCGTCGCGGCGAAGACCGCGACACGTCCTGGAGATGCGAATAGTCCAGGGCACGCGACAATGTTCGTGAGGCGCGCTCGGGCAACAGCCCTGCATCTCGCTCGGTACATTGTGACGTCAGCTTCACAAGCGGCCAAAATGTGCTGCGGAGGGACGCAAATGCTGCAATCCAGCCGTTGCAAATTTCCAATGCATCACAGAACTTATCGATATGGAATTTCCCCTGGTGGCTTTCGGCGGTTTGGATTGGGCGACAACAGAGTGGGGCACGGAGGCGGCCAGTGATTGGCCCACCGAAATAATGTTATCACAGTACTTGATGGCCATTAGATTAAAATAACCTAACTTATATACTAGATTAAAAAAAGATTATAATCTTGATTTTATTTATTTTACTATTCTTATTATTTCTTTTTTTCCCATTGCGCGTTTTTTTCTTATTTTTCTTCTATTCTCTGATAATATAACATCTTTACTATTAGTTAAGTAGAAGAGGTCACAGACCAGCACAGGTAGACTGCGTAGAGTGGAGCTCGGGCCAGGTAGTCTATCTTGGTGGCCGGCTGTGCTAACGACAGCTGCCGCATCTGACGACATTACCACAGTCACATTGTCAAGTCTGCGCCCGGTTCACTCTACGACGATGGGCGCCAGCGACTCCAAGATTGTCTTTAAACGGGGGATATTTCGTCTCTCAGAAGAACGGGATATCCCTGCTGATGACGAATACTGGACAAATGTTGGTTGACTTTGCCGTTGCACGGCTGCGCATTTGGCTAACGAAGTGGACAGTTTTGGGAGCTTCCCGAATCCGCAGAGGATGTATTCTCGCTCTTTTCTCCCGCTGACATTCGACGAAGTCGCGACCAAGCTCTCGAAAATATCGAAACCCTGATTCTCGCCCTCACATCTCGACTCTTTGTTCTACGCCACCACCCATCATTTCCAGACAGCGACCTCGCGCCCGAGAGAGAGGCACTCAACTGCGTCCGAGTACTAACACGCATACTTCCTTATCTGTACGAAAAAGAATCTTTGCACCCATGGGAAGAGCAATTCTTCTGGGGTGCTAGAAGGAAGCGGACGCGCCAGGGAGCCATCGCAAACGAAGTCCTGTTTGACGAATCGAAGGGCGACACGGAAGAAACAGAAGGCGGCAAAGAATATTTCGAAGAAGCCAAACCGCTCGCCGAGGAGCTGCTTGATACGATGGTGGATATGCTGTTTTTCTCGGAATTCACCATTCCTAAACAGCAACCCGGACGTCCAAAAGTAACATACGCCATCTGGCAGAGTGGTGTAGGGTGCAACACTGCTGTACCGACCACGAAAGAATTCGAGAGCAATAGATGCGAATTGCTGCGGCTGATATTGGCCTTGGCTGGCCGGGGATTGTACATGAGTAGCCCAACGCTGACGCAAAGTGGAGTGCGAACGTTGACACACCTATGCACTAACTCGGACAAGCAAGTTGTGCTGTCAGTACTCTGTTCTCTGCTGAATACGGTATGTTGAAACTCTTCAACGTTTACGCCTTACTAACATGTCTCAGACACTCAAATATCACCCGGCGAGCTGGCGTGTGCCGTACAACTCACTGGTCATTCGAGATACCAAGCAGCTTCTCGTCACCCAGTCCATACATCTGCTGCTGGCAATGCTCGTCTACACTGTACCTGAGCATGTTGAGGCATCATCGAGGAAAAACTATTACCGCCATTTCCTTGGTCGACTACATCGACCTCAAGACTTTCAATTCATAGTGGACGGCGTTTCACGTATTCTCACACAGCCACTCCAGGATAAGACATCCTATCTTCCCGGTGCCCACACATCAATAAACCTGTCAGCAGAAATGCTGATGCTGTTTTGGGAGATGATTCAATGCAACAAAAGATTTCGTGCCTTCGTTATTGATACCGACAGAGCCCACGACTTCATTGTTCTCACACTCTTCTACGCCATCGAGTACAAGAATGACCCAGCGAAGCAAGGCATTGTCCGCATGTGTGCATTCCTACTGCAGACCATGAGTGTGGAAAAAAATTTTGGCCTCCATCTGAACAAGAAATTTGTCGGACAAGAAAGTCTGCCACCTGGCATCAGAATCAACTCCTTCGACGGCTCATATACCGACTTCCTCATCCACTCTATATATACCCTCATCACGACTAGCCAAGGCGCCCTCACTGCGATATACCCGGCTCTTTTGGCAATCATCAACAACATTGCGCCCTATGTTGAAAATCTGGGCGCTTCTGGCAGCTCACAGCTCATGCATCTTTTCGTTCTCATGTCGTCGCCTTCGTTTTTGCTTGCCAACGAGACAAACCACACCCTGTTGCGATCTCTACTCGAGTCTATCAACACAATTGTAGAACACAAGTACAAGGAAAATGTTCAGCTCGTGGTTGCCATCATCAAGAACAAGAAGCCGATTGAGAATCTGAGAACTTTTACGCTTGAGAGTGGCCTAGAAGAAATTGAGCGCCGCAATCGACGACGCAAGGAAGCCAATACAAATGGTGACGGTACAGATATTACATCTCGCCGAACATCGGTCGATAGCATTGAATCGGCGAGAAGCCCCGTTGCAGGTCAAGCACATGCCCTCGAAGAAGTTTCGGAAGACACTGCATTTGCTATTGGAGACGACGATGACAGCGACGATGAGCCGCAGGCAACACCCGCGGCATCCACTACTAGCGAGAATCAGTCGCAAACGTCCTCGACCGCGAATGTCGACGAGTCTGTACCAGTGCAGCTGCGCGGCATGTCTGAAAAGGCTAGAGGCAAGATGCCGGCTGGTGTCAGGTCCTTTTCCAGACAAAACAGCACGACAAGTCTTGGTGGCTACTCTGTAGCTGGACAAAGTGCCAATGGTAACTTTCAACCATCAACGTACTGGATTGAGAGCTGGCTGCCTGAGCTGCCTTTGCACACATTCCTTACCATTATTCAGCAAGTGTCGAGTCTCTTGCCGCGAAAGGCAGGCCAAGACATGTTTTCACCTGAGAATATTCAACGCATTCGTGAAATGGATCTCGTTGGTGTTGAAGCATCGGCAGTCAAGGTGCATTCCTTTGAGTGGTCACCGTTGTCCCTTGGCTGGTACGAGTCGATGCTCTGGGGCGTCGTCTACGCGAGCGAGATGCAGATTGCGAAGGGCACGTCTGGTATTTGGACTGGAACGGGCGTAAAGCTCTTCCGCATCCAAGAGACTGCGGCAGCCGGTCCGACCTTGTCTTCACCTCGAGGCGCAGTTGACGCCGTCGGCAGCAACATTGTGTCTAGACTTGGGCAGATTAACCTGCGAGGCGGTGCAGGCGGTGTCGGCGGTGCAGGAAGTGCGAGCGGCGCACAGAATGGAAATTCCTCGTAGGCGGGAGCCAATTGAGTTGGGATGATTTAATATGCATTTATTTATTTCATGATTAGCGTTGTATCAACCAGTCTTCTGTCGCAATTGGGACAGCATGTTAACGGCTGTCCAGTTATTTCTAGCAATTATTCGATTATCAAACGCAATGCATACTAACTCTGTGCCATGTAACGCGGATTGAAATAGAATATAATTTTTGTATTTCAAAGTTAAGCAAGTGTTCTCGACATTGCATGGTTGGGCTCATTGCGGGGTGTATGCTGTGCTGCGCGTATCTGAAAAAAAAATGCGCGCCAAAGGCCGCGGCAACGAAAGGAAGGAATGAGCCTGATATCGAAGAATTCATTGATTGCTTGCAGAGGGCATGGGCTACCATTAGCCAGGACCAGATTCGAAAGATAGTGGAGTCACTGCCCTGTAGACTCATCGCAATGAAGGGTGCAAATGGTTTCTTTACAAAGTATTACAATTTGATCATTTATCTATCGGTTTATTCAAGAAATTTCTTATATTTCGAAAACTGATAAAGCTGGAAGGAATCCAAATTGCAGTGTTATATCCTCCATAACCCAACTTGGTGGCCAGGTGACAGACTGTTGGAACCCCACTGTAAGTCGGCTTTCCAGTAGCGTCGTTTGTGCCTGTTAACGGCGCTGTAGTGGAGTACAAGCAAGGTACTCAGTAGTCACAGCAGCCAAAAATAGCCGTCACCGTCTCCCCCACCGTACTATTAAAACTCACTAAATGCGCCCGCGACACCCATTTCGGAGCTCAATCATTATACGACACTTGAGCGTCTTACACCTATAATTAATGCGCTGAAATTTTTTTTGGAAGTAGAATCAACGTATCTTACCAAACTCAAACTAATTGAAGTAACGTTTAATTTGAGAATTTTCTGCCTCTGACATTAAGGCCGACCATGTTACAAGCCACCACAGGTAGCTAGTTGTGACTTCCAAACATCATCAAGTGACTTGTAACGAAATAGGCAGTTGGCCGGCTAAGTTCTCCCGCACCCCCTGCAGCTGTCCATCGCCCTACACAAAATAGGCAGTTCGAAATCAGAAATTGCCCGATTTGCTGCGGCCATGAATGCCGGCTCGCGGCGTATTTCTTCGATGAAACGCATGTATCGCCAGCATCCAGCTCTAATAATTGTTGCCGATATGCCGTCTATATTGCCAAAACTCCGCCGGCAACGTTACAAACAACCTTTATGCCTTATTAGCTATTTTCTGGTTGATTTAAGAGGACTATCTAGGTTTTAAGTCAATGCAGAGTTCATGGATTTCCTATGTATATATATAGGCCGCCGTTTGCATCAATTATCAACTTATTCTAGCTTCTTTATTTTCATTCAAAAGCAACAGTCCAGAAGAAAATATGAAGTATCTCTTTGTTTTAAGTGTCCTTGCTGCTACGCAGGCTGCCCTTACGGAGACGAATAATGGTGTGACTTACACGGTGACTTACACCAAGAACGGAGTTGAGCTCCCTGTCGTGCCCGGCCCTAAGCTTGACTTTAGCAGCCAAGGCCGCAAATCTAATGGAGTTAGACGACAAAGGAAAACACTAAAACGGGACCAGACTTCCACTAACTGGTGCGGTGTGGCAAATACGAACTCTCCTGGAGGTACCTGGAACTCAGTTTCTGGCGGTTGGTCTGTACCGCAAATTTCGCTTCGGGCAGGACAATCCGCCTCTGACCAGCCATCCATTGCTCAATGGGTCGGCATTGATGGAGACGGTTGTGGCACTGGCTTGATTCAGGGTGGCACCCTCTCACAGGTATTCCAAAAAAGTTCTTCATTCTACGGTGGGTTTGCAACAGCTAATGTTGCATCAAGTTAAACTATGATGGAAGCCAGACAAACGCTGCCTGGTTTGAATTTGTTCCCAATCCGTTATCTACGTTTCAAATGAACGGCAAGTTGCCCTCCCTCTCTCATGTGACGAAATGGCTGCTAACTCTTACAACCTTTTGTAGTCAACACTGGCGACTCCATGTCAGGATATGTGACTGCCACTGGTACAAACACCGGTAACATGTAAGTAAAGAAGCAAATATAGGAGAGATGTAATTCTGACAAAAAAAAACCTACAGTACTGTTACAAACCAAAGCAACGGAGAGTCAATGAATATGGAGATTACCGACGGACCTGGAACGCTCTGTGGCTTCTCTGCTGAGTGGATCTTTGAAGATTTGACTGGTGGGGGCGGCCTTGAACCTTTTGCCGAGTTTCCCAGCAATGAATTCTCCGGCTGCCAAGCAACGACAACCACAGGGCAATCTGGTGGTCCCAGCGGAGGCACTGCAATTGATTTGGCGGCGAATGGCCAGACCCTTTGCCAGGGCTCCGCACAAGGATCTAGCGTCTTGATTGAAAGCACCGCCTAGTTGCAGCCTAGCTTGCAGTTCGACCGAGCTTCTCTGCATGCTCCGCCGTGAACTTCACATTGAGCGGCGTTGTGCCACTTGTGCGCCCTGGACGTTGCGGAATTACAAATGGGGGACTGCTTACAGGAGAGCTGAAAAGGCCCAGCTCTACTCTGTTTTATGGCGAATTTCGAGCAATATGGCTTCCTATCCTGAGTACGCAGAGTGCTGGACTCGATGGATTCGTAATGGCTGCTTACAAAGGAGTTGCAATGACAGCAGTAGCATTTTGCTGTCGTGTTTCAGATACAGAATAAAATTGTGATACGCGAATGAGCATCCGTGACGCGTGAATGTATACAATGTTGCGTTAAACGGCCCAAGGTCGAAATTGGGAGGATTACAACAGTCGCAATCGTTAGAACAGAACCACCATTTACTGGAGTACAACTCACCAAAGCAACCAAGCCGTCTCAAATTATCTCGGCCTTTGGCATGGGCAACATGGGTGGTGCCCTCGCCTCTGCCCTCGTTAATGCCGGATTAAAATTGACTATTTGGAACCGCACCGCTGACCGGCCGCAAGTCAAGAGCCTGGTGGAGGCAGGCGCCGTGTACGAAAGCCGCATTGGACGGCCATTTCCAAGAGTGATGGAATACTGCTCTTCTGTTTGGTGAACTGTAAAGTCACCTACGAAGCTCTTGACTTTGTCAAAATTCCTGTGATGGCCTCGCCGGTAACACAATCATTAACATGACCAATGGCACACCAAAGCAGGCGGTAGAGCTGATCGCGTGGATCAAGGCCCGCGGCGCTGTGTAATACTTTGACAGCGCCGTGCAGGCCACACCAGAAATAATTGTTACGCCTCAGTCAATCGTCATAGATAGCGGCGAGAGCGATACTTCTTTTGACGTTCTCGTCAAGCCCGGCATGTCAGCTCTGGGCCACACTGTATATAATATCAACGAAGAGGACGCAGCCGCAGCACAGGGCCTCGCTATGCTCGCAGCCATGTACGGCTTATTCCAGGGCGCGATTGGATGTATGGGTATCTTGAAGTGCGGAGGCGGGGGTACAGGGAACAAGGTCTCGCCTGGCACCCAGAGCATTATGAGATCCCATCTTGACGGCTCTGACAACCCTGCTGAACAGGCTCGCTTAAAGGATTGGCGACAACAACTGGAGCGATAACGGTCGCAACCTCCTTGAGATGATACTGTTTAGAATCAAAAACATTGCGAAAGCCGCCAAACGATACAGACTTCTCCGTTAATAGTAAATATCTTTGCGAGTAAACGGTTATTGTTCCCTTCTCAGGTAGTGCCTGTCGGAACGGCCCCGTTCCCGCTTTTCGCCTTATCACCGCGCTTCCTCCACCCCGGTCGATTTCACCTGGAAACATCGCGCTAGGATCCGTCACCCATTCCACACGACCCCAACCACCACGTTTGAGCTCGCCAACGTCAGTATTTTCCGAAAATCTGCGACTCACGAAATTTCCTCGGCGCAGCGAGGACGAACGAGCCGACAGAAATACCCTGTGAGCTGATCCGAGAGGATCATGCCAACGCCACTGCCAACACTTGCGTGACACCTGCGACACGACCCCTGATAACACCTGTCCCGCCATCATGTCGAATCGATACGGAGGGCCGCCGAGTCGCGGCGGCAACGGGTACGGTAACTTTGGCAGGGCCGAGGAGGATTACGACTCATACGGCGGCGATGCTCGAGGCAACAGCCGTGGCGACCGGTACGGCTCGCCGTCGCAAGGCCCCCCTCCGCCGCGAGGCGACCGAGGCGACCGAGGCGGCAGCAACGGCGGTCCCCCGCCCGTGGTGCGCAACATGCCGTCCCGCTCGCGGATGACGCAGTCGACGGCCGACCGACAGATCACGCAGGTGCTGGAGCACATCCGGGTCGAGTGGCCGTCACTGTGCAACGACGACTGCATCCCGGTGCAGCTGGCGCTGCAGCTGCTCGACTCGAGCTCCGTCGGCCGGGCGCACGACTACCGCAAGTTCCAGGACACGCACACCTACCTACAAGACTCATTAAAAAATACGGTGCACGAGCACCATCAGGGCTTCAACTCGTCGATCGGTACCTTTCACAAGATCCAGAGCAGCATCCAGGGCTCGCAGCGGCGGGTGCGCGCGCTCAAGGAGTCACTGGCCAGCGCCACGTCCAGCCTCTGCTCGACGGACCCGGAGCTCAAGAAGCTGTCCGAGTCGTCCGAGTCGTACGACGACCTGCTGCAGACGCTCCACGAGCTGGACGACCTGCGGGCGGTGCCGGACCAGCTCGAGGCGCGCATCTCGGAGAAGCGCTTTCTGACGGCGGTGGACGTGCTACAGAACGCGCTGCGGAAGCTGCGCCGGCCGGAACTGGACGACATTGGCGCGCTCAACGACCTGCGCAGCTACCTGGTGAACCAGGAGACGGCGCTGATGGACATCCTGGTGGAGGAGCTGCACGAGCACCTGTACCTCAAGTCACCGTACTGCCAGGAGCGCTGGCAGAGCCTGTACAAGAGCCAGGGCGCCTTTTCGGACGAGTTTACCGATACGAGCTTGATTACGCCCTTTCACGGCATCCTCGAGGGCATGGATATCGAAAAAGCTGTGACGGAGGATCCGATGAGGAACCCGGAAGCCGACACATTCTACTACATTGCCTTGCTGGTTGAGGCTCTGAACAAACTGGGTCGACTGCAAAATGCGGTGGAAACGCTGAAGCAGCGCATGCCGGTGGAACTCTTCGCCATTGCCAACGAGACAAATAATGAAGTTGACCAGCGCCACCCTAGCTCCTTGCGAGGAGGAACAACAAAGTCGGAGGGTCTTAATATCTACAACACCCGAGAGACGCAAATGCGTGCTGAAGTCATCCACGACCTGCTATGGAGTCTCTACGGCAAGTTCGAAGCCATTGGCGAGGGCCATCGCGTTTTCCACGAGTCAATCAAGGCTCTCATCCGACGCGAAGGAGCTGGCAACAACAGTGCACTACTCGGTAGTTTCAAGGAGCTGTGGAATTTATACCAAAACGAGATTCGATCACTGCTACGCAATTATGTTACGACCGACGCCGATGTATTCCAATTTGACTCGCCGAACCCAGGTAGTGCGCTCAACGGCAAGAAGGATATTACGCGCGAGAACTTGTTCAAGTTTGCAGAGATTGACGCCAAGTCGGTTGACATCAGCACAGAGTACGACGCTCTGGAAGGCATCGTGCAGGCCACCGTGCCGGGTCTGACTGACAATGACCGAAAGCAAGGAGGCGATAAGCAACGAAGCAGACTCCCGGCCGATGAAGTCAGTGCACGCCGACACACGGTTGGCGGCTACTCGAACGAGCATAAGTTGCTTGGCTCTCACAAGCCCTTGGTCGAGCCTAGCGTTTTCAACATGAGTCTGCTGCTACCGCCGACACTGATTTTCCTACAGCGGCTGCGCACGATTGTGCCACCAGGCTCTGATCTGGCGACGAGCACGCTGACCACGTTCCTGGACAACTTCTTGGTCAACGTGTTTCAGCCGCAGCTGGATGAGACACTGACCAAGCTAAGCGACAGCATCCTCGCAGAAATGGACTCGTTTGCGCAAGACGCCTCCTGGGGCCAGCATTCCAAACGACCCGTCTTCAAGGGCACAACGGCCTTTTTCCAGATCGTCACGGCGTTTTGCCGCATGCTGGGCACGATCCCGCCCGACCAGGCCCTAAGCTCGCTCCTGGTGACACAGATGATGCGCTACTACGAGCGGTGCTTTGACTGGTACAAGCTGCTCGTGACCAAGACGCAGGAGCAAACATCGGACGCCAGCAACCTGCGGGCGTCGGCGCGGTTCGCGGTGCAATCCGGCGAGATCCACGAGGTGATGAAGAAGATGTGGCTGTCGGACGAGGAGGAGAATCTGGGCGCGACGCTGGGCGAAAAAGAGATTCATTTGCTGATTGAGCACACCAACGAGGCGCGGCTGGAGCCCAACGACATCATCCAGGACCGGGAGACGGTGACGTCGCTGTGCCTGCTGTACACGAGCATGAAGTGGCTGGCGACGCGGATTGCGGGTCTGAGGCACATTACGGTGCACGAGACGGACTCGTCGCGGCAGAACATGGCGCGACAGGCAAACAGGCGCTGGACGCTGATGGATGACCCGAACAAGGCGACCAACGAGACGGGGCGTGTTGTGCTACCGCTGACGGTGGACACTGTACAGTATGTTGCTACACACACACACATTTATATATAAGTGGTGGAGGCTAACCTTTTTCTAGAACGTTTGACAATATCGTGTCGTTGTACGAAGAGCTCGCGGGCACGGCGCTGCTGACGCTGCACATGGAAGTGCGCTGCCGCATCGTGCACTCGCTGCGCAACGCGCTCTCGCCCGACGTCGCGCCGTACCTGCTCGAGCAGGAGGTGCGCGAGCCGGACCCTTCGATTCTCAGCCTCAACCTCGAGCTCGTGCTCTTCGACGAGACGATCGCCCGCTACCTGCGCGACAAGGAAGTGTCGTTTATCCGCACCGGCCTCGGCCTGCTCATCAGCTCGTACCTCGTGGGCAACGCGGCCATGGTGGCGCCCATCAACGACAAGGGCAGCGGGCGCATGCAGCTCAACATTCTCGTGCTGCAGCAAAACCTCAAAAATGTGGAGGAGGGCGTGGATCTGGCGCGCGCGGCGAATTACTACGCGTTGCTGGACGGCGGCGCGGACGCGGTGATAAAAAAGGCAGAGGAGGATCGCGATAAGAAGATGGGAGAGGAGGCGGGCGCGACACAGGCGAGCAACACGTTTACGTATGAGGAGTTGCGGGTGCTGCTGGAGCTGTGCTTTAGTGAGCAGGTGGCGAGTCCGGAGAGGGGCCTGGCGGCGGCGGCGAAGAGGCAGCTGGCGGATAAGCTGCAGGAGTTTAGCGAGAAGGCGTGAGAATGGTGTGGTGGGATGTGCTCCAGGTTCTAAAGCAGAGGGTAGTCTTATGCAAAGACGTAACTTGTACTGTCTTATGGTGGTGGCCTGGGATGTGAGATGACTGTATCTTTGATACGCCATGAAAGTATTTGTTTTCTATCCATGTAACTTTATAGCAAGACTGAAAATAGACGTCTAGATGAATGTTGTTTACACTATTACTGCTGTTCTTATTTCTTAATCACTGGAACTGAGAATATAGTGAAGCTAACGGTGTTTACTCCCCTTTGCTGTTCTTTCTTTTTTTAATGATAAATACCGAAAATGGATGTTAAGACGACCCATTTTATATATATGCGTTTCTCTTTTCCTTATTTTTTCTGGCTTTTAATTCCAGTTGTCGTGTGCGAGGTTAGCATGTACGAGAGCGCCTCTCGCCGCGGACCGGCCCTGGTCCCGTCTCATCTAAGGTGAAACGCGCAGGCGTGAGGGGGCCGAACAGGGGACGTTGCTCAAGTAAAGGATTAGGGATGGAAGAAGTGACGAGTTTAACTCCGCAGTGACATTTTTACTAAATTTTTACGGGCTGGTGAGGAATCTTTTTGGTATTTTACGTTGACGTGTCAGAGATGCGCTGGCAAGGGAACACTGTTGAAGCAACCGGGGTAACCGGCCCAACAAAGCTGAAGGACAGAAAGCGCAGTTGTATAGAATCTGCCACAGATTACAGGAGAGCATCCCTTTTATTTAAGCTTTTGCAGCGTAGATCTGTTCCAACCAAGGCGGGCGGATTGTGGGCATTCCGCAAGCCCCAGTGTTGTGCATGCCATTGGGCGAGTTGTTTATCATTTACTATGTGTGCGCACCAGTGACCAGTGCTAGAGAGCCACACGGAGTGGAGTGCTGCGGGATTATATGTCCGATGGACGGATGCAAGCGAGCTGTAACGCTAATGCAAACAAGGATTGCATGTCAAGCTGGTCCTGGATTTGTCAATGACAGATGAGATTGCATACAATGCGTGAATGGGTGAATGGGTGAATGGGTTGTCTCCTTGTTTCACGTTGTTGATATTGCTGCTGACTAAGGCTGCATGTGTGTGTTATGTGTGTGTGGTGATGCACAGCAACGGGTGTTGCAGCTGCACGTGTTGTTCATGGTAAAACGTTGCTTCGGCCGCAATAGTCTACTTTGGGATACGTTCGCTGCGCCTCATGGTGGCTTTTCTGCCGCTGCCAAGGAACTGCAGACTAGGCTTTGTTTGTGGCGGTCGCCTCTGACCAGTGCTGGTGTGCTGCCCCTGGGGCAACGGTCAAGTGGCTTGCAGAAACAGGCTTCGTGTGGTGGCACTGGGTGGGTGAATGGTACTGTACTGTAAGCCGGTACTGGAGGCAACCCAAGTCGTCAATGGCTGAAGAAACAAGTAAATAAAGAAAAATCGCCGCAGCGTGGTATTGCATATGCGTGTCTTGCTATGCCGGTAAGAAGCAAGGCAGTCAAAGCGAGACAGGCAAAGACGTTACATCATGACTTGTCCAAGCTCCGAGTACCTGTGTATTTACGAGTCTTGGCAGGGCTGTATTCTCTCTTACATGTTATCAACAGTTGCCGTTGCCGTATTCCTCGCAAAGGGATCCCTTCCATATGTATTGCAGTTTACCAGTACAAGGATCCCCCCCGTTTGAAAGAGAGTTAATACGGATAATTGAGGAGTAAACCAATAAATGACGATTTAATTATAAAAAGGAAAAAAAAAAAAAAAAGTACTTGCAATGTCCGCAG
>PHFE01000092.1:16525-72496 GCA_002796755.1 Paracorniculantispora psalliotae
CAGACTCAAGGTACCTGGACCGTCTCCACGGCCACAGGTCTGTCCTCTTCATTTACAGTGGGCTGCCCGCCACTGAAGAGGGAGCCTGTAAAACGATACATCCGTGGCCATACATTCAGCGTGCAACAACAAGTACCCCCCTATCGACTGGTGCCCGCTTCCCCCTGCCGGCCGCCTGCATCTTCCATCTGGCTTCTGTCGGATAAGCTGGGTCAGTTTCATCCTCGCCAAAGCTTGCCATCTGCATCTTTCCATTCATTCTTTTACTCTTTGTCCTTTGCCGCCTGCTTCTTCCCGTTTTACCCGACGACACGACGACAGTCACAAGACGACGATCGGCGTTTTGCGAGGACCCTTGATTTCTCGACCATTCTCCTCCTCCGCCGCCCCCTTTGTCCAGCAATCGAGCCACGGCTGTCTTACCAGCTTTATCAACCCGGCTGTGCGAGACAAGCCCACACCCCTTGGGAAAAACGAAGGTGTTCAAACAGAGCCTTGTGTCAATTGCCTGGCCGTTTTTTACGCCTGGAATTTCGGCCACGCTGCTGCTTCGTTCCCGTCCCCCACACCCCAAGACCTGCCGCACACACAATTCGCCGCCAATTGTGACGCGACCGCGACAAAGGAATCCAAGCACACACACCAAAACCCACCCCCTGCGATCTGCTGGCGACTCTGATACGCATCCTGCATCATCGCGACTCGCATAACAACGCCGATTTTGTCCTGCATTATTCATCGCGAGATACATCAACGACAACTTGACGTAGCCGCCACTGCGCGAGCCCGTTCCGCCCAACATGGCGAACTCGTACGCTGCTCCTTTTCCCTTGTCCGCCCTTGCGATCCGCGCATCATCACCGAAAAGCCCACGGCGCTGACCGCATCAACAGATTTAGTACCGCATTAAAGTCGTTTTGGCACACCATGACCACGTACGACAGACGTAAGTCTACCGACGACCCTACTCACAACCCGGCGCTAACTTGTCAGATTCCTCCTTTGACTCCCCCCAAAGAACCGGCCGCCATGTTCCCCTCCGCGACAGCAGAACCGGCATGCTCACCGGCGTCGCCACCGCCTCCGACTCGCGCGCCGACGTCTCCAACCCCTATTTTGACGAAGGCGGCTCCTCCACCCGCTACGAAGGCCACGGCGGCACCTCCACGCCCAACGGCTCCTACTCCCCCGGCCTGCGCTCCTCGGTCGCCAAGCAGGCCAACGCCGACGGCTTCGAGGTCCAGGGCCAGGGCGACGTCCAGATGCAGGCCTTTGCCGACGGCCTGCCCCCGCCGCCCCCTGTCCAGCACTCGTGGCACCGCATCGACAGCTGGGCCGAGGAAAACTACTTTGAACTCTTTGACCAGCTCGGCGAGGGCTGCACCATCAACGACCTAAACGACCTCGAACATCAGCTCGACTGCTCTCTGCCCCAGGATGTCCGCGACTCCCTCATGGTCCACGACGGTCAAGAACGCGGCGGCACCCCCACCGGCATCATCTTTAGCGGCATGCTCATGGACGCCGAGGAGATTGTGCAGGAGTGGGAGACTTGGCGCCGCGTCAACGAGCAGTACATGTTGGACGCCGCCAACAACCGCCCCCAGCCTCGCCCCTCGAGCCAGGACAATGGCGAGAGCTCCTCCCGCCAACGACCTCCCTCGGCCTCCTCCAATCCCGACGCCTGGCAGGAGAACCTGCTCTCCAAGCAGGACTGCGTTCCCGCCAACAGCATCCGAAAAGCCTACGCCCACGCCGGCTGGATCCCCCTCGTCCGCGACTGGGGCGGCAACAACCTGGCCGTCGACCTGGCACCCGGCCCTGCTGGCCGCTGGGGTCAAATTATCCTCTTTGGCCGCGACTACGACACCAAATACGTCGTCGCCCGCTCATGGGGTGCCTTCCTGGCGCTTGTCGCGGACGATCTCAACTCTGGAAAGTGGTATGTCGATGAGGACACCAACGAACTCAAGCTGCGCGAATTCAAGGAGACCCGCATCGAGCCGTCGTACTTTAACATTCTGCGATGGCGCATGGACCAGAAATACGGACGCCGCGCCGCCGCCGCCGGCAAGAGACGGTCGATGGCCTCGCCCAAGACCGGCTCGCCCCTGGGCAGCCGCTCCGGCTCACCGTACATGACCCCCGCCGATGCGCCCAACGGCGACACGCGCGGCCGCTCCATGCAGCGTCTCAAGGGCTCGTCGCCCCTCACCAGCCCCGGCCGTCGCGGATTCGGAAAGCCGCCGCCTCTGAGTAGGGTCACGGAGGAGATGGTGATGCCTATCCTGGCCGACGCCCAGATTGAGCCCGCCAACCTGGTCGAGGTGGAGGAGGAGGACGAGGCCGACACGCCACGCAGCAGCCAGGACCTCAAGAGCCCGTCGAGCGCGACGACGACGCCGCTCGCCGCGAACCGCCGCTCATCCGACCTGCTGAAAAACAAGGAGAACGAGGCCCCCAAGGCCAACGGCAAGCAGCCCGAGGTGGTGGACGGCGGCGCCATGAAGACGATTGAGATTTAAAAAAGTGTACAGATACAAGCAGCATATTCGGAGGGTGGGGGACGGCATTGAACAATACGATTGCATGACTTGATGGTATCCGGCGGACGTTTTTTCTGTCTGGATTTTCTTCTACCACTTCTTTTTTTTGGCGTTTTTGGTGTCGTTGACTCGAGGGGTTAATACCCCTTCTTTTTATAAGTATTTATACAGTGGTTATACAGTGGCCTGGCAAGACTGGGCAGGCCCTTTCTATATGAGAAGCAACATTATTATCCTATTGTCGAGAAAGATGCAAGGGCTGGAACGGGTAGATGTTAGCCTGTAAAATACGTTGATCTATCTATGCAGATGTGTACTGTGACGAATATAAGACTGTACGAGTGAAGTGTCAGTGGGATGTAGTGTGCTTTGCATGCCCAGGTTGAAGTATCAAGGCGTGTGTGCACCACTACCATGGATCAGCAATCCTATACACCCACACGCTCTCTTGGCAAAATAAAACTAAAAAATCTATTGTCTTCCCCCCGGACAACTCACGGACAAGGACTCCCGGCCTTCCTAGCTTGCGGCATCTTGTGGAACCTCGGCGGCTACTCGAGGCGCCCGATTTGTGCTCCCCCCTGTCTTCTGCAGCGTTGAGGCTGGAGCTGTCTACGCGCCGACGCTAATGCGGGGGAGTCTGCCACAAAATTTTGAAGAACACGGCACTTGAAAAGGAAGATGTGAAAAATAAGAAAAAGACGTAAATATTACCATTGAGGGTGAATGAATAGAAGCAGGTTCGATTTAGGTGTGGAATTTGGAGAGGGAACTACTGAGGGAAGACAATTGGGTGGTTTATGAGGGTGCAGGTGAGGGTGTAAGTTGACGGTGGGAGACAACTCCACACATGCATGCATATGCAGCCACGCACTTGTAAGGCGTTTTTCAACCAGCGCACATTGGACATCTGCTGTTGTTTTGCTTCTGCGGTCAAAAATAGACAAGGCTGATGGACACAATGAACAATGGACAGGGGTTTGGGGAATATGTCTCCAGTGCGGCGGCTACACTACCAACCCGCCTTCCCGCCGGCCTGTCTGTCGGTACCGGGAGTCTGGTTGCACGAATGACAGAAGAGCAGATGGATTATGAGGGGTCTGATAAGTTTCAGAAGAGGACCAACTGCATATACACATCCTAGTCCGGCGTCTGCAGGGTTTACTCGCGGGTTGGCAGTCATAAACGCGCCGTTCCTCGTCTTTCCTCCCCTCAGTCTCCGTCTTCTCTTATGTACACAAAGTTTGTGATAATTACGGTGTTTTAGTGAGAGAAAATGGACGGCCCTGTACGGAATTTCTCGCTGAAAAGACCGGTTATCAAGGTCAACTCCATCCCCGTCACGCGCGATGCCGACGATGAGGAAGCGAACATTGATGAAAAGACACCTCTCGCGCTCGTCCCGCCACCGACGCAGTCCAAAGCAAGTTCGATAACGGTTGTTGAGAAAGATGTCTACTCCCTCGACCCAATCGGTACGTCCCCCCCTCCCCCTCCCCCCTCCGAACCATTTTATATAGAAAAGAAATGGCGTGCTGACAGGTGGACAAAGTACATACGCATGGCTGGAAGCCCGAAACGATGCAAGCACCCGTCCTTCTCGCCCTCGCGGTCGCCTCTCTCCTCCTCGCCGCACTTCTCGAGATTCTCGCGCAAAAGAGCGCCTCCGAAGGTGCTCTTTCCATTGTGCCCTCTGCCGACGCCATCCCGGGCGTGGTCAGCTTTGCGTATTTGTATTTACCGACGATTGTGGCGGTCTTGTATAGTCTAGCTTGGAATTGGGTCGATTTGGATGTGAAGCGGATGCAGCCGTGGTTGGCGCTGTCGAGGGACGAAGGTGCCACGGGGAGGGATTCGTTGTTTTTGGATTATCCGGTGGATTTCGTGGCTTTTGTGCCGTTCAAGGCGGCGAGGAAGCGGCACTGGGCCGTCTTCTACTCGGGCACCATTGTCGTCCTCGTCTTCTGGATCCTCACGCCCATGCAGGGCGCCGTCTTTGGCACGTCCGCCATCCTCGCGCTGCATCGCACCGCCATGACGTACCCGCAGACCCTCGTCGACGCCGCCGCGCAGGCCGCCCTGCTCGACCAGGAGATCTTGAACGCCGGGTATGCCGTGACGTGGCTCGGTCAGGACTACCCGGCGTTCACGACGGCCGACTACGCGCTGCGGCCATTTGTCCCGCCCGACGACGCACTGACAGGCATCGCGGCGGCGAACTGGACGGGCGTCACGACCAAGTACTGGACGGAGCTCGCCTGCTGGCCGGCGACGGCGACGCACGTCCCGCTCATGCCGCCGAGCGTCTTCGACTTTGACAACGGCCGCGGCTGCAACGCCTCGGCGCTCGAGATCCATTCCGGCGCCCCCAGCCCGGCCACGCCTTGGAAGATGACGTATATCGGCTACCAGGACAGCGCGTACGCCGACTACGCGCTGCAGTGCCCGACGTGCGGGCCCGCGGCGGCGGGCGACCAGTTCCTGGCGACGTGGGCGGCGTACGTCAACGAGACGGCGACGGTCGACGTGGTGGCGGCGTTTTGCGAGCCGCGGTACTACAAGCAGCGCGTGGCGGCGACCGTCTGCGCCGGGGATCGCGCACCAGTAAGTGCCTCGCTGCGGTCGATGGCCCCGGCCGAGCCGCTGCCGGACGCCGAGTTCAACCGCACCGCGTTCCACTTCCTCCTCGGCGCGGGCGTCTCCGCCGTCGACATGCCCCGCGACTTCCCCTTCACCAGCCTGCTGTCGCACTACTACCGCGTGGCCGCCGCGGGCCTGCAGTACCCGCTCACGCCCATCACCGCGCTCGCCGTCGGCGGGCAGAACCTCACCGTGGCCGAGTACGCGAGTGTGCCGAACCTGCACCGCACCTACGAGGCTGTTCACCAGATGCTCTTCTCGCTCGCGTTTCAGCGGCTCTCGCACAACACCACCTCCAGCAGCGCGGAGGAGGAAGAAGAAGAAGGGGCGAGATCGCAGGACGGCATCCACGGCGGCGTGTTTGTGGTGCGGTACGGCATCACCGTCAGCAGGTTGTTTTCGGCGCTGGTCGAGAGCGTGTTGGTGCTGGTGGCCGTCATGACCGTGGTGCTCCTCTGGAGCTGCTGGCGGCGACCCAGCCGGCTGTCGCACGACCCGTCCGCGCTGGGGACGCTGGTGAGGCTCGTCCGGGATGCGCCCGAGGTGCAGGACCTGTTCTCGGGCACGGGGCATCTGACGGAGGAGCAGCTCCGGCGGAAGCTGGGCGGCTACCGGTTTAAGCTGAGCTGCGGCTGCGCGCGCAGATCCGAATCCGGCATGCTCAGCCTGGTCGGGAAGCCAGACTTTGACAAGGACAGTGATGTGGCGAGCGTGCAGGATTTCAGCCCGGCTGGCTACCTAGCACCGATCAAGCCTTTGATGCTACGCAAAATTTCTGGAATCGTTTTCACTCTCATCTTAGCTGGAGCCATTATCGTGCTGGTTTACCTCAAAAACCAAGAGAGAGTATTTCACGGTACGTCTGCAGTCTTCTGGCTGTAATATGTATATTTTTCCACTACTAATATGACCATCTTAACATCAGGCTTGTCACGACCGTCGACCAACGCCGAAGTAAATCAAATTCTGACAAATTACATACCGACTGCTTTCTCCACCTTCATCGAACCGCTCTGGGTGCTTCTGAATCGCTATCTCTGCATCCTCCAACCCTTTTACGAGCTCACCTCCGCGCAGCACTCTGCCAAGCGAACGTTGGAAACGCGATACACGGCTCTCCCGCCGCAGCTCACCATCCTGCGCGCGCTCAAAACTAAGCACTTTCTCCTCGCGGCCGTGTGCATCACAGCCCTCTCGGCCAATGTCCTCGCCGTCGGTCTGGGCGCCCTGTTCAACGATTTCCCGCGGCACACCACGCGGGCCCAGAGCTATATCCCGCGGCATGTACCCCAGATTCCGCCCGCGAACCTCGCCCGCTTCGTCCTGGATACGGGCATCTCAAAGCCCATGACGTACAACGACCCGTTCTACGTCCTCGTCGCGAACCTCACCTACGGGACAGCACTGCCGCCGTGGTCGACGGCCGAGTACAGCTTCCTGCCGCTCAACTTTTCATCCGCCGATACATCGTCCGCCAACAGCAACGCCAACGAATTCACCGCCGTTACGACCGGCGTCGGCGTCGACCCTCACTGCCGAGCCGTGGGCGTCTTCTCGTCGGTCGACCAGCCCGCCAACATTAGCAGCAGTCTCTTGCTTCCAGCCGGCGCGGGCGCGACAACGTCAGGCGGCTGCGCGAAAATGTACGCCCCGGAGGAGAAGGGCTTCAACAACACCGCCAGCAAGCATCTGCCCGACGACATGCCCGTCGCGGCCGAGATTCTCGACACCATGACGTTTGGCTACAACGTGTCAGCGACCGACTGCGACGAGACGCTCATTCTCGGCTGGTCGCGCTCGCGTATGCGCAACAAGAATCGCACCTCGGAGACGACGTACATGGCGTGCACGCCGACGCTGCGCATGGCCGACTTCAACGTGACGTTTGACCGCGCGGGCCACATCCTCGCAGCGCGGCCCGTCTCCGGCTTCACGTCGCGGTGGCCGTACGCCGACGGCGCCGCGCCCGCGGACCGCCAGCCGGTGATCAACTCGATCCACTACAGCATCCGCAACCGCGGCGACCCGTGGCACGAGACGAAGCTGTCGTACGACTGGGTCAACTACCTACTGGTGCTGCACGCGGGCGGCAGCCGCGCCACGCTGGACCCGGCGGCGCCGCTGCCCGATGCCGCGGCACTGGCGCCCGCCGTGGACGCCGTCTACAAGATGGTGTTTGCGTCGTTTCTCACGCTCAACCCGTACCTGTTCGCCGAGAACACGGAGGGCGGCGCGCAGCGCACGATTGAGGGGACGCGCGGGGGGGAAGAGACGCGCATCGTCATGTCCACCTCGGCGTTTGTCGTCAGCATCACCATCTTGGCGCTGTACACGGTGGTGGCGGTCGCGTACTACGGATGGGGCGTCCAGTTTTTCTTGCCGCGCATGCCGTCGACGATTGGCTCGCTGCTGGCGTACGTGGCGCCGAGTGCCCTCGTCGCGGAGTCGTCTGCGGCGGTCGCGTCTTCAAAGCGGAATTGGCGATCGAGAGATTTGGTTTTTGGTCGGTACGTGGGCCATGACGGAAAGGGCCAGCTCGGCATCAACTACGCGGACAAGACTCTGCCGCTGGATATGCGGAATTTATACGTGGGTGATACAAGACCCTCAAAATGGCGGCTGTTTCGAAGAAGGAAATCCAAAAAGGCGGGGGATGTTTGGCTGTAGAATTGCATATTGCATTCACGACGCATGAGGATAATTTTATTTAATAAAAAGACTGATTGGTATTTTGCTTGCGAAAGTTTCGTAAAACTAAAATGACCTAAATGTGTCCCATCCCACCCTGATGCCGATAGGTATATGCAAACGAAAGATATATACATGAAATTGGCTGCTTCACGGTATAACGCTACTCATTGTTCTCAGCCACTCATACAACACCGTAATAGTGCATCCTATTTTCAGGCACGAATGCGGAGGGCGCGGCGCATAGCGCGCTTGCCTGGGGCAGCAGCGCTCATCTTAAGATCGGCCGACTCACCGGCCTCACAAGAGACACCAGCGGCCATGGCTTGGACGGCAGACCACATACCACTGGCGCAGCGCTGGAAAGACTTGCCGCCGATGCAGTTCCACAGGCCCTCGCTGGTGCAAGCAGTGCCGGCAGGATAACCACCGCTAGGGCTGGAACCGCCAGAGCCACCAGTGGGAACAGGCGCAGGAGAGACACCGCCGCTGGTGCTGTTCCCAGGTCCGGGGTTGGTGGGAGCAGATGTCGGGGCAGCCATGCTGGTGGTCCTGGTAGAAACAGAAGAGTTACCAGCACCGGGCATCTGAGTGGGCATGGGCTGGGCCACGGGGGAGGTAATAAAAACGCCACCAGGAGCGCTGCCGCTGGGAGCGTTCACAGGGGCACTCATAATAGCAGAGCTAGTCTGAACCGAGGAGGGCGCCGGAGAAGCAGCAGCAGAGGAGGTCGGCTGGGGAGCGCTGCCGCCACCGCCGCCGCCAGGAGCAGAAGTAGGAGAGCCAGAGCCAGAGCCAGGGCTACCACCACTGCTGCCCTTCTTGCAAGATCCAGTAGGTCCGGCAAAAGCAGTAGTCTGGCCGTTGAACATGTCAACATCCTTGCCGGGGTCCGGGAACTGAAGGTCAGTGCTCTCGGCAGTGCCACAGCCATTGCCAGCGTTGGCGACGAACATGTCAGGAAGGCCATTCATGAAGCTCTCGGAGCCTGCAGAACCAGTAACAGCCATGGGCGCACAGTTCATGTACATCTCACGGTTGCCGACCTTGTTGAACCAAGTCCAAGCAATGGTGTAGTTGCCGGCGGAGAGCTCCTTGGGAATGGTGAAGTCGTACTTGTAGGGCACAGCGGAAGAAGCACTGTCACCCATGTTGCCGGTTTGACCCTTGGCAGGGCATCCACCTTCGATCGATTTGATGACCTTCCAAACGGAATCCTTGGTAGGCTTGAGATCGGTAGTGATGGAAACCTGGCAAGAGCCACCACCATGAACAGCAGTGCCCTGGAACTCCAGAGTTTGCTTGCTGCCCTGTGCATACACATTGCTGGCACCTTCGTATTCGTAAACACCAGGACGCTGCTTGCAAGGGAAATCGGAGCCGCCGCCGTCGAGAGGGCCGTTGTTGAGGGTGCTCTTTCCATATGGGACGGGGTTGGTCATGAGAATGTGGGCGCTGGCGAGAGTGGCCAGGCCAGAGATGGCGATAGCTTTGGCAATCATGTTGATTTCGTAAACGTGTGAAAGTTGGTTGTGTAGAGATTGTGGGAATCAGGCGTTCCAGACGATGATTCGTAGTTGTGGTTGATGCAAGTACTCGCTGAGTAGTTTGGTCTTTTTATATAACGTGTTAGTGCCATGCCACAGTGAATATAGTTGTGAATTTGTGCAATGTGGCAAAGAAGATTGTGTGCGCTCTCGCTTGCTGCGCAATGGAGAATACAGGCAGTCACTGGAGGTTGCTCAAAAACGGGCGTCGCGCAAAGCCGCACATGCAGTGTTTGCCAAGCAAGACATGCCACACTCTTGGGAAGAAAAGGGCAATATGAGCTGAAAAAGACTTACGTGGCGATGGGCAAATGGTCCGTGTCAGGGAAAAGACTGCGCTCGTGAGAAGGTCAAGTTCTCGTGGGGGGTATCAAGTGAATCGGCGTAACGTGCACCAGGCGTGTTACTGAAAGGAAGGGTGTAATGAAGAAGGTGTAATGAAAAAGGTCTAGCCTTGTGAAGAAGAAAGAACAAAAGTGAAGAAGAAAGAACAAAAGTGAAGAAGAGCAAGTCTTGGCTCTTTTCTATTTGAAAGGACAGTGGTGAGCGAGTCTGATGGAGAGCAGAATGATGAATGCAGGAGTGGCGGCGGCGGGGGGTCTTATACGACGATGACGGTATGTGCATACCAGGTCGAGGCAGACGCACGACAGACGCACTTACAGACGGGATGGCACACAGACTACGGGAAGAAAAGAAACGAGAGACAAGGACGGCAGCCGTATTTCCGAGTTGGAAGCAGCAAGAAGCAAGGTACGGGGCAGAACCCACTGGCTAGCGAGAGGCCAAGGAGAAACAAGTCATGGCGAGTGGATGAGATGGTGGGATGCGGAGGGTTGGAGGACACGAGGGGAGAGCGACGAGAGCCACCAGATGGACTGGTACCTGAGTTGTCGTCTGCATTGGGATGGGAGATCAGCCCTCCTGGCGATCCAATGCTTGCGGCGGCGCAGGTACCAGGCAGCTGGGCACGGGCAATTGGCATGCATGTACGGTTGATGGGTGTGGACTGGATGGCGTCGAGCGGATTAGGAAAAAGTGGTTGACATGGGTGTGGGTGTGCGCGGTGGGCGGTGGGTTGTGCTGTCGGTTTCGAATCAACGGGATGGCGCAGTGGCACCGGGGTTGGTGGAGATGTCTTGGTGAGTGAGTGGTGGTGAGTGAGTGGTGATAGGCTGATGGTATGGTTTCAGAGCCTCATGCCAACGCAAGCCCAAGTGGGCGTGTGGACATTCGAGAAGTTCTTGTCAGGGGATTTTGTATTTTGGTGATTTTGGTTTCCATCTGAAGAGGACGAGCTCTGCAGTAAGGACCCCTTGTGTCTTTTTGTGGTGAAAGTTATCGGGGCGTGAATTAAGCTTGCGGTGAATCTAGAGGACTTTCGAATTCAGTAGCGTCTGCCTCCCGTATGTCTATGCTTGGCTGTGCTTTTTTCTTCGTCTTTCCTTTTTGGTGTAATTCACAAATCGATAGTTGAAGAGGACGCTAGGCAGGGGATCGGCGGACAGGGGCTGTGGAGAGGAGGAGCATGTTCCCAGCCGAGCACAACAATGCCTGACGAACGCATTCTTGAGCTGAGCGGCGTTGAACGCAGACGACTGGCCCTCGATGCAGGAATACTGATGACGATACGTAAGATGGACAGTTGATGATGACGATGTCGTGCAAACGGCTCGGATGTAACTAGACCATTGGTCAATCGTAGCTTTGATGTGCCGTTTCGCTTACAGATTTTCATCCGTGCAGCAGATGCAAAAATGTAAGCAGGATGCCCTATCAACTGTTCTGCACGAATGTCTGTCGTGCGTCCAATGACTTGGTGTTGACGAGCAAAAAGTAAAATGGCTGGTTGAGGTGCAGCCACTGGCCGACGTGCAAACGCAACTTGTCTCGCTGATTGGAATGTAGACCGCCATTGTTGCTGCGACCCGCTTTTTCTTCTACATAACTGGTGGTGGTGCTGCAGCCCAAGATGGTGACCAAGAACAGCCTGCAGCAGGGCTGCAGCAGAGGCCAGCTACAAATAAATATAAACGGCTTCATCCCATCACGACCGCCTCGTCTCGTCTTCCAGCCACGGCGACTACACGTTCGAATCAGTCCTCTGCGCCGTCATTCTTCATCATACTGCCATTGCTGCCATCGCTTGCTTTGCAAGGCCACCAACCTCCTCTTCCTCCTCCACACCACCACCGTTGTCATCCCTTCTCTCCTCCTCTTCTTTTCCCACCCATCCATCAGAAAAAAAAAAGGGTAAAAGAAAAATCAACGTTTAAATCAGGGGCACCACCAAGATAGATTTTTCTTTCTTTCTTTCTTGGTCTTGTGTTTTTGTAGATGCGGCCTGCAGACTGACCACCTTGGCGCCGCAGACTATCGACAGCACTGACCTGGGCCGTGCCAAACTTGTCTCTGCGCGAGAAGAAAGTCGGCCGCGCCACACTCTACATGTACATCCGGATGTACTTTTCCTTCTTTTCTGTGTTTGGTCACTTTTCTCTGCTCTCCTGCGCGCGTAATTCTGCCACAACCCCAGTCTTGGCCGTGACACGTAGTCTTCAACGCCATGGGCCTCAACACGGTGATTCGTCGCCCAATTGAGCTCGTTAATGTTTTGATCTGTTCTATAATTGTAGTATTATTCAATATGCACATCAAACGGCGTTCTAATCGCATCCCGTTCATGACTCGAAACATGTTTTATACCATCCTACCAAACCCATCCACCAAACTACCAAACCACGGCTCACAAACCATCTCACACAACCATCAGCAGAACCAACGGCACATCACTGCCTTTTTGTCTCGCAAACCTTGTTTCTTCAATGCAGGGGCATCTCACACTCTGTCTCTCGCACCTTTTTCTTCTTGCTCTTTTCTTTTTCCGTCCCTTGTTTGCAGTCATGCAGGGGAGCCTCTAGCGTCGTCAATCCACCCACACCTCTGCAGCCAGTCACGCCACGATCGAGTCGAGCTGACGTTGCACCCATCGGGCCTCTCAACGCAGGCCACTGGCTAGCGGCGCTCCTTTTCTCCTCTGCCGTTCAGCACCTTTCCTAAAATGCGCTGGTACGCCTTCTTCCCCAGTGCCTTCTGGCTGAAACCCGCTCCAGTTTCAGACTGCTCCTCTCTTGCTTTTTCCATCTCTTCTGCCCGAAGATGCTCCTCAGGGGCATTTATCATGTATCCTGCTCGACATAAGCCGCTCGGAGCACAAAATGGCTTTTTTCACAAGCCTGTGATGATGATAATAATACACTCGTGTTGTTGGAATAAGTCACCGCAGACGCACCCGTGGCGGTGTGCTAGCTGCATCCACGGCGCCTAGCCAGCCTGTGATGTCGCGCCGCCAGCATCAACGAATCCACCTCTTCCAGCCAACAGCATTCGCCCCAAAGCCGCCTCACCAGCTGAAAAATATTCTTTTATTTTGTTTTCCTTGACATAAAATCCTTTTAGGCTTCCGCCTCACCGCAGTTACCAGCCCAACGGCCACGCATACCCACATCTTCTGTAACGCCGGCCATCTCTCGCGGCCATCCACTTCCAATCCCTCGGGTCTGCACACGACATCCCCTGTTTACTCTCCTTTTACGGATACTCTCCAGCATATTTCTCCATTCTACTTATTCCCGAAACAGCTAGTCCTGGTGGCGCGCTATATCCAGCTCTGCTCGCACGAGGCTGCCCAGCCCAGGTCGCAGAACAGGCCGCCCTCATCCAACGACATCTCATGCGTGGCGGCCTAATGCCAGCACACCGCATAACCATCATAAATGATGATAAAAATGTCTTGTATACAACAGCCTTGTATTGGGTGATGACAGGACTCTGTGGCGGTCTGGTCCGCAACCTCGGCGCTTCAACCACGCCGTCAGTATCATGCTCGTCAATGCAGTGAATCAACCACTCAGCGCATGGATTTCGACGTCAACTCCGGCCGATCAATCCATGCTATAGCTAGGCTACCCTATACAGGCGCAATCCTCATTCATTAAACAGTGACATCCCCAGCTGCCCCTCTCAATCTACCCAAACCCGTCGTTTGCGACCAAACCGTACCCTATAGCGGTGTCCGGCCGCGGCGCAGAACCTGATAAACGGTGCTATCTGATGCGGCATCCCATTAGTCGTTCAATTCTAGTTGTAGGTAAAATCATTTACAGAAAGTAAAACAGATTAACAACTCAAAATAGACTAAAATAAGAATAAATCATTATTAAGCTCGCAGCAATGGTTATTCTGCTTACAACTAAAAATGTACTGAAACAAAAAACATCATCAAGCTCATAGCAATGGTCACTCTGCTTACTGAGGAAGAGCTGGAGGGCGCACATAGGATACAGGCCAGAAGTTACGGTCGTAGCAGCGAATGTAAAGGTCTCCGTGTACGTTTGACCAAGGTTGCTTCATCCACCCAACGTCCTCCTGTGTAATCCCTTCGATAGCCTCATACCCTTCATCTGCAGACCAACGTCCTGCACGCCAGTCCGCTTCGATTAATTTCAGCCATCCTCTCTGCTCCACAGGCAACATAAGATAGCTCGAGTCAGGCTGGTTAACAATGGATCCGAGTGCTTTGGCATCAATCTGAATGACAAATCGATACCGCGGTGATAGATACGACGTAGTTTGAGCCTGCTCACCTTGCTCTTCAACAAGGTTCTCAGCAACCCATTGGCGAAAGTGATCTCGTATCGCATGTGAGTCGATGCCATCAAAAATCTCGACATTGTCCATAATCGTGCTTTTTCTAAGGTCTAGCACGTCTTGTCCATTATAAAACTCAAAGCACTTCTGAGTGGCCTCATGAATGCGGCTCAAACACCGCGCCCAGTCCTGGTCGTTTGCG
Source organism: Paracorniculantispora psalliotae (assembly GCA_002796755.1). NCBI lineage: Eukaryota > Fungi > Ascomycota > Sordariomycetes > Hypocreales > Cordycipitaceae > Paracorniculantispora > Paracorniculantispora psalliotae. The sequence goes on from PHFE01000092.1 coordinate 30,799, forward strand.
TAGGTGGTGCGATAGATTACGAACCCCCACGAGCGGTGGCCGTCATTCTGCATTCTTTCCTCGATGATATCCGCGGTGTTGAGATGCCGCGACGATTCCGGGGTGCGCTGGGATGGCGACTGCGGTCTGCGGGTGCCGTTCTGCCGCGCTAGGATGAATTGTTCTAAACTCATAATGAGGAATCTAGGCAGAATGGGCCGATGGGGTCGGAAAGTGATGAAAGAAAAAGAGGAAGAAGAAGTTGGTGAGAGGAGAGAAAACAAACCAAAACAGAGCCAGCTAATAAATACAGCTAGCGGGCGGCCTGTGGCGGGCTTCTAGCGCTCAAGGTAGCGCGCTCGAGGTGGCGATGGAGGCGTCAATTGAGGGACACAAAAGCATCAATTGAACCACCAATTAACCTGTCAATCAAGCCAAAAATTGATACAGCACTTGAGGCAGTACTCCAGAGATCAATTAAGGTATCAATTGAGGTATCAATTGAGGTATCAATGGAAGTAACGCTCAAGTCAGCACCCAAGGTAAAAATTAAGGTTATATGTCTTGATTGGGCAGTAGGTGTATCTACTCCTGCAAATCTTCACAGTAGCCATTGCGCGTCCACAGCTTCATCCTGTCCCGCTTAAACGCTTCAAAATCCCACTCCTTGTCCTCCATCTGCTGTGGCCGCAGATACACATACGTCCTCGTCTCCTTCTCCTCTCCTTCATCCAGCCGCACGCGCACCGTCTCAGTCTCATACTCGTTGCCCTCGTAGTCGTCCAGCTTCTTCAAATTCGCCGTCGTGAGGCCGGTGACGTACACCCCGCGCACCGACTTGCCGGCTTCCGCGACGATGCCGGGGTAGTCGGCGTAGTGGATGCGGCGCCGGCAGTAGTCGGCCAGCACCGCGGGGGTGAACGTGTGCAGCGCTTGGATGGCGGCGGGCGGCGCCTTGGTGCCGTAGCACACGCTGAAAAAGACTTCTGGGGCCATCTGCTCAAGTTAGTCTTCTGAATCACGCATTCGGACGTTTACCGTCGACGGAAATCGTACCAAGGTGCCTGACGGATGTTAGCGGGGTCACCCCGATTGCATTGACTGGGTACGTACCATAGAAGAATCCTGTAAGCTCGCCGCTCATGCTGGGCAATTGCCTTGTTTATTTCGCTTTCAAAAAATGCTCTAATAGTAAAGAAATCACGCTTCAATGCTTTGATGCAGTCTATGTTGATGAGAAGTGGTGATGCGGGCGCGATGTCGCTGCCTGGTGATTTGTGGACCGAGACGCCTTCCGAAAACCGCACGTGGCGCGACTGGGTAAGTGTAACATTGGCTAAGAGGGCGCATTTTCTTTGTTTTGCTTCCATTGTTTCAAATACATTATTTACCCTTGAATTGGTCGATTATCAAATATATTTACGTTTCGCCGTATTTTTATGCGATTTCGTGTTGAGCTTGTGTCTGGCCCGCAGGCCGTTACATTGAGACACTCTCAGGTTGCATGATATCTTGCAACTTGTAGTGCAACGGGTGCACCAACCTAGAATAAATAAATAAGAATAATCGCTTAGTGGGATATTTCTGTAATAAGTGTTCGCGCCATGCAGATGACGAATTGACGTCTCAGCAATAAATGGTCTTGATTGCTTAGTGCCGTGAGCCTCTGGCCGTAGATCATGCACGGGTGCCTTGTGAGTGCCAACTTTTTCTTTTGGGAACGCCAAGTTACAATACATAAAATGAAGATGAACTTTCGACCGCTTCTCGAACGCAATGTGCCTTCATTTTGTTCGCAATCTAAAACGGAATTACGTGAAGCTATGATGAATTATAACCATATTTATACTTTGGCTTATATCATGTCTCATTCCTCTATACAGCTGGCAGCCACCTTGCTCCGTTACAAAAGCAGCGCGCACAGAACTACAGACATGGAGAGAGCCAAGAAGGAAGCGTGCGACTTGCCACCTGCGCTTGGCACCGGCCTGCTGCCCGGCAGCACATGGTTGGGCACGGCGCAGACCGGCTGGCTGGCGAGGACGTGCGCCTGCCTCTGGCTCGACGCTCCCGCATAATAGCTGTCCTCGTAAAACGTAAAGAAAGTGGCGATGGACTGCTGGACGACCCGGTCGTACGGCTTGAGCGTGCCCTGGTCCTCAAACTCGCCGTAGCCGTAGCCGACGAGGAACACGACGCCATAGCCCTCGGGAATGTCGAGGCCGGGGATGCTCGCTACGAAGCAGCTTCTTTCCTTCGAAAGCAGAGCGGACCCTATTTTTTTTTTTTTTTGGTCATTGATTAGTACACAAATGTGTGGCACCGTGAAAAGATGTAATCGTACCTGTGGATGTCTCGATGTGGCACTCCTTCTCAAAGTCACGTCCGAGAAGCGGGCAATTTCTGCCGCTGAAATCCAGCGTCGGCACCGTTTCCTGGTACTTTTTGACGCATTTATCCGACACGATGCCCTCGCACGTGTCGTTGCCGTGCGTGTTCTTCAAGCTCTTGTCCTGGCCGGCGCTCTTGGCCATGCACAATCGCGTTTTGTTGCCCTGCTCGCTTTCCAAGAACGAGCCCGGCACTCCGACCCAGTGGTACACGAAGGACGTGTCGTTCTTGTAGGTGTTGTCCTCGACCGTCAGGTAGTAGTACCACGGGTCGTCGTTGCCGGTGAGCTCGGGCAGAGTGAAGTTGGTCGCGGCGGTGGCGTTGAAATTGGGGTGCTTGACAAAGTCGCCCGTCAGGTTATCCTTGTAGCCTTCGGTGCAGTTGCCCATGTACGTCAAGTTCAAACCGGCGGCGAGCTGGCTAAAAGCCACGACGGCGCTGAGAGCGGATTGCATTTGAGTCATGATGATGAGTGGAAATACAAAATATATGCTTGACTGGGAAATAGACAAGCGAAAATATACGGAAATGAAAAAATAGCCAGGAAAGAATAAACAAAATCGCTGACTTTTTAACTATAAAAAAACACGAGCGTGATAGACGAGGAGCTTGACAGGCTTGTTCATGGCGTCATAGGTGAGGACGCCAAGACGCCAACCGCCCGGACGGCCGCAGGGCGACCAAGACAATATTACCTTGAAAGGAAATCCACTGCGCTCACTGGAAATAAAAGAAAAAAGCCCTACGGTGTGTCTGTTCGGCGGCGACTGGCCCGGATCTGCGATAGGCTCGTTCATCACCGGCACCGTCTTGGCGCAGACGTCATTATACCCGGTCTACGCCCCTTGGTCGCGACACCGCGACAACACAATGGCCTAACGAGCTTGCCTTTGATCTACACACGAAGAACGAGTACATGCCGTACTTTTGGAATAGCAGCAGGCTGTTTTTTTTCTGTACTTTTGGAAATACGTCAATCCACGCTACAGCTTTAAGCAATCATTCGTCCAAGCATAATAGCGAAGCGAGACCTTTACAGTTTGGCACAGATAGTGCCGGAAAGATTCTTCGAACACCAGATATTAGATATTAGTTCTCAATGGGGTGCCTGGTTGTATCTGTCGGTATGGTGACTATGTATGTGCGTATCAATGCCTCTGATAACGACCCGCCAACTTTAGCTGTGACGAAACCACGAATACATGCATCTTCCTGACTCCTCTGTTTTATCGCCTCCGGCTCTGCATGACGGCCAAGGGCGGAAACTGTACCGCACCCCTGCGACGCACGGTTCATCACATCCGCTGACCCCATGGAAGTATCGCCATGCACGTCCAAACGTGACTGTTCCCATCACTTGGCCAGCCATCGGCCTCTGCAAGGTATACCGCAAAGCGCCGGTCAAAGAGACGAGCAGCGAGCTCTTGCACTGATACGCGCTCGCCAGTAAAGACTCTTGCAACCCAGTGGGCATCGTTTGTTGTCTTCAAAGGCACTGTTGATGATTGAGTAGAGGTGTTTCCAGATCTGACGGGCTTTGCCTGTCGAATAGCTCACCTGGACAGGCTGCCGGAAAGAAAATTCGTTGGCAGCTCTGCTCCGTCCGCGGGTCCCCGAAGTTTTCCAGAATTGCCTCCCACTGATCCTGGTGCGAGATTGGTATGCGACTTTTGTGCTCATTGTTCTGGGTGTTGGAGCATGGCAGGCCCTCATTTTTGACTGTCGTGGGCAGCCCGAAGGAACCTGCGACAGGTATTATACTCAAGTGGTGATGAGCAGCCTATTTCCATCTCGGATTCTCAAACGTTGCTACAAGCTGGACGCCTTTTTCTCCTTGACGCCTGGAGGCTTCCGCATCACGCGCTCGTACTTATCCCCGTCCAGGTCCATATCTTTGTGCCATTGATTCAGCTTGTCGAAGTTGATGCAGTATTTGTTAATGGAGCTAAAATCGCCATTAGTCCACCGAATTTAATAATAAGAGGGAAAATGCCCCAAAATTTTTGAGAAAAGAATTTCAGAAAACTTACAAGTCGGGAAATGGGTAAGTGGCATCCTCCCTCCAGTTGCGCGTGACGATGTTCATGTTATTGCTGATACATTATTAGCATGTTAACCGCGAGGACTAAGAGAGAGGGGTATAATACCTGCAGGAAATTACCTGGAAGAGGATGTCCGCGCAGTGATTGACGTGCCCCTCAAGGTGCCCGTCGGGATTATTTGCGTCGACTGCTTTGTCAGTACAGGACGCGAGCCAACCAGGGTTGTACTATACCATACGTGAGATGTTGTAATAGCTTCCATACGCCGCGCGCCGTAACCTATTCAGCCGGTTAGTAAAGAATATTTTCAAGTGTAGGGGAAAAAAAGGAAACTAACGTATTTAGGCAGTGCAGGTTGTGGAAAAGGTCCAGCGCACCGACGTACGCATCATCTCCCAGCCCCCAATCTTTGTCTTCCAGTTTTGCCGTGGTCGATACGTCGCCTCCCATCAATTCAATCTGCTCCCGCGTAATCGGGATAATGCGCACAAGGTCAACGTCCTCCTCCCACTGCGCATCCGCGGCGGCGTTGGGCATCTGACGTGCAATCGATGCATGTGACGGGGCGGCGACGGTGCCATTGAGGCGGCGTATCGACGGCTCCAAATCTATCATGTCATATACCGGGCCTTTATTTTTAAAACATTAGTATACCACACATCTGTATATCAGGGCTGAAACTCTGCCGTTGGAATTTCATGAGGGCGGTGGTAACTCACTGTAGCTCGACACGGTGCGCAGGCTGGCATTCAACAGGCCTTTGGCTGAGCTATCGAAATAGATACGCGCGTACATACAGAGCGTAAGAACAAAGAGTATGATGTTGGCCAACGATATGCTTGCCAAGAAGCTCCACCGTTGCCAAATCTTGATGCGCGCTTGGCGGAGGTCTTGGCTCTCGCCTACCTCACTGCCACCCTCCGCATTGCCCGCGACAGCAGCGTAATAATGGCCGCCTTCCTTGGTTACAGCCATTTTATAAGTAACCTAAGCAAAGGCGGTCTCGGGACGCAAAAGGGAGGAGAGCAAAAGAGTAGAATAGGCCGGGTGGCGTACTCTTTTAGGCAAAAAAAAAGGGCACGCTGGTAGAGGATCGGGCGAAGCCCAGGCAATTCCCACTTTGCAGATCGATGGGAATAAAAGCATAGACGTCGGATAGACATTCGCCGACCGAAATCTATCAAACAAGATGAAGCTTGTAAAGACTAAATCCTTCGTCGGGACTTTGTTTTCGCGCTGGCGTCGGCATTCACCTGAGCAAGACAAAACATGTGTAATCGAACCCACCCAGAATGGTAAGTACTGGTGGTGCGTGAACGAGCGCGCGAGCCTTCTTTTCATTTAGAATGGCGTCTTTGTCTCGCCGAGATCGCCACACGAGCCTTGTCACAGCAAGCGGTGAAATGTCCAGGGGTCTTAAACGAGCCTCGCCGGCATTGCGTTGCATCGCGGCATATTAAAGCATTAGCAAGCAAATCACGCCGTCCACTTCCGGAAAGGCGTAACTCGCAGTTTTGTCGGCAGTGAATATTCTAGAGTCAAGTATAAAGTGGCAGGCACTCGCTTTTATTTCCCAAGGTAGCCTCATACTCCAAAGCAGCAACGACAACAACAACAACACGACAAGAAAAAAATACACCACAATTTTGAAGATGAAGGCCGCTACCATCCTCCTTTTTACCGCCCAGGCCCTCGCCGCCGTCATGGTTCGCACCCCCGCCGACGCCGCCGTTGATGTCGCCGCTCGCACGCCCCAAGAGTACGGCCCGAAGCATGACTCCGGATGCGGCCCTCACATCTGCTAAGCTCAATACTGGATGCTACGCCGACTCGGTGCCCTCTCGATCACCCGTTCGACTTGAACGGCTTGCATTGCCCAATGTCAATTACACCAGCACGCGACAGGCATACAGAAACGACTTGCTGCTGCTTTGACAAAGCGCACGGGGTTATGCGCATCGATGGGAGACGTTAATGATCTGTCTTTTAAATATGCACATAATAAAAATTTGTTCATCTGGACACTATACTTTACAATCTCTTCTCCGCATTTCGTGGGCTGGTTTCTCACTGGCACGGTCTCTGGTCGAGCGTCATTTTCACCGTGCTCCGCAAAGTGCCACATGTGAAGTTGTTGCCGTCTTGCAGGAGGGCGATGCCTTCTTATAATTTATCCACAGATAAACTTGGCTAGTCTTGCTCAACATCGTCTACCTCGGCTTCGGTTTCCTTCTCACTGCCCCTCTTCCGCGGCCGCAGCCACTCCTCCATCCCGAGCGGCCAGTACACGCGATTCTCCGGCCCGCCCATGCCAAACTCCTCCGCGCTCACCGCAGCCTCCACCCGATCAACGTCGCCGTTCGCCTTCTTGCCTGTCATCCTCTTGGCAGTCTGGGGCTCGTCGTCGCGCTCGTGCGGCACGACGTCGTGCACGAGATGCCAGCCCGGCAGCTTGTACGTGCGCATGAGCTCGAACACGGCCTGCTCTTTATCCTTGGCCTCAATCATGAGGTCCATGTCGCGCGCGCACGGCGGCAGCACCTTGACGCGCGGCGAGTGCTTTCGGCGCTCGCGCGGCGTGATGGCCGCGGCGGTGGGCTCGCTGTAGTGCATCTTTTGCGTGATCCCTTTTCTGGTCCACGTCGCCGCGATGCGTGGGTACATAGCCATGATATCTAGCGTGCCTTCTCGTATGCTGGGGTCGAAGATGATGTTGTGGTGGTGAAAGTCGAGCACGAGGGGGATATTTAGCTCTTCGCAGATGGGCAGCAAGTCGTGCACGCTCCATGACACGTCGTCGTTCTCCAGCACGAGTCTGTTCTTCACGCCCTGAGGAAGCTTCTGATAATTTTCGCGAAAACGGTCCAGTGTAGCCTGTTTATCGCCGTACGTACCGCCCATGTGTAAAATCATGACGGCATCGCGATCCAGCTGGGGCGGCAGCTTCAGCAGCGACAGCAGCTCATCGTGGTACGCAAGGTCGCGAAACGACGCTGTCACAACTTCTTTGCGCGGGCTGCCAATCTGCGTAAACTGTCCCGGATGCGTCGTCAGACGATGCCCCAGCTCCGCCGCCACTCTGCCCGCCTCCCCGAGCGCCTCGGCCGCAAATGGCGCCAGCTTGTACCCGTACTCGGCGTGGCTCGCAAACGGAAACATCTCGCTGCTCAGGCGCATGAATCTGATGCCATATTTCTCGTTCCAGCGCAGCATCTTGACAATGTCACGCGCGTTGGCGACACCCAGGCTTTGAACAAATCTGAGGCCGAGCTCTGCATTCGCGGGCTGTGACTTGTCGGGTCGGTTTTTCGTGGGATGCTCGGGTTGCGACGGATCGCGGAGCGGATGTTTGTGCTCCAATATAGACGCGATGCGACATGTTCTGGAAGAGAATACAGGTGGGTTTGCGGTTCGCAGATACGTATTCAAGCATGCCTAGGTCGTAGTTAGTCGAATGCTGTTTGGCAACTCGTACCGAGAGGGGTTTCCGTCTTACATATCCCAATCGACCAGTCCATGGAAGTGGAAGTAGGTCACTATTCACAGGGGGCGGTCGTCTTGCTCCTCTCTCAATCGTCTCTGCTTCGTCCTCCTTGTTTGCTTCGACCGCGGTGACATTGCGCGCTTGCGTCTTCTTTGGAACACGAACTTTTGTTGCCCTCTCCACAGTCTTGGTCTTTGGTGCTATTGTCGCTGGAGCTTCGATGGTCTCTTCTTTCACATGACGTGCAGAGCGCCTTGCGATTTTTCGTGGCGAGACAGCTGCGCCAGTGACGGCAGTGTCTGTGGCAACCGTCTTTCTCTTCGGCGGCATAATTGCAGACGACAGATTTATAGGACAGAAATATCTTCGGATTACCGTATTTGAGATTCTGCAAGAGCAATTCTGACCTTGGCGAAAGAAAAACATGCGGTTGCGACACGGCGTGGCTGCTGTTTGCGACGATGTCACCGATGACGCTGCCGAGAGTCACCTCTTTCAGAAGTCGATGTGCGCTTCAGACTCTAAGGCCGTAGGCGGAGGAGCAGAAAGCAAAGCAGAACCGGAAATTGATAATTTACATTAAATGGATCATCTGAATTGATGAGTGCGATGGAATCCATGTGCTGGTGATCTCCTGCCCTGCTTCGATGTTGACTTATTGGTCGATCGACGCCCCGCAAAACCGATCCTCCGATCGAGATGTTTGACAGCAGCACAGAACTTAGAATAATTATACACATTGGCCGACTTTATTGTGATTAATTTTTTTTTCGGATTGATCAATGCTCGAATGAAAGATAAATAGCGCCCAGACAAATTGAATACGAGCTATTTCATATACTCCTTTCCCTCAGTGCTCACAGAAGCCAAATTCCACATTCTTCAGCTCACTCACAAACTCTGACTGCTCCGTCCTGCGCTCCGCCATCAGCTGCTCACGAATCTTCTTCGCTTCCGCCTCATCAAACGGAAAATCCACCTTCTCCAGCACCATGTCGCCAATCTCGGTCGGTAGGCGCATGTTCTTCCTCACGTATCCCTCGCCGGGCCACCAGTGGCGCTGCTGCGGCGGCACGTTGGCCGTGGAGATGACGGGCACCTTCGGGTCCACGAGGAACAGCGCGAGAATCTTGCGGTGGCCGGGGCGCGTCTTGTCCTGCAGCTCAAACGGGTCGACGCGGTGCAGGAAGAGGTTGGGGAAGAAGACGGCGCGGCCCTGGCGCGTGGTGACGGAGCCGACGTCCTGCAGCGTGCTGGCCTCGTGGCTCTGCTCCACGGCAAATGTGCGCGCGATGGAGCGCATGTCGCTCTGCATGTAGTTGAGGTTCATGCTGAGCTCCTCGGAGTCGGCCGAGGTGCGGAAGTAGAGGAGCGACTCGGTGATGTTGTCGTTGTCGTAGTAGTACAGCGCCGTGGCGACAATGTGCTCGTTCTGCTGGCCTTCCACGTGCCAGGAGCCGCCGTCGTAGCGTGGGTTTTCCGGCGTGAGGTGAATGTTGGCCAGTTTCACAATGACCTGCAGGCGGCTCGCGTTGTCAAAGAATCCGGTGGTCTTGACTTTGCCCGAATATGCATCAGTGGACTGGAAGTCCGACTTTTCTCCCGGAAGGCTCAAGGGATGGGTTTCAAAGAACCATTTCATGTCCTTCTCCTCGCGCTCCGACCCTTCATAATCATCTTCCCACTCCTCGTCCTCCTCTCTTGCGGGCTCACCCTCCTCCAAGGGCCGGCTGGACGCTCTGCACTCGTAGCTGTTCTCACACAGTTCCGGTACCGTGCAACATGGGCCAGCCTCCATCGTGGCCAAGCGCTGGAATCGGAATTCCTTGGGCCATCGGTAGACATAGTCCCAGGCAGGTAGAGACCTGGAGATGAATTCTTCAATGACTGGGTAGAAGCTTTTGTGCTCGACAGGATGAAGATTGTTGATGTAGCTTTTGATCTTGGCTTTGCCGTCTTGGCTGACTTCGACATTGCAAGGGAGCCACTGGAAATTAACGGATGTCGTAGCGACTTGGCGGCGGTTCCAAAAACCCGAAGTCTTCTTTTCGCTTTCTTTTGGCTTCGGGATTACCTCACCAGCGCCAATGAAACGCATACAGTCTTCTAGACTGATCTCGCCATCTGGCATGATGCGACTTTTGCCAAACACTAGCGGCCATAACGATGGATGCACGAGATCCAAGACCTTGCCATCGCTTCCGGGATGCCAGTCTTTTGCCTCTTCGGGTACATCCTCGAGAGGCTTGACGTGTTCCATAAGCTGCTTGGTGAGGTGCTCGTCAAGCAAGCGGTCAGACTTGAGCACGCATGCCGAGTAGTCAAAGACAGGCACTAAGCCAGTGGCTTCGTACATATCAGCTTTAAGAAGCAACTCCTCGATACACTAGACATCAGGTCAGTCTTGGAACTCTCTACCAATGATCAAATCAGGATCAACAAACCACGTCGGCCATGTTCTCCGTAAAGTCTGCGTATCTGTGGAACTGCTGCCAGTCCATTGCAATCATCTCCGCCCGCCACTTCGCCGCAATCTCTGGGTCCCGAATCTTTCGCCACCACTCGGGCTTGTTGGTGAGACTTTCCACGGCTTCTAGCATGCAGTACTCGCGAATGAGTAGTGTGTGCGCCTTCCAGCCTTCTTCCCTTTCAGCGACCAGAACAGGAAATTCATCACTCCCTTTATCGGACTGGCGCCGTGTGACGCTCATACCGTAGCCAGGCAAAACCACTTTGCCAGTGTGAGGCGGCGGGACGGGTGGATGGGGCGAAGGAGACTCAACGGCCGGAGGGGGCGGAGGAGGCATTTCGACAGCTGGCGGTCGCGCTTTTCCGGCAAACACCTGGTCGACGGCTGTTCTCACTACAGCCTCGGGGAATGAAAGTGAATACTTCAGGCCCAGATAGTCGTTGGCTTGCTTCAGCGATGGTCGGGAGTTCCAGTTGAACTGATCCACCCAGGTTTTGAAGGTCTGCTCCTGCTCTGCAGTAAACGCATCCGCCGTCATGATTTCTTCTCCGGATTCCATTGTAAGTGTCTGCGATGATGAAATAGTTAACTGGCACCGAATGTTTGATGACGAGAGTTTCGCATGTTAATATATCTTGATGGCGCCCCAGTGAACAAGGCTGATTCTTGGCCAGACCCTGAGTTCAGCTCCCCCACACAAGCAGGCAGCATTCACGCAATCGCGGGCAAGTGTGCCTAATTTGCTCGCGACCACACCAAAAACGAAATAGTCACGTCCCTGCTGCCTATTTGGGCTTGTCTAGTCCGTCGGCAATTGAAATTACACGCAAAACTGAGCCAAATTACGATAATCTCAATAACCTAATCGCAAGAAACATTTCAGAAACCACCAATCGTTCGTTAACTGCGTTCTTCAACGCTGTAGCATCTGCAGTCAATCAGAATACGTTCCGTAGTGGTGTTGTAGGGATATTTGTTAGCCATCCGAAGGCACATGAAGAAATTCATCGCAGCTTGGACAATCTGGGTTATTTCGAATAATTACCGCCTGAGTCGCGTGACGGCGCCAATCTGTCTTCGTCTTGACCGGATCTGTGGCGTCTCAAGAAGAACCAGAAGCTCCATTCAGCCTTGCGCAAATAATATTATACATTTAAAATTGGCTCTTATTCGCGATGTCGTCTAAATACTTTATGCAGAGTGTCTAGTCCTCCTAACGGCTTACAGCGACATTGTAGGGAGTTACAAGAAACAGCTCCCAGTGCGCAGGATACTGGCCTTCTGGTGCTATCATTCAAAGCGCATCTCTCTTTCCGCGTAAAAAGAAAAAAAAAACCCTCGGGCGCAGATGGCACGAGCTACAGCGGCATACATGGGGAATATAACGCATATCAGCCGGGCGAGGGCGTGTGGGGATGATGGCATCGGAGTTTAGTTCGTAGCACCAAGTTGCCCGCTCTTCTACGTAATGCACCCAACCTCATGTGCCTAGTACACCTGTCGATCAGCAGAACCCCATCTTTTTCTCTTCATAATGAGTGAGCGAAAAAGAAGCACAGTAGCAGGTGTGAAAAGAATGGTAAGCGGGGCGAGGCGATGAACCAGCCGCGGAGTATTCTTGCCGCCGAGAGTGAGGCTCTGTGCCTGTGAATAAATATGCGGCCGTCCTCGTCCAAACTCATCTGGGCTATCAAAGTGATTGCACCTGTCTCATAAGCATCATGTACTTTTCTATTGTTGCTCTTCTCCTAGCAGGGGCCGTCCAGTCTGCTCTGGTTCCTAAGCTCCAGGGCACGTTCTCTGTTGCATCTCGAGTACAAGATCTTACGGACGTTACCAGGTTGGATCCATCCGCTCCTGCCGAGAGCCCAACCTTTCGCCGCATCCTCATATCTTTATTCTTCCCACTGGACACTAGCCGCACTCCATGCTCGCCAGAAACGGTCCCTTACTTGCCCCCGGAAACTACACGGGTTTATAGTGAGCAAGCACCAAGCATGGGACTACCTGCTGACTTTCTCGGTTCCTTCAAGGTGGACTACTGCAATTTATCTCGCATTGCACCTTGCAAAAGGTCAAAAACAGATCCGGAATTTCCTGTTGCTATATTCTCGCCCGGCCATACAGCCTCTAGGCTCCTTTACACGGCGCTTGCCCGCAATCTCGCGAGTCGCGGCTATGTTGTCATCACTGTCGACCATCCATACGACGCCGACGTTGTTGAATTTCCCGATGGCACCGTAATTCGAGGGAATAGTAATACGACCACTGATAGCCAAATCTTGGACAATCTCAAGGTAAGCATTGTACGGTGGGCGTCCTGTGGCCATCGCGACTAACCCCGACTCCGTATAGGTTCGAACGGGAGATATTTCATTCATCCTAGATCAGTTGCAAAACAGAAAAATGATGCGTCACCTTACTAGAGGATATCCTCATCGAATTAATGTCAGGAACATCACCGCATTTGGCCATTCCCTGGGTGGTGCTGCCGCTGCCGCCGCGATGCTGTCAGATAATCGCATCAAAGGAGGACTGGATCTTGATGGTGAAATATATGGCCCTGTTGTTAGCCATGGACTCGGGAAACCGTTTGTCCTAGTCGGTTCAGCAGCGAATAACGGCTCCACTGGCCTTGAGAATTGGGCGCCGTTTTGGGAACGCCTAGGGGATACCAAGATGCAACTATCCATTTTCAACACTACGCATCTATCCTTCCTTGACATACCTTTTCTGATTACGGTTTCGCCTATTCCGAAGGAGCTTGAACCCTTGGAAACCGCAGTTTTTGGAAAAATCGATGGAGATCTTGTGCAGACGACAATCAACGGCATTTTGACTGCGTTTTTGGGACTGCTATTTGGGGGCCAGGCGGAGCCATTGTGTGACCTGGGACACCGCTTCCCTGCCGTCTCCATTGACAAATTTTCTCTACCGCAGCCTCTTTGCAATTAAAGTCTTGTCCCAATGAAGTACTGTACGGCGGAGCTACCGTCACAGTTTCCCAGTGAGGCTTTCATTGGTAAAGAAATTGATATGTAATTCTATGGTATATTCTATATACAAAGTCCTTTCGTATATACAAGAACCGTCAACGGTAGAATGAAATATAAACATGTACAAAGAATGCGACTAAACACCTGTTTTCAATTATTTGGGGCCATCACCATTGCCGTAGGGGCTGAAGGTGTACTGGACACCGAGGCCAGAGAGTCTGGGGCCACCGTTGTCGAGAAGGACCTTCGAGTTGTCGGCGGTACCGAAGTAAGAGTAGCGGTAGACACAGCGGTTGTTGTCGAGGAAAGGAATGGCCTTGCGGAGGAACTGGCTCTGCTCATCAATGCTACCTTCGCCTTGGAACTATACATGATGTTAGAAATAAATGCGACAAATCGTAATGAGTAGATTTACGTACCTCAGTAACCCAGATAGGGCGACCACCGCTAATCGAGCAGACGCGGTTGACCCAGTTCTCGAACTCGTGCTCATAGTTGGCTCCGCCATACCAGTGAATGGGGATGAAGTCAATGTGGCAGCCCTGGCATTGGTTCAGGAACTGCTGGAGCCAGTCGAAGCCGGCAGCGGAGATGGCAGGGGCACCGAGCTGGGCATGGCCAGCAAATGGCTCCATGTACTTTCTCCAGCCGTTGACGGCATCGCCGGGCGTCATGTGCGCCTGGTCGCCGCGGTCGGGCTCGTTGAAGGCGAGCAGGTGGCCGCTGCCGCCGTTGTTGATCCAGTGCCAGGCATTGTCGAACCACTGGTTGGTGTGGTAGCTCTGCGTGCCCCAGAGCATGGGCACGTACTCGGCAAAGTCGGGCTTCTGGTTCGTGTTGCTGTCCCAGTTGTACTGCCAGTTGACCTGCGAGTTGTGGCCGAGCCAGCTGCCGCCAAACTGCCAGATCGGCACGCCGTCGTTGGCGGCCAGGCCACGCTTAGGCCAGGGATCGGCAGACGCCGTGCCAGCGAGCAGGGCTCCGACGATGGCTGATCCAACAATGGCAATCATCTTTGCTAGATTGGGTTGGATTTGAGACAAAGGACAGGAATGGGGATTGGCGCAACGATGCTGACGATACTGGGCTGAGACAAAGACATCTCCAACGTCGTGAGACTTGACCATTATATATCATTGTCTCTGATACCTTCTCCTCCTTTCGCAATTACAAATTCTACAGACTCTATCTGGCTTACATGCCCTTCTGCTCGGCCCGAATGAACAATTCACGGAAGTGAATCCTGATTGCGCGCAATTTTCTTACATTTTGGGCTAGATTTTGACCATTGTTCTCACAATCTCCACTCACCGAATTGTCCGATACTGCATTCTTGGCTGCAGGACGCAGGAGATAAAAATTCGGCAACCGCTAAGAAGGGGCAAGGCCTTGGGCCGCATCGATGGAGCTTGTGGGAAGAAGCTGCACGCGACGTGTGAACGCTGGTCTCGAACAGTCTTGGCCGTCAGCAGCGTGAGATGTTAGTTGGCGGGCTACCGATTCAGGTACAGTGCAATGTACGCGGTAGATGACGCCGATATCCTGCTTGGAACCAAAAGGATCCCGTAATAGGCAAATTTCTTGGGACGCTAGCACCGCAAGCCGTGGGACGCGGTGGACCGCCGTTTCTTCTGTAACCTTGGAAGCTGGGGTGCCTGGGTAGGGCTGTGTATTTTCACATTAGGTTTGTCGCGTAGTCTGACGCGTAGCATTTTGTTAGTTCGGAGTTTCGATTTGTTCTGTACCTGAATAACCCACTGTTGTGGGAAGCCATGCGGCTGACAGGAACACGCCGTTCTAGCTCCTAACAATTGAAAATCTCAAATTATCGATCTCATGTCTTGTCCGGAGCATCTTTCATCTCTTCCTCCTCCGTTACCGAACTCCTTCTGGGATATTTATATCAAATGTTTCTCCATCGCCTGGCTCCTTTGCGAATTATGCGACCCTTCTCACTGGGAAAAACAAGTCATGCTTCACGAACGGCGCGTTTTTTGCCACTTGAGAAGCATCAATTCGGGCCGCCGCATAGCGCTAGCCAACTCCACGTAAACCCACGAAGAATGCATGTACATATTGATTACCCCTCATCATTCATAATTTCGAACCTTTTGTGCAGCAGCGCTTTTCATAAAATGCTTTCCGCTTACCCAACTGGTTAGTAGTCCAGGCTGACCAAATCAATGCATGGGAATAAGACGTCCTTGAAGATATTGCCGCTAGGGACATGAAAGATGAGCAAGGCAATGATAATAGTTTGATACCCACGTTATTGTTGGCTGAGCGCCTTGCGAAATTCAGCTCATGGTAATAAAACTCGTTCGTTCAGCAACCGCCTGCTCTCACACTATGGTACTCGGGCTGCCTAATTTGGCAGTGTCCGACACCATGGCGCTGTAAAGGCTGACAGCTAGCCAAGACGAGACAGGACAGATAATTGTCTGTCAGCACTTGATCGTAGCACAAGCCGCTTCCAGTCCGGATATTCGGCATTGTGATGCAATATATAACAAATGTCTCGCCCGTCTTGGGTAATTGATTGGCAAATCGTGACCGCCACGTTTACTTTCGCGAGTATAAGTAGCTGCCTTTATCCCGAGCCCAGTAAAGCTTCTCCAAAGGCCTTGTAATTCTTAAAGCAATTTAAAAATCACATCAATTCCTCCATAATGTCCATCTTCAGCATCCGCCAGGCCGTCGTTGCCGTTGTTCTCACCATGGCTGCTAGCGCCATTGCCTCGCCCACTCTTGAGGCCCGTGTCTGCTGCGGCAGCCAGGCCAACTGCCCTCCCCAGTGCCACCGCGTAAGTGATTTCAGCCCTGCTACTGATGATCGCGATATTAACCAATACAATTAGTGCTTCGAGTGCTAGATCAAGATAATGACTAGAACTAGCGACAGTAATGTTGAATAAATCAGTGTGAATCTACCATTTGTATACTCAGGCCACTGTGCTCTTTTCAATCCACCAGCCCAGTTTAAAGCTGCAAGCCACTCATCACGACTGTACAATGGATCATATAAATGTATTCAAATTGGTATAATAAAAACGGGCATACAATATTCCGCAAATGAGCAAGCTATAAAAATATCAAAGTTGGGGTTTTCAGCCGCTGGTGGCGTTCTTCTTCTTCTCATTTTTCTCCCTTTTACACGCGAGCATTACCATCATCACTTCGGCACTGGTGACATACACTCCAAGCGCGAAGAGGAACACGACAGACATTCCCGTCGCGATGCCAAACTCGAATGGCAGAATGGCACGCGGAAGACACAGCGCCACACTGTTAAGATCAGCGAATCCCGTAATGGCCGTTGGTATGAGCAGCGCGAAGAGGAGCTGGTTGGTAGCGTGTGATGCCCATGTCAGCGGAGAGAGCTCAAAGGGACGGTCGCCGCGTAGGGCGTCTCCAGGTGGGAGTACGGGATCCTTGACGATGAAATATAGCGCGAGGGCAGCGATTGTAACCAGTAGTGTGAAGATGCTCAGAATCTGTTTTTTTGTTACTCTGGTTAGCCATTTATGACTTCTCTTTGGCTCGGACAGAGTTTGCAGCAATTTGCACACGTCTCCTTTGAGTACGGGATGGACTTACACCATGGGCAGTTCGGAAATGACCGTTCGGGGAACCGGACAGAATGCCGAAAATAAGAACAAGAAGCAGCATCGGCCCGACGACAACCGCCATCATAACCCTGCTCGTCTTCGGCATCCACGTGTTGAGCAGAACAGGAATGCGGTGTCTGGTCGCTATTCTGCGCAGGCTGGTAAAAGTCAAAGCAAGAGGAAGGACAATGTATAAGGCAATAATAGCAGCGGCGACTATTTCGCACGATATGTTAGTTTGTTTCTTTGACCTTAACAGTGTCTGTCAGCAACAAAAACACCAATACTCACTATGGGTGATCAGAAATGCTGCGTATCGCAATACTGGAAAGTGGTTGACCGAGATTGCGCCCAAGAGGCCAAAAAGGCTGGGGTTTTCCAAGCCGTCGGAAAGCTTTGCTCCGTCGATGGAGAATATGGTTCCTTTCGAGGTCACCTCAATCGTGTCTTTTGGGAGCAATGCCTGGATGGCATTGACCGCATTCTTCCCCAGCCCGCCTTTGCCATTACCATCTTTTCCAAAAGATGGTAGAGTGCCGCTCTTCTGCAAGCCAATAGCAATTTGTAAGAAACCCGCAATACCGTCGCACGTTAGCACGTCGACACCCTTCTGGGCTACAAAAGAGATGGCTTCCCCGCCCATAAAGCGTGAGATGTTGAATCCTTGGCGGCCATTTCCAGCGACATCGCCTGCTTGTCGCCCGACCAAGACTAAATCCCGAGTATTGGGATCTGTTCGTTTGCCAAGGATGGGGCTCAGGTCAATGCCCCGCGCGAGCAGCTTCTGGAGCGTCACAACGCCTGATGATCCGAGACCTTGACCGAATCCGATAGCCGCACCGGCCACAGAATCGTTGAATTCGATTTTTGTCTCTGGTATAGAGCCGTTGGGGGAAATTGCCGTGCCATTTATAACAGCATTGATACCACCCAAGGCCTGCACACCATCTCCGGCGCCCGTGATAACACCCTGGGTCAAGCCGTTCGCAATTCGGGCAACGTCAATCTGCTTCGCCAGAGACATGAGTCCTCCATCACTTCCCTGGCTGCTGCTTAATTGTTTCATCAAGGCTCCGATGCTACCATTGGCCAGAAATTGCGACGAGAGTCCTCCCGCAAACTGCAGCGCCAATGCCTCAGTCTGTGCTTGGGCGTCGTCCATGCCGTTGGACCCAGCTGCACTCGACAAGCTACCCTCTGGTTGAAGTCCAAGACCAATCGCAGCACCCTTTCCAAGTCCCTTGCCGATACCAGAGGCGAACGGGACGCCAAATCTTCCAAGCACAGCTTTCCCATTGCTGAACAGCCGACCAGTCAGCTGCGTTATATTCACAGCACTGGTGACAGCGTCCGTCAGACCGAAAGCAAAAGTACCGGCAATTTCCGGTATATCCTTGAGTGACTTTGGGAGTGGTGGTACTTTGGCCGTTTCCTTGTTAGAAAGTCCGAGTCCCCTGGCAGTGCCCAGTCCCACGGCGGATCCAAGGCTAAGAACAGTTTTGCCGAGGTCGATGGAGGGAAGCCCCGATGTCAGTGATTTTGCCTGTTCTGTGACATTGATCTTCTCCGTGAATGAATTGCTCAGACCGAAAGTAAACATTTCAGCCAGTTTGGGCAAATCGAGACTGGGTGGCGGCTGCTCAGCTCTTGCGCCTAATGCATTGTTGATGATGCTTGCAACACCGAGACCCTTGGCTGCACCGCTTCCCAGGCCACGGCCGGCGCCGAGAACAGCGCCTCCAATATCCAGGTTCTGAGGTATTAATCCGGATGCCAAATTCATATTACTGATATTCACGGCACCAGATAGACTCTTGCTCACGCCAAATGCCAGGGTGCCCGCAATTCGTGGGATATCTGCAAGAGACGGCACCGATGGCTGCGATGGTGCTCCAAAACCACTTGTATCGTTATTGGTTAGCTTCAATCCCAAAGCTGCACCCGTTCCGAGTCCGTTGCCAACGTTCAGTGCCGCAGACTGGAAATCGATAGGTGGGATCATAGCTGCCAGGCTCTTGCCGTCAAAGCTAAGGTTGTCCGTCAGCGAGTTGCTGAGGCCAAAAGCAAGTGTGCCCGCGATTCCGGGGAGATCGGAATTATTCTTAACAACAGGCGGACCTAAGGCTTTTGTTCCAAGCTTTAATCCGTTTGCCGCGCCATTGCCAATGCCAGTTCCGATGCTGAGCGCGGCGCTGCCAAGGTCTAGGCTGGCGGGAACAGCGGAGCCCGCGAGCGACTTCAGATCGAGATCATCAGTAAAGCCTTTGCTAAGACCAAACGATAGCGTTCCTGCGATACCGGGTATATCACTCCCCGATTTTGGTGGCGGGGGGGCCGCCAACGTACTCGCATTCGCCAACTTGAGTCCAAGAGCAGCACCTTTGCCGATGCCATTGCCCACGCCCAAGGCTGCATCAGCAACATTAATGCTTGGCAGCAGAGAACCCAGCATGTTTGCGTTGATATTGATACCATCAGTAAAAGAGTTACTGAGACCGAACGCCAGTGTCCCCACGATGCCAGGAATATCGTCATTGGCTTTCGGAGTTGGTGGTTCCAGATTTTTGTCTGCTGCTGCCAGCTTGAGGCCCTTGGCTGCGCCACCACCGAGGCCACTTCCGAGGCTGAATGCGGCGCTCCCAAAGTTCAGATTCTTAGGGATGAAGCCAGCGACGTTCTTGGTATCAATCGAACCGGTGAAGCTTCGGCTTAGATCGAACGAGAAGGAGTTGGCAATGGCTGGTATATCTGAGGGTGATGCCGGCGCCGGTGCTGCTTGATTGGAATTATCAGAAGATAAATTCAATCCAACAGCTGCTCCCTTGCCAATACCAGAGCCGATACCCTTGGCAGCAGCCACAATGTCAAACATCGGTAGGAAAGACCCAAGCCCGCCAGTCATATTCAAGTTGGATGTGAGAGCCTGCGTCGCCCCAAATCCCAGTCCACCCACAACATCTTCAAGGCTCGAACCTTTTAAATTCGGCGCAACATTCTTCTTTGTCAGGCCCAGGCCCATCGCGCCGCCGTTTCCAGCTCCTGCTCCGAGAGCCGCGGCCAAACCCGCCAAGGGTGGAAGTTTGATAATATTGCTGCTCATGACGGCCTTCAATGCTGTGGCCGTAAGTCCTGTAGCAGCATTCTGGATAATCGGGCCGAGGAATGTGCTCTTGACTCCGTTGCTCTGCGCAACCTGCTCGCCGGTGGCTTTCGTGTTGGCGACAGTGGCGAGGTTCAGGCCTTGGGCGGCGCCCTGGCCAGCGCCTACACCACCAAAGAAGCCGATCCCGGCAAGGCTGCCGCTGGCGCTGTTGAGAAATCGTCCCGCCAGATTTCCTGCGACGTTGGTAATGATTCGAGTGATAAGCCCGCCTTGTTCGGCTGGAGCCGCCGCGTCCTTGCCTGGTTGAGTGTTTCCTCCCGCGTCACCTGCTGCGGGCTTTTGACCTCCTTTATCACGCCCGGAACCGCCGCCGAAAAGACCGCCGAAAAGACCGCCGAAAAGTCTTTTATCAAGTTTCTCTTTGTTGTCAGATTGATTCGTATTGCTCGTGTCGTCCGCGCCTCTCTTCACAGTATCCATCTCGGATAGCATTGCTTCAATCGTCGTGCCTTGGCTGCTGCTGGCTTGCACACCGCTCCCTTTCGCCAGCGTCGATAAATTCAGGCGATATGACTCCTCCGTGTTGGCATTCATTTGCTGAATGTGACTGTCTAGATCATTAGACAGCATTGAGAGCTCGGCCACGCCATATTTGTCAGCCGCTTCCCTGGACGTGTCGCTGAACATGCTCATCAGAGCCAGGTACGTTCGTCGCACCTGGCCATCTGTGAGCATCGAATCGATTTCGGCCGTTGAGTACACATTTTCTGTTGGTTCTGATCCTGCTGCTGCGCCAGTGCCCTGTTCGGCGCCCGATGCTGGTTGATCTTGTGCAATGATGGATGGGAACAGGCTCCAGAACAAGAGAACCGTCGCCAGAAGGCGCGTCCATCCATATCCAGTAACTAACGACATCGTATCAAAGTAATCACTAAGCAGACAATTCGAAAGAAAGAGACCCTGTGGGCGTCGGCCAGCGACGGTGAATCGATTCTTCTCGCACGATGCAGTAATTAAATCTTAAAGTCGCCCTTAGGCTGTTCTAGACAGGAAACATTGTACATTAAACGGGATTAAGATGGAAGAAATGGCCTGGTTTTTAATCTTAGCAACGTCGTTCCATCGCATGAGGACAACTGTATTCATGCAAGGTGCAGTGTCATGTTAATTCGGCATGCTGGATCCGTGAGACTACCATCGAGTGGTATGGGTCTGACCCTGTCTTGCTTCTGTTTCATTTTGTTTAAGTTTCGATTAGCAGGGCATATAATCTTACCCATCAATAGACTCGATAGGGGTGAACGGGTCGAGCCGAGGTGCGGGGGCTCAAACGCATGTTTTGATGAGTGGGCGCATAAGGCCACAATCCCAGACGCATAACGATGGCTTGTCAGTCGTTTTGAATCAGCATCAAAATTTACGTGGGGCAGGAGATATTTTCTGCACAGCCGAGGGATTTCCTGTGTAAAGAAACAAAGTAATATAGGTGTTGCTCTTACGAGTCAACTATGTGGGCTATATCTGGCGATGATGTTTCATAAGGCGATGCGAAACTCGGCTGTGGGTGAGCCTCAAAATCAGGGCGGGGAAGGAATGAATACAACCATGAATGAGATTTTGAAACTTCTTATCGATGAGAAACAGAGAAACCTATAAGAGTCTCGGCTAAGAGAGAAAACTTCCGTGCCTAGCACACAGTCGTCATCACCTGGCGAACATAATACGTTGACGGGATTAAGAGTATAATCGAGGTAAATTACAAACCTATGCCAATTTTCACGATCACAAGTGACTTGGAAATGTCTTGGTTCAAGTTTGAATTAACTGCCAGGGCCTGTAAGCTCCTGGCTACCGAAAGCAACATCCGAGCTGTTACAGCACGACTCGTAGAGACTTCGATCGATACCAATTGATATTGCAGCGCGCTAAAAATGACAAAATCTATATGAGGACTCAATTTCATAGCAGTACTAGGAACCGCCACCTCCACAACCACCACCACCTCCTCCTCCTCCACAGCCTCCGCCTCCTCCGCCTCCGCAACCGATTCCTCCACCACCTCCACCACCACATCCACCGCCGCCGCCACACGCGCCGCTG
This sequence comes from Paracorniculantispora psalliotae, assembly GCA_002796755.1. Taxonomy (NCBI): domain Eukaryota; kingdom Fungi; phylum Ascomycota; class Sordariomycetes; order Hypocreales; family Cordycipitaceae; genus Paracorniculantispora; species Paracorniculantispora psalliotae. The sequence continues at coordinate 52,972 of PHFE01000092.1, forward strand.
GAACATCCGCCAGTACCACAGCCCTAGCGAATTTGTTAGCAGCTGACCTCATTATAAGAATGTAGGGAACTTACTCCGGCGCCGTTGGAGCAACCTCCTGGGCCTCCACAGCCACCCATAGCAACAGTCGCAGAGCCGCAAGTACCAGCAGCACAAGCAGCGCCGGCACCGACGTAGCCGACGCCGCCATAGTACATACCACCGGTGAAAAAGAGAGGGTACATCCAGGGCCCGTAGCCTGTGTTGGGTTCAATTAGCGTACTCGTCTACACAGTGTACGAAAAGGTTGCTTAACTTACCGTAGTAGGCATATCCCCAGTGGCTGTAGTATTCGTCCTTGGGCGGCAATTCACGGCCCTTCTTGGCGGCGCGCTTGCGTGCCTTTTGGTATTCCTCTTCGAGCTTCTGCGCATGACGGGCCCGTCTGGCTTCTTCGGTGGCGGCAGCGATGCCGGCAAAGCGCACAGCATTGTGCGCAGAAACATGGGCCGAGTTGTCGGGCGGGCAGAGTTTCGCTGCTCCGGACGTATGGAACGATTCGGCAATTTTATGGTCCCTGGTCTTGAGGAGGGAGCTCACAGAGGATATAAGTGATGAGCGCACAGCTGCGGACGGGGTTAGTCGGAGTCGTGGTGAGCGGAGACGGGTATCACTTACTCTCGCAGTACCAGCAGGTACACTCGCTGTAAACTTCGCCATAGAATTCCTGGTACTTCTTTGTGGTGAATGCAAATGCTTCGCCAAGTTCTCCCTCGTCAATCTTGTCATCGTGGTCGATGAACTTGCCCATCTTGCGCACTGTGTGCTGATAGTATGACTGCGGATGGAGCTGATGCGTGTGCCAGGCAAGATCGACATCAAGAGTCGGCACAACCGTTTGGCCTGGATAGCCTGCCATGAGGAACAAGAAGCGCGTGTACTTCTGGATCAGTCGTTGCATGGTGGGCCGGACCGAGGGACTGTGCAGCCAATCCAGGTTGACCATCTTTTCGGCAAAAATACCCTGGCGCATCACAGCGCTGCAGAGGTCGAGCGCAAAGGGCGAGAAATTTTCCCAGTACCGGCTCATCATCTTGCGCGTGGACAGTCGCGAGTTGCGCTGGAGTCCGTACGACCGCTTGTGCGCCGGGATGCTGTCGACGCTGCGCACGGCAGTGTTGTCTTTGGTGATTTCTTCGATCAGGAATCTGATGGTGTCCATAGTCGGGTGCGGGTGACCACCACCTGGCTGGATGAGCTCCATGATTTTGATCCGCAGCGCTTTCTTGATCATGCGGTTGGGAAAGGTGCGAGCAAAATTGTCGGTATCAATTTTCGGGATGTCTTGCTCAGGCCGCCCCTTTTGCGGGTTGAGGAGCGTACCCGGCATCGGGACAGAGTTGTTGAGCAGAAGCGCGGTATCTTGCAGAAACTTGGACACTGAGAGGAGCTCCTTGTAGTTGTGCCCGCCGCAGGACCCGCAGACAAAGCTGAAGTTGCCGTCGCCATATCCTTCACCAGTCAAATCATTGGATCTGTAAGAATTTCCGCTCTCATCTTTGCCACATGTAGTCCACGAAGCTTCGCATCGCGCTGGGCAGTAAGGGCATTTGAGAGTCTTTGTCAACGGGTCGTCCTGGTTATTCCAGCAGCGTCCAGTCTGCCCAACCCATGTCTTCTCGGTCTCGGCGGGCACGTTATATGTGAAGTCATCCGCGATGGCTTTGTTGATCAGCTTCCAAGGAAGACCAGTGGCCCAGTAGTTACTGAGACCATAGCGCATTGTATCCTCCAGGAAAGCGCGGGGATTGAGCATGTGCGTGTGCATGACCATAAGAACGTCTATGAGCTGGTTAGTGGTTTTTTTTCCTCGGCGAAAAGTAGGAAATAATTCTTACCAAGGGGAGGCAAAGTGGACGTTTTCCAGTTAAAGTTGCGATTTGTGCTTGGGAATCGCATGTAAGCATCGCTGTCCGCCATAGTCATGTCCTCCTCTGTGAGCATGATGATGTCTTGCTGGCTCCACCAAGCTTCGTACCGATCAACAGCGCGCGCCACGAAGATTGCCCATCTCTTCTCTCGGATTTTGCTCATCAGCATCTGCTTTTCTTCATCTTCTGTCATGTCTCTCTTCTCTTTCTCAGGGGGGTACTCTTTGGGGTCTAACATGTTGCCCTTGCTATCAGCAACAAGGCTATCCCAGATACCCCAGAGGCCATCAGTGTAGCCAACATCCTCCTTCAGGGCTTGAAAGGCGTGCAGCAGTTTGAGATGAGCGAGGCAGCGACTTTCGGTCACATCAAAGCCATGGTTTGCGCTGGCTGGATTCTTGATCGATTCAAGGAGAGCGTCCTCGCTGAAAGTGATTTCCGGCAGAGGTGCTGGTGGTGCCGGCGGCTGGCTGACAGTGGCCTGGTAGCTTGGGATTTGTTCGTCAGGAACGCCATCGTTGCTGGTGTACGGAGGCGCATTATCGATGTGAGCCTCCGGTGTAGGTGCTTTATTGTCCGCTGAGCCCATCTTGAAAGACTGAACTCGATTTGATCTGGCTCGAACTTGGTTGTTGATGAAGGGTAGATGGCGGCGCCAAGCATTCTTATAGCCAACCAGAACTCAGGCGAACTGGAGTGCAGTTGCGGAGGTGGCTTGCGGCGGTGCTAACTAGTGAGCCTTGTTTGCTATGACGCCAGTCTTTATTAACCACAAGCGCCAAAGCAACCATTATTTAGTTTGCATTAGCTTACTGGCGGGCGATGATACTGAATCCGTGGAAGATTATCATTAGTATACGTTCAGCAAAGCGTGGGCGAACAGCGGGTTGCCCTTAAAACTCTACAATATGATTTACCAACTCGCTACAGTCATGCTGATTTTGGGGCTATTTTAATTCTTTCTTAATTGTATCACAGAAGATATTTGATTCTAGTACTATTTTCCCTTGTATTTTACTTTGAATTACAATTCTTACAAGTGAACTCGTTCTCTGGTCCCATTTCGTCAGTAGGGACTTTTGTGGGAATGCAGTAGCGCAGCACAGCCTCTGCGCCACAGAATCGCGCTGGTAGGCTAGCCAATCCTACCGGGCGGAAATAGGTCACCTGAGCCAGATTCATAATTCGTTAACTAGATTACCTCTGTCGCTTTTACGCTGGTTTAAGATGGAGGCTGTGCCAAGTCTGGGAAACGGCAAGTTGGCGCTTGTACATGTGATTCTAGCGATGAGCCACGTTGTAATTCAACGAGCGCTAACACTGAGTGAAGCTGGGGAAGGACATATTGATAATTAGCATTAATACCATTAAACCTCAGAGCGCGTTAGACAAGAGTACGTAGATATTGAGACCAGCTACAGCAATAAGTGAGGGGCTACATGGTCACAAGGTAACACAAAGCGCCCGGTTAAATTGCCTCTCTTGTATGATACTTTGGCTGTAAAGGAACGTTAACCACAGACGAGCGGTAACATTAGGCAGCAGCATGAAGTCTGCCACATACCAATACACGGCCAATGAGATACACTCTACTGCCACGACATAGCCTTATCTGCCCGGGGTTGCGAGCCGTAACTTGAGCGCGTGAGAGTGGCCACCGCCCGGCTTGTTTCTGTGCGACTTGGATGCTCGTATCATAATAACAGGCGGCTCTGGCCAGAAGGAGTACGGGCGGCCAAAGCCACGGGCGCATAAGCCGACGCCCAGCTCTGGTGGCTCATGAATCGCTGTTGACTGGGGGGGCCTGTAATTACAGCGAATGGCCGTGCTCCGATTGTATTAGTGCGCCCGCCGCAGGTCAGGCGCGCCAGTTGTTTTACTCAAGTAGGAAGTGCACAGAAAACTTGCCACTGTGTACTAATAATAACTGGCCTTCGCAGCTTGGAAACTGTGGCGCTGACCACAGACATGTGGCTCAGCAAGGTCGGGGTGAGGCTGGTGTCGTCCCAAGGCATCCACTTCTGCACCCACTCCACTCCAGCAGCGCTCCCGCAACGCACCACACGACGCTTCCGCTCGCCTCACTCACTTGCTCGTCCGACACACTGCGCAAGCTGCGTCCATCCGCCATCATCATCCACCAGGCCAGCCACTGTGACAGGCGCTTCCGGGCTAATTTCTACGGCTGTTTAGACGCCGTCTTCACTGCCTGCTTGGCCATGGGCTCTCCGTCTGCGCCGCTCTATTTCGTCTTTTAGCCGCACTCCCGTCTGACAGCTGCCGCGGGCTAAACCCAGCCCGACTCAGGTGCAGGTGCGCGCGCACTCTCGGCGTCACAACCGCCCACACATTCATCATCTTTACACCGCGATATTACATTGCGATACAGCTTCTGCGCTCGTCGACGCCATCATGACGTTGCGCGCTGGCACGAATGGCTTGGTCCCCAACGGCCACAGCCACGGCAGCAATCCGGGCAGCACGAATGGCGAGCCCTCGAGGTTCAAGTCGCAGGACCACTCGCGCAACCATAGCCCCGACGACCACGATCGCCCATCTAGTGCGCCTGGCCGCAAGAATGGCTTGTCGGCCAGCGCTGAAATGAGAGACGACATGAGCAGCCACCGCCCGCAACGGCCCGTCAAGCCCCTGCTCGTCCGATCCAAGAGCGACTACGCCAGACCCCAGGAGCATGAAGAATCGGATGCTGGTGACGAAGAAATCCCCGAGTGGGGAGCGAGACACGGATTCGAAGATCATTATCAATCAGAGCACATTATTACACAGCTCGCAAGCGTATGTCTGCGCGTTTCTTGCACAGCCAGGCCGTATGCTGACCCTCTCTAGAATTGGTGCATGTATTTTACCGATAAGCGACACGAGACGACCGGCAAACCGAAGGCTATTCAGTGCGAACTCCATGACTGGCGCCAAAGAGACCGTCTAAAAACAGTATCTGCCGCTCTCGCCGTCTGCCTGAACATTGGTGTAGAGCCCCCGGACCAGCTCAAGACGAATCCAGGCGCCAAGCTCGAGGCGTGGACCGACCCAACTATACCGCCAGCTCAAAAGGCCCTCGAGAACATTGGAAAGGCCCTTCAGTCCCAGTACGAAACACTGGCTATCAGAGCTCGCTACAAGCAGTACTTGGATCCGTCCGTGGAGGAGACTAAGAAATTCTGCGTCTCGCTGCGTCGAAACGCCAAAGATGAGCGCGTCTTGCTCCATTACAACGGTCACGGTGTGCCTAAGCCCACTGCGTCCGGCGAGATTTGGGTCTTCAACAAGACTTACACACAGTATATTCCGGTATCACTATATGACCTCCAGCACTGGCTGCAAGCACCGACTATATTTGTATGGGACTGCTCCGAAGCAGGCAACATCCTTAACAATTACCATCGCTTCGTGGAGAGACATGAAGAAGAAGAGAAGGAGACTGCCTCGCGTGACCCTCACTACGAAAAGACTGCTTTTCGACCTTACATTCATCTGGCCGCATGCGCTGCCAAAGAGAATCTTCCCACCAACCCTCTCCTTCCCGCCGATTTATTTTCCGCCTGTCTCACGACTCCTATCGAGATGGCCCTGTGGTTTTTCGTTCTACAGAACCCTTTAAAGACGACACTAACGCCGGAGCGCGCCAAGAAACTTCCTGGCCGACTCCAAGAACGACGAACGCCTCTCGGTGAGCTCAACTGGATATTTACAGCGATTACAGATAGCATAGCTTGGACTACGCTTCCGCGTGATCTTTTCCGAAAATTCTTTCGCCAGGATCTCATGGTTGCCGCTCTCTTTCGCAACTTTCTGCTTGCGCAAAGAGTTATGATGGTCTATGGCTGCCACCCACAGTCGTATCCACAGCTGCCTGACACGCATCAGCATCCGCTCTGGGAAACTTGGGACCTGGCCGTGGATATGGCGCTTGCACAGCTGCCCATGTTGGAGAAGAAGGAAACCGACGGCACCGAATACGAATACCAAAATTCGACTTTCTTTACCGAACAACTGACCGCGTTTGAAGTCTACTTGACACGCGGAGACGCGGTTGCTCAAAGACCGCCCGATCAGCTACCGGTGGTTTTGCAGGTGCTGTTGAGTCAGCAACATAGAGTTCGTGCTCTTATCCTCCTGGGCAGATTCCTGGATTTGGGTCCATGGTCGGTACAATTAGCTCTGAGCATCGGCATCTTCCCCTATGTGCTGAAGCTGCTTCAATCGGCTGCAACTGAGCTAAAGCCAGTCATGGTTTTTATCTGGGCGCGTCTCATCGCCGTTGACATTAGCTGCCAGCAGGATTTGGCCAAGGACAATGGCTATGGCTATTTTGCGCAAATCCTCAAGCCCACAGAAGCGCTGCCTGTTGTTGACAGCGATGAGCACAAGGCTATGTGCGCTTTCATCTTGGCTATGCTGTGCAAGGACTACAAGAATGGCCAGATGATCTGCAACCAAACTGATATTATGACGTACTGCTTGACACATATCCAGAACCAAGAGAATCATCTCTTGAGACAATGGGCGTGCCTATGCATCAGTCAGCTTTGGCAAGAGCTCCCCGAGGCCAAGTGGCGTGGCATAAGAGAGAATGCATACGTGACGTTGGCGTGCCTCACCAAGGATCCTTGCTGCGAAGTGCGTGCAGCAGTCATTTACGCCATGACCACCTTCCTCGGTATCCCAGATCTGACTGAAGAGGTGGCCAAAATTGAGGAGTCAATTGCGTGGACGATTCTAGACATGGGCACCGATGGCAGTCCCATGGTGCGCAACGAGTTTTTGGTGTTTTTGTCGCATTTTATTGTGCGCTTTGAAAGCAAATTCTTGGTTGCTGCATTCGAGCAGCTGCAGGAAGAAAAAGACTATCTGTACTTCCCACCACCAGACGACGGCCACGACCACAGAATGGGCCTGCATTATGCCCGTGCCGAGAATCGCAACAAGGACGGGACCATTAAGCCCGCGGCGTACGGTCTTTCGCACAACAGTGTGTACATGGCTTGTTGGAAGCATGCTCTGATCTTGAGCGTCGACCCTCATCCCGACGTCCAGCGTTCGGCTACTGTTATTGTCGACTACATGCACAATGCTCTCATCAACTCGGGCATTGGTGAACAAGCTCACTCCCTGATGCGGGATATCCAAAGACGAGCGAACCGCGCTGCTTTCAAGAGTGCTGCCACCGCCCATCAGAGAAGAAGCCTCATGACCGGAAATGGCGCCCCTGTCACGGCACCACTGCCATCTCCTGGTCTTCTCCGCCGGACTGCAAGCCTTCTCTTCCAGTCGTTCGTTGGCTCTGAGGACAGGTCTCGCCCTACCACACCATCTGGGCCTGGAGCGCCACTAGGACCACCGAGATCCCCGGGTAATGTCTTTCCTCCTGACCAAACCGCTGCACCTCCGGAGCAGAATGATACGTCGGGTTCCCCTGCCGCTTATAACATTGCACGTGAACCTGTCTCTGGTGAATTTGAAGAGCGCGACTTGACAGAGACTCCAACACTCCCTCTAGAGAGCAAGTTTTTGGATTGGTCGACTGAATACTTCCGTGAGCCTCAGATGAAGAACAGCGAGGCGGACGAACCCGGCAGCACCAATTACAACGAGAGACTCTGGAGAAGGCAGCGAAACGAGACGACCCTGCGCGAGACCCAGCCTCTGAAGCAATTTGCAGGAAGTCATCGCTGGAACAACCAACTCGGTATTATCAACAATGGCGCCCAACCTGCCAAGATGACGTTCCACCAATACGAGGATCACCTGGCTGTATCTGATGATGGCAACACTGTCATGGTCTGGGACTGGAAACGGCAGGGTCGATTGAGTAAATTTTCCAATGGCAACCCTGAAGGCTCCCGAATCAGCGACATGAAGTTCATCAACGAAGATGATCAAGCAATGCTGCTGACGGGCTCCTCGGATGGTGTTATCAGAATTTACCGCAACTACGATTCAGATAGAGAGATTGAGCTAGCGACATCTTGGCGCGCACTAACGCACATGGTACCAAGCAACGTCAACTCGGGCATGGTGTTTGATTGGCAGCAGGTCAAGGGCCGAGTGCTCGTCGCAGGAGATGTCCGTGTCATTCGGGTTTGGCATGCTGCAAGCGAAACCTGCGTCATGGACATCCCGGCTCGATCAGGATCGTGTGTTACCTCATTGACTTCGGACCAGATGACGGGAGATCTCTTCGTGGCCGGTTTCGGCGATGGCGCCGTTCGCGTCTTTGATACTCGCATGAAGCCCCAAGAATCCATGGTTCGCAAGTGGAAGGATGAGTCGGACCGCCAATGGATCAAGGGTGTCCACATGCAGCGCGGCGGACAGCGCGAGCTGATGAGCGCCAGCCGAAACGGCAAGGTCAAGATTTGGGATATTCGCATGGACAAGGCTTTGCGGTCGTTCCAGACCACCCGGGACACGCTTCGCACCGCCAGCACACACGAGCATTTGCCAGTATTTGCAGTGTAAGTACAGCCCTGTTTCTTGTTCTCCATTACTCATACTAACTTTTCAGGGGCACCTCGACTCATTCGGTCAAGATTTTCAACCTTGAAGGCGCAGAACTCTCGCGGCTGGAGCCGTACTCGAGCTTTCTGCAACAGAACCGCAGTTCGCCCATTTCAGCGACAGCGTTCCATCCCCACAGGCCGATCCTGGGATGTGCGGCACGGGGAGACCATCACATTAATTTATTTACCTGTGAGAAGGGCGAGCCGTTAAATCTGCCTTGAGCGTTGCGCAGCCACCACCGCGACCGGCGCGGCACAGTTTTCTTCTCTATCATTTTATCTTGTCAAAGTTTTCAGCGTGTTTCTTTTCTTTTCCGTTTTCTCCTAGTTTATTTTGTACCTTTTTGAGTAACGAGATGGATGGCGTTTGGTCAAGACATGTATTATGAGCTGGCCATTGTATAGCTTGTGTATAGGCTAGGAATCTTGCCGCAGGGGAGCGGCGTAATTACAGCGTTGAATATACCACAACTTTAAGTTACACAACGATACATATGAATTGATTCATTCCCGTGACTATGCCGAGACCGGCTGCAGCAGTTGTTGGAGTCAGGCCGATGAGGCAGACACGCCTAGTCGTGTGCGGCCCCACCCCACCTTGAAGAATGACGCTGGTGGGATGTTCCTGCTTTGGCGGGGTAAAAACTGCACAGCTTTTATGACTCTTTTTCTTTCCAACCCTGCATTATACCATTCAAACACTGTCTCTGCCCGCCAACAAAGCTTGTGTTTTGTTGCCAGTGAATCGATACTTTCATATTCTGACGTTAGCCTGCGATTGACCGAATAAATTCGTGACTACACCACGAACTGAGCAGAGCTACCCAGGCTTCCCCGCCAACGACAACGAGAACGACTGCGATACGATACACCAACATGGCTGACGCTCCCGCTCCCGAGGCCACCAAGCCTGTCGAGCAGCCCGCTGCCGCTGCTCCCGCCGCCGACGCCGCCGCTGGCGGTGAGGAGGGCGAGGCCGGTCCCTCGAAGAAGGCCCTGAAGAAGGCCGAAGCCAAGGCCAAGAAGGAGGCCGAAAAGGCCCGCCGCGCCGCCGAGCACCTCGCCAGCCAGGCCGCGGCCAAGCTCGCCGCCGGCAACACGGAGGACCTGGCCAAGGACAACTACGGCGCGGTGCAGCCGACGACCAAGGTGGACAGCACCCGCGTCAACCTGAAGAAGGTCGACGAGTCGCTGCTGGGCCAGACCATCAAGCTGCGCGCGTGGATCCAGAACTCGCGCATGCAGGGCGCCAAGATGGCCTTTGTCGAGCTGCGCGAGGAGCGCGACTGGGCCATCCAGGGCGTCGTCGCGGCGTCGGCCGAGGGCACGCCCGTCAGCAAGCAGATGGTGAAGTGGATCGGCGCGCTCAACCTCGAGAGCTTCGTGCTCGTCGAGGGCACCATTGCCAAGCCCCTCGAGCCCGTCAAGAGCGTGCGCGTCTCCAACTACGAGCTGCACATCACCAAGTGCTACCTCGTCGCCAAGGGCCCCGAGGTCCTGGGCATGGGCCTGGCCGTGTCGAACCGCGCCGTCGCCAACTTTGACGACGAAGACTCCGCGGCCGCCGCTGCGGCCGACGCGGGCGTCGAAGAGGCCGCCAAGGCGATGGAGGCTGCGTCGCTGGAACCCGGTGCGGTGCTCCCCGGCGCGTCCATGGCTACTCATCTCAACAACCCCGCGATGCACAAGCGCTCGCCGGTGCAGCAGGCCATTGCCGACGTGCGCATGACCACTCGCAAGCTGTTTGCCGAGTACCTCGACTCGCAGAACTTTAACCAGTTTGAGCCCCCGTGCCTGATTGGCGCCGCGTCGGAGGGTGGCTCCAACGTCTTTGGCCTGCCGTACTTTGACAAGCAGGCCTTCCTGGCGCAGTCGCCCCAGTTCTACAAGCAGATTGAGATTGCCGGTGGCCGCAAGCGCGTTTACTGCATCGGACCTGTCTTCCGTGCCGAAAACTCCAACACACCCCGCCACATGACTGAGGTAGGTCTTTACAAATTGCGTTTATAGCATTGCAGCACTGTGCTAATAAATTAGTTTACCGGTCTCGATTTGGAAATGGAAATCGAAGAGGACTACGTCGAGGTCCGCGAAATGCTCGAAAACACCCTCATGTACATCTTCCGCGGCCTCAACGAGCGCTGCGCCGAGCAGATTGCCCTGATCCGCACCATCTACCCGTCCGAGGACTTTTTGCTGCCCCAACCCGGCAAGGAGGTGCGCCTCACCTTTGCCGAAGGCCAGGCCCTTCTCCGTGCCGAGGGCCCGGAGGAGTACCGCAACGTCTCTGACGACGAGGACATGTCGACGGCGCAGGAAAAGGCGCTCGGCGCGCTGATTCGCGAAAAGTTCCAGACCGATTTCTACATCCTCGACAAGTTCCCCGCCGATGCCCGTCCGTTCTACGCGCTCGAGGACCCGGCCAACCCCAAGGTGACCAACGCGTACGATTTCTTCATGCGCGGCCAGGAGATCCTGTCCGGCGGTCAGCGTATTCACGACCCGGAGACGCTCGTGGCGCGCATCAAGGCCAAGGGCGTGGACCCCGAGAGCCCGGGCATCAAGGAGTACGTGGACGTGTTCCGCAGCGCGGGCGTGCCGCCACACGGCGGTGGCGGTATCGGCCTCGACCGCGTGGTGGCGTGGTTCCTGAACCTGCCGAGTGTGCACCTGTGCAGCTACTACCCGCGCACGCCCAAGCGTCTGACGCCTTAATTTAGCCGAGGAAGACAATGAGTGGAGGGTGGATATGAATAGGCTGTGGTAAAAGAATATATTGATTTATCATAATTGTGTGTTTGCGTGTGCCGTGTGCTTGTGTAGGCTTCAGGGTCCAGAACATGGAGGATGCCGGCGTGTGGGTGGAATGTTCTCCTCTGGAATTCAGCAGCGCACACGCTTCCGATTCAAGGACGATGGAGTGTCGATTGTGCGAGCTATGTGGCTTGTAAAATGCCTGTAGCGAGTAAGTAGCATGCCAACAGCATACCAGTCGTGAGATGTCTTAACCAATACCCCTCGGAGCTCGTGGCGCCATGGCCTGGTGATTGATGCCTATATCTACCTGGGACTCCCAAAAAAAACCTATCCAACCAGTTCTCGGCTCATAATTCATCGTTGTACCGAAAATTTAATAGGTATGGCAGCACGTCCAAAAATGTTTTATTTCCAAACGCTGACCTGTGCTGCGGCTTCTAGCTCCCGTCCGACTTCTTACACCATGAACACCAGCGTTATCATCGGGTGCCTTGCCCTCGTTCTCCCGGCCCTGGGTGCGCCGACGCCGCAGCCGCAGCTGCGTCTCAATATCGACGGCGGCGACCTTCTCGGCCCGCTTCTCAATCTGGTTCTCAATATTTAGCGTTATAAATAATATATATACTATCCTTCCCTACTCTACTACAAAGACGTAGTATCCATTGCCGGACGTTATTAAGTGTACAAGTTGTAGACGTGCCAGCAGCATACTAGTGGTGAGATGTCTCAACAACACCCCTCTCGGAGCTTATAGCAGTATCGCCGCGATTAATATTGCATCTACTTATACTTTCCTAAGCTCTCTACTAGTTCTCAAACTATACTTATCTTTTACTAAATTTTAAGAGATATAGTAACACTTCTAGGACGTTTATTTATAACGTTCATATACGGTTATACTCCAGTTTCATATTTAATTTCTTGCATTGTGAATACAAGTGTCATCTTCGGGCTCCTTACCCTCGTTCCCCCGGCCCTGGGTGCGCCCCGGGTCAAACCTGCGCCGCGGCCGCCGCCCGAGGTGAACACCGGTGGTGTCGTCCTCGATCTTGCCAGCCCGATTCTGAACACGATTCTCTATGATATTTAGCAGTGCGGAATATACATTTTCCTTCCCTGCTCTATCACCAATGCGTAATACATGCATTCTCCATTCACAGACGTAATCAAGTGTGTGCACATTGTAGATATGTTGTATTCATTCATCATTACGAGCGTTGAGGAACAAGAAACTAAAGATCTGCTAATATAAACGAGAGACAAAGCCCAAAAACAATCAAGACTAAATACAACCGGTCAGGTCCAGTAAAAAATGTCAATAAATCACCATTTGCTCAGTACGCCTTTCCATTCGCCAAATATTTTGCGTTTTGCTGCTGTTGACGCGATCCACGCGATTTCTCAACCCCACGTTCGAGCGAAGCGAGGGCAAAAAAGAAAAAAAAAAGAGAGTAACCATCTTTCTCTTTCATTTTATCTCGTCGTCGCAGCATGTACACTCATGGACTGAGAAGATTTAGAGTAAATCATCAGATCCCCCTGCAACGCTCTGCTCAATCGCCTCCCGAATCGCCGACTCCGGAAACACGGGCCCCTGGCCATCACATCTAGCTTTACCCTTCAACTGCTCACTCACGCTACCAACATCCACCAAGCCGCGCTTAAACAGCTCGTGCGTGATGATGTAGTCCCACGTCGCGCCCGCCGCGAGGAGACGCTCGCCATCAGCGCCGACAATGATGCGGTGCGACGGAATCTTGTTGGCGTGGTCCTGGAGCACGTCCGAGTAGAAATCCGTCGGGCGGTACTCGGTCGGGCCGGTGGTGACGGGCGGGGAGGCGGAGCGGTGGTGGCGGCCGTTGCTAAAGTGGCTGTGGTTGTGAGACGAGGGCACGGAGGAGGTGGCGCGGAGAATCTCGTTTTCGGTGGACATTTTTTGGAGATCGCGACGGAGACGCTCGTTTTCGGCCGAGGACTGGTGCTGGGCGGCTTCGAGGCTGGCGAGCTTGGTCTCGAGGTCCTTGACGTGCTTTTCCTTGCGTTCACGGAATGCTCGTTGGCTGTTTTTTGTTGATTAGCAATCATACACCCAACAGCTTCCTCCACGGGCAAAGGTGAGAAAAGACTCACGCAGCTCGGTTTTGGGCTTTGCGGCGCGACTGCGCAGGCGTCATGTCATCATCCTCGGAGTTCCCCTTGCCGGCACCGCCGTCGTCGGGGCTGCTCTGCTGCTGCGGTTCCGTCGTGCCCAGCGTGGCATGGGCCTGCTCATGGGTCTGAGCCTGCTGCTGCGCCTGCAGGGCAAAGGCGGCCGCCTGGTTCGGAGGCGTGGGCGGGCCGGGAAAGGAGGCGTTGAGGGTGCCGGGCGTGAGGCCCGTGCTGTAGTCGTAGTTGAACTGGTCGCCGGCGAGGGGGTCGAATGTGTCCTACGTTTCCGTTAGCCGCGACGTCGCGGGGAAGAGGGATAAAAAAGAGGGTGAAGGAAAGGATGATGGATGGCGTACAGGCGGTGATGTCTGCCCAAAGTCGTCCGAGGTGGCCGAGGCAGAGTGCGACGGCGTCAGAGGCTGCATGGGCATGAAGCCGTACTGCTGCCCGTTGCCGTACTGGTACTGCGAGGAAAAGTCCATGCTGTCGGGGGCCGTGCGGTGCGCGGCGTATGATTTTGAATATGAGATGCGTTCAACTCTCTGATGCAAATATTTGAGAGCCAAGCAAAGAGGCTTACGATGTAAACGGTGGATCAAACCAGGCACATCATCACAGAATGTCGGAGATAAAAAAAAGTGTTGGTTGAAGAGCAGGATGGAGGTCGCCGTGGGGGTTGCTTAGAAAGAGGGGCGACTGCGGAACGGGCGCGCAGGGCGGATTTTGGGGAGAATGGGCTGGGCTGGACTGGTGTGGCGGGCGGCGGGGTCGCCGAGCCGTTTTGCTTAGCGGGATGCACCTTCGGATGGGGCATCGGTAGTTGTCAAGCAAAGATGGCGATGGTGTGAATGGTTGAAATCTGCTGTAAACTGATGAGATTGACAATGTAGAAGAGGTGCATATAGAGAGGCCCTTGCTGCATCATGGCATTCCTGTTTGAACGGATGGATGACTCTGCTGTATACGTTAGCCGTGATGAACTGCATGCACCGAACACGGCAGATGACCTCAGGTATAAGAATGGTAAATAGTTGTATAAAATGTCACATGCAGACATGTTGTAATAAATATATAATAACGCCACTTCCTATCAACGCCTTCCCCCTTCCCTCCAATCTGTAAGCTCTACGTTGTCTCTCTCTTCCCATTTCCATGCAACCCAAAACCCAAAAAATCCATGCTAATTTCCAGACCCATTACAAAAGAATTCCAATAATAAAAAAGCTCAAGAAGAATAACGATGTTTTCTTTTTCGATACCAAGCACAGCCGTGTATCAGTCTACTCCATCTCCCTCCTACGAATTACGGAAACGAAACTTCCCTCTCATGAATCTTGCGTGTCTGGCACTTTTTTTCACCAGACACAAATCGTCATCGCTCGTACCATGTAGGCCGTATTGTCTGCGAGCTTTTATGCGAGCTTTGCGCGGCTTGCGGCTTGTGCAGCTAGTGCGTCTTTGTCGTCTTGGACCACGCAGGCTCGGGCGCCTTGGTCGACTCGTCCTCGACGTGGTGGTACTTGATGGTCAGGCACCAAATGTCCAGGTAATCGCAAATCGTCACAATGACATCCACCACGAAGCTGCCGTACACGCCAAACGCCGTGCCGAGCATGAAGAAGACGTAGGCAACCTGGTACGGGCCGTCGCCGAGGGCGCTGGGCCAGCCGATGCCAATGTGCTCCGCCAGGATGGGGCCCATGGAGTCCGCGACGCCAATCATCAGCAGCGCGCCGAGCACGTTGATGTAGGGGAAGTCCTGCTTGAGGAGGTGCGCGGTAATCATGCGGCCGACGGAGTAGGCGTTGATGAGGCCGACGAAGATGGCAAACGGCACCAGGTGGTTGTGGAGGATGACGGGCTGCATCTTGAGGTAGGTGACGACGAGGAACCAGACGGCAAAGATGGGGCCGAGGCCGATGAGGGCGCCGCTGGCGTTCTCACCGCGGGCGCGGCGCGCGCGGATCACGTTGAGCGACGACTCGACCGTGTTGAAGACGAGCACAATCGTGCCCTGCACCATGTACCACTCGGTGAAGCTCAGGTTGTAAATGGCCATGGGGATGCCCAGGTTGTCGGGGAAGCCAAAGGCGCGCATCATGCTCTGTTGCCAGACGTGCGCGCCGCCGAGGAAGCCGGTGAGCGCGTAGACAAAGACGAGGATCAGGATGCCTTCGACGGGGCCGTTGACGATGCCGAGCGTGAGCGTCTTGGTGTGGTACTCATCCCAGGTCTGGACGTAAAAGGTGAGGAGAGCTGGAAATGCAAGTTAGTTAAGTCGAGATGTGAGTGTGTAGAATCGAGTTGACATACAGGCAAAGAGAACGGCGACAGTCTTCCAGCCCTGGCCCATGTTCTGAGAGGCAGCAAAGATGAGGACTTCGAGCGAGGTGTTGAGGGCGTCGACGCCGTGGTCGAAGAGTTCACCGAGAGGACCAGACTGCTTGGTGCGACGACTATTTCTTTGTTAGCCCTCTTTCTCTTTTTTCTTCTTTTTTTCCTCGCTTCGCTCGACGTGGGCTGCGAAAGTCAACGCGGCTCTGCCCTGAAAGCGCATCGCTTACGCGATGCGCCCCGGAACACGCCATGAATTCTCAGCGCAACAAGTAATTTTACAAGATGCGCCGAGCGAAGCGAGACCATTAAAAAACTTACGCTTGGGCGCCGTCGACGGCATCGAAAGTCTGGTAGAGGAACAGGCCAATCGCCCAGCTAAAGTATACCCACGGCGGGCAGTCCTGGTCCAGCGTCGGGTTGTACCACAGCAGCGTCAAAAAGTTGACCACGACGAAGACGAAGCCCGTCAGCGTAATCATGTTGGGCGCCATCGTCATCGGGAACAGGTGGATGACGAAGTTGTTGTAGAACGGCTTCAGGATGTGCTTGGACACGAGCGACCGGTCGACCGACGAGTACTTGTACTCGCGCAGCGCGGGCAGCTCGCCGGAGCGGATGTAGACCATGGCGGCGGTGTTGGCTGCAACGGTCGTGGAGAGTATCGCGTTCGTGAGGTGGGAGGTGAGTTGAAAGAGTCGAAAGTTCAAGGAAGCTCCTGTCGCGACTCGGAACGTGGTCTGTCTTTTTTTTTTGTTGGGGCGGAACGGGGCAAACGGAGCTTGCGCAGAACCAGGGTATGTGCTGTCGGGAAAAAAGCTCGTGACAGCGTCGGGAAGAAACAGAGGGTTATTAATCGGCACGGTACGGCCCTGTATTAAAGAGAAAAAACGAAACGGTCAACCGTTTTGGCGCAAGCCGAGGATGCTGTGTGTGATGCAGAAGAAGGGAAAAAGGTGCGCTGCGCGGGAACGTGTCAGAAAGTGGTTGTTCTGCAAGGTACTCTGAAAAACCGGGAGGACGGGTTACATGTGGGTACCGTACCGTCAAGAATGGCCAGATATGACGACGTCAGGCGTTTGGCATGTGCAAGCTCTATTCAACCAACGACCTGATGAACGATGATGAAAGAGAAGAACAACAGAAAAAAGAGAGGACAAAGGAGGACAGGTTGGATAGAAAGGAAGCAGAAATGTGAATGGTATCCCCCTAATAAAATCTCACTTACTGGGTTCGGGAACTGCGCACGAGACCAAGTCCACTCCCATTCCCAGGGAACCCCCCTTTCCCCCGTCTTCAGGGGTGGGTGGTGGTGGCCTCCCAAGCTAGCCGAATAAATTAGATGCGTCCCAAAATGGTCACACAGAGGCTTGTCAATACATTTCATCTTACGTTTTGTGCTCATAAGAACCCAATAAAGCACGCCTCCGTAATAATAGCCTGCAATAAGCACACCTGCGTCGCACAGTTGCTCCGTTGATCCGTCTTCACATGTGACGTGCTGCTTGCTTGCTTGCTTGCGCGCTCCCTCCACATCCCCTGAATATCAGCGCGGTATTATTCCACCCCCATCCATACCTTGGTTACCCATTCCATCTCTCCTCGCTCGTCACGCTCTCCCTTTAACAGCGCAGCGTGGCTTGCGACGTTGGCCTTGCCAGCGCATCGGGCCCGTCGCGTGCCTCACGCGATCGCAGACGTCACTAACCACATGCCACTCTCCTCTTCCTCTCGACAGCTAACCCTACCCTCCTTTTTCTTGGACGGAAAAACAAGCCTTCTTACCCAGGCTAGCTCTGCGCCTTGCAGACTTTCGCAAGCTCCGTATCTCCACTCCACTCCTTCTTCCCCACAGCCTTGTCCCTTTCCGCTCTGTCCCTGTCGTTCTCTTCTAGCCTGTCATAATATGGATTGCCCGTCTGCCAGTTTGGCATGTCTCGTTGCTTTGCCCTGTCACCCTTGTGGTAGAGGACGGCGTGGAGTGAAAATAGGTAGCGCCAACTCGCCTATGCATGTTTCAATTTAGGGCGCATGAAGCTGATACGCGTAAATAGCCTCCCTTTCTTACTTGGACAAACGAGCTATTAAATAATACAACTCCCTCGTGTACCTGCAGAGTCGCGTTGACTTTTGCAGCCCACGTCGAGCGAAGCGAGGCAAAGAAAAAAGAAACAGTCGTCCAATAATCACCTGCAATATTGAATGGTCCAGTTCATGTACAATCTGTTCTATTAAGCTACACTGCTATCAGACCAACTTCACTAATTGTACTTTTCTCTTGCGTCTCGTATACTCTGTTTGTATACTGCGTCGTATACTGTGTCGTAATTGTGTTTGTATACTGTGTACTGCATCTACTGCGTCGTGCGTCACTGCGTCTTGAGGAGCTCCCCCAGACTGCGCTCCAGATTCGCCATGGCCATCTCCAGAAGCGGCTTGGCGTGCTCGGCCACGTCCATCTTGTTGGCCTCTGCAATCGTCATCTCGCAGTGCCTGTTGCCGTGTCCCGGTCGTCCATCGCCAATCACGCCCAGAGACATGCCTCCCGCATCCCGTTGGTCGCCGCACAGCGTCTCGCAGCCCTGATACCATAGTTTGTTCATCTTCTCCATGTAGGCCATGAAGCTCGCCTCGTATTCCGGGTTGCGGCGGCATCGTTCCCCATACGGAACAGACATGCCCCATTCAGGCCGTGCAACTGCGGCCGCTGCAAACGCTTCCTCGTTACGCTGGTTGGTGCTGTCGGGGGAGCCGACGATGCCGAGTCCGATATTGGGCGACACGCCCTGCTGCGTCTGGCTGTCCTGGAAGCTCTGTGCGTAGGAGTCGGACTCGTGGTGGGAAAGTGAGCTTTCAAGCTTGCCTCGAGCATCATCAATGCCAGCGTGCTGCAAGACTCGGGCAGTGATAGCGTACGCCTCGTCATCCTTGACCTGCTTTCCGGTTTTTGCGTCCGTCTTGAGGGCTTTAAAGGTCGATTTAAAAGTTGACGCACGGTACTGACGCTGTCCAGGAGGTCCGGCAGTCAGAGGTCGCGGGGCACCAAGAGCCAGCTGCGCGAGCCAGGCGACGTTTTTGTCGGAATCATCGCCGAGGTGAGGTGTAATTGGTCTCTCACGCAGAACCCTCTCCGTGATGCTCTGCAGCTCGTCCTTGGCCATGAGGTGCGATGCCGCCGAGTCCGAGTGGGACAGTCTCGGCTTGGGCCAGGTACGATCCAAGCCCAGGTCAGGGCTCTCGCGGCGATCCCAGAGCTGAGCCGACATGTCGTTGACACCCGCATACTGCAGGGGAAGTCTGGGCTTGACCGGACGCAGGAGGGCTTTCTGAGCCCTCTTCTGGTTGGGGTTGGGGTACGACGCGAGGTTGTGGAGCGACTTGACAGTCATGTTCATGATGATGCTGTCAATGGCGTCGTCCTCGTCGTCCTCTTCGTCGTCGCCGTCGTGGTCTCGGTCGCTGACAGTGTAGCTCAGCGCGTCGTCCGCGACCGTCTCGGGGGCGGGGCTGCCGGCCCAACGAGCCGGCATCATGTCGTCGAGGCCGCCGTGTCGGCCCGTCGTCGTCGTCGGGTGGGCGGCGCGGTCGTAGTTTTGTTGCAAGGGGGTGTACTGGGCCAGCGAGTACGGGGAGCGGCGGCCGGCGGTGGTGCTCTTGGCCTGCAGCGAGGCTAGGAGGGAGCGCGGCAGCAGGGAGAGGTCGGAATAGGCGCCGCCAGAGGTCCACTTGAGCGATCTGCCTCGTCGTGTAGGAGGCTGCAGGGGTTGAGACGAGTTGGGATTGTAGATGGTGCCGGCCGTGGTGTAGGTGGGTTGGACGGGCGGATTAGACGAGCCGCTGTGGGAAGGAGAGATG
>PHFE01000092.1:72512-171914 GCA_002796755.1 Paracorniculantispora psalliotae
GGTTGTTGGTGATGGCTTCTCCATGTTGGGCGTTTGTGCCGTATCTTTTTGTTCAAGCGTGGTGACGTGTTCTTGCTCCTCGATTATATATGGCCGTTGGCTGGGCAAAAAATGGCGAAGAAATAGACAGAAACAAAGAAAAAAACGAGATCTGGGAAAGTTCGAATTAGACGTGCCCAACGAAGACGCCAAAACAGTCAGTCTCCAATACAATCTCCAACAAGACAAAGATGAAAAGAAACAGATTTTGTCCCCAAAGAATCGCCCAAAGAAATAGTACAAGAAGAAGGAGGTTTCTGGCAGTTATGATTTCGAGCGTGCCGAAGACATTGTGTCCACGATTGAGGGGAGGAGTATGAACGAAGAGGTGGAAGAGGGACGATGCCCAGGGCTGGCAGGTCGACAAGCGAGCGCTCCTTCCTCGCGAAGTGGCAGCCGCTCCACCAGTCCTCAAACGGGAAAACAGAGCGAGATGAAGTAGAAGCAGATGATAGAGTACGTACCTGATGAATCCAAAAAGAGGTAAAATTTGAACAATCAAATCTCAAATGTACAGAGGATGAAGATAACGAGTGGCACCATGTCCAAAAAAGAGGGAGAAAATCTTTCAGAAGAAGGAAAGATGTCAGTGCTGTAGAATATGTGGTAGATGATGGAGATGGGAGAAAATAATGAAAGAGTTGAATGAGTGAATGCAGTCTGGTCAGATGTTTATTCCGCAGAGCGCATCGCGAGGGTCGGCCATAAGGAGTGAATGGACTGATGATGCAGGAATGCCGTTTCAGGAATCTTCACATCATGCGCAGAGTGCAAGTCCAAAGCCGTGAAAGAAAATCAAGCAGTGACTGCAAACAACGGCCGCCACCCGCGAGCGAGTGTGTGTCTCCGTTGTTGGTGCAAACGCGCAAATGGGCCGTCACTACCAGATAGATAGATAGGCACGCAAAAGGCACAACCTTTTGTTGAAATTATGTATATATACTACCACGTGAAATATCCTATTCCTCACAAGCTAACACTGTTATTTCTTTTTCTCTATCCAGCGCTTGTCCTATAATCCATACTTGTTTTCCTCTCGTCGTGTTTCCTAAGAGCGCGCGTTTGGCGGCTCTCGTTTGTATCATCAGCCATCTCCCTCCTCTCGTAAACCACAATCCATAATCCAAATCAAACTCTTCCCGGTTTCCTCTCTTGAAACCTGGAAGACGGAAAAAGTCCAAAAAAAAAAAAAGTAATACAGAAATGAGCCGCAGAAAAAAACTATATATAAACAAGGTGCTCAATTCCTCTTCACAAGCCGCTCAGAAAGAAAAAGCGGCGAATGGCAAAACAACAACGCATGTATTGGAATGAAAATTTTAAGCAGACGTGCGTGACCAGCAACCAGTTTACATGGGCGCATTCGGGTACGCGCTTCCAGGCACGAGGCCCGCCGGGTTGCCGTGCTTGGGCTTCCCGCGACCGCCTGCGAGCTGAAAGTCGGGGTTGTCCAGGATCATGTCCTGGCGCTGCTGCTGCATCACGGCGCGCCGCGCGCTGCCACCGCCGCCCGGTTGCCCCGGCATGGGGTGCTGCTGCGGGTTCCAGCGCGGGTTGATGCCGCGCTGCGAGACGGACGTAAAGTTGGAGCGCTCCGAGCCGGCGGGGCTGCGCGAGCCGTCCATGGCGTGCACGTCCTCATACGGCGTCTCCGTCGGCGAGGCTAACAGCGCCGGGTGCGGGCCCGACGTCTCGTAGCGAGGTTCCACGTCCTCGTAGTAGCCGCCGCCGGCCAGAGGACTAGTCGGGCCGCGGCTGTCCACGGCCATGGCGCGGCCGCTGGCGCCGTGGACGGGCGATTGTCCGCGCGGTGAGCGTCGGCCGGAGCCTTGGTTCCAGGCGGCGCGCGGTGCGACGTACTCGTCGGTGCTGTACTTGCTGCCATCGCTCACGTAGCCGGGACGAATCTGACCGGCGGCGTGGCCGGACCGCATGGGGACCATACCGCTGGGGTCGGCCTCGTTCTCGCGCGTCGTGTTGATGGGCGGCGCGCCGTAGCCATGATGGTCGACCTCGTTACCGCCAATCTCAACAGCTTGGCCGTAGCCTGCGGATCCTGAGCCAGTCGTGGGCAGCGGTGGTGGCGATTCGGCACGCGGGAGGTCGGATTCGGTGTCGACGTATCCGGGGTTACTTTGCGATCCCCAGTTACCGTCATATCCTTGCCCGTTGGCTTGTTGGCTGTTGTATCCTCGGCCGTTGGCTGGCTGGTTGTTGTTGTAGGAAGCGTACGACTCGGGTGCGGATGGATCTCTGTCGTAGCCCTGACGGCCGTGGGCCATGGCCGCTCCAGCCATGGCACCTCCGGCAGCGCCAGCCATGGCTGCACCGCCATATCCGTCTCGGGGTTGGCCAGGTTGGCCGTAAGGGCCACCCCTACCGCGAGGGCCCATGCCACCACGGCCGTAACCTCCTCTGCCACGCATCGGTGCGCCTGGAGGACCGTAGCCACCACCGTAGCCACCACGACCGCCGCGCGGGGCACCACCTCCGCGATAGCCAGCCATGGCACCTCTTGGGCGGCCATTGGGTCCGTAGCCTTGTCCCTGCGCTCCGTACGGGTCTTGCTGGCCGGTCTGGTTTCCGTATCTGTCGCGGGAGGCGGAGCGCGAGTTTGCGAGGTCGCTCGTGTTTGCGACGGGGGAGCGGTCGGCCGTGCGCACCTGTGTGAGGGGAATGCGCTCGTCGCTGACCTGGTCGTCCTTAGGGCGGCTGCTCTCGTACGAGGCAAACGCGGGGAGGCCGTCGCCGCCGCTCGTCGCGCCGGACATAATGGGCGGTGCAGGGACGCTGGAAAAGGTGCTGGCGGCGGGCTTGTTGGAGCCCTCGCGGGTGTAGTAGTTTTCACCGCTCATCTCGGCGTTTTGAGCAATCTTTTGCTTGCGTGCCTTCCTACTAACAATGGTGCGACGCATGGCAAAGGCGACAACGGCGCTGATGGCGATGACGATGGCGGCGGCGAGGACGAGGTAGGTGCCGAAGGCCATGTGGGGGAGGAAGAGGAGGATGTCGATGATGAAGGCGACAATGGTGATGAGGAAGGCGACGAGAATAAAAATAAAGAGGATGAGGAGGTAGCGAGCGGAGTGCGAGGCGCCGTGGGTGTGGGAGACGCCGGCCATGATGAGCATGATGAGGGTGACGCCGGCGGCGACTGGATGTAAGACGAGAATGTTGGAGAGGGTCTTGCGGACCGAGTCTGGCAGACTAAATGTACTTGAGCCATCGGCGGTGACTGTTGAATTGTTAGCAAACGATGATTGAGAGTATTGTTATCTGGCGGTTCCCACCATCGTTGTAGCCAAGGCCGGCGCTGCTACACTTGCCGCCGGTACATCTTCCAAAGACGCCAAAGACGGTGTTGTCCGCCTTGCCGAGGTAGATGGAGGAGGTGACGGGGGCCGAGATGACGGCAATGATGAGCAGGGCGACGGCGACGGCCAGCAGTATCGTGAGCGGCGTCGCGGGTCGCAGCATGGTGTCGAGGCGCGCTTGACGTGCGCGGGAGAGCAGAGCGAGGCGGGCGGGAAACGGGAGGAAGACGGGGCCACCTTGTTATCGGCGCATCGGTAGGTCGTTCGTTGCGCGGGCGTGTATGAGAAGGCGACAATACTAAAGAAGAAGTAGAAAAAGAAAAAATAAAGAGAGAATGTTGTTGGCGACGCTAATCGCAGCAAAGGTGTCTGTTTGTCGGCCGAATCTTAGATTGCGCTGCGTGTCGCAGACAGGGCGGAGCAACAACACCAGCAGCACTGGGATGTCGGTGCGACGAGCAACGGTTTTCGGCAATGTTGAGCAAAAAGAATTGAAGAAATGAGGCTAATTGTGGCCTCGTGCGAGAAACAACACACAGATGACGAGAGAAATTGGCGATCAAACACTCGGCTGGCAGTGTGAATGATGCAAGACGCAGGTGAGGCGGCCGGCGGCGGGCATTCCAGGATGGATTGAGCTCGAGGCTAGCGATGAGGGAGATGGGGGGGACGACCAGGTACCCACGAGGTACAGGTTGGACACTGGGGAGACACGCGGGTTGGCGGGCTGAGATGAGGTGGTGCCGTGCCTGCAGGTGTCCTCTTTTTGTTGCCAATGAGGCGTGACGACAGCGCGGGTGGGTTAGTGGGCCGACCTGTAAAAATGGTGTACTTGGTGGGCCAGCCGAAACGCTATATTGTCATGGGCCGGGGGGGAGGGTCAATCATTCAGGCACACACTACGAATGTGGAAAAGGGCAAGGAAGAGGTGCTAGGATTGCAAGACTATCAATATCATGTCCTCTGCAGAAAATGTTGCGCGTGTTTGAGCAGGGGATAGAGATACCTTGTCGTCGAGGTACATGGCAGGTACCCCTTGCTCATCACACACACCGCGCGTGCAGACGGGACGAAACAGGCGGAGCACAGCAAGAAGCATGGCAAACAAGCCGCAATTAAAAATAGCAGTGCAAAAGTACCTCGAGCCTGCATCTGTTGGGAGCTGGAGAGGAGAATGCCATGCTGTGGCTGCTGCACCACGCTGCTCTAGCTCTCTCGTACATTCAATATCAGGCTGAGAGCGCGCCACAGTGGGACAGACTTCTGCACTGTTCAATGAGCACAGTGGATGGTTGCAGCCGGCCTGCATCCTCATCATCCATCCCTCTGCCTCTTTATTGAACACGCTAATTATCGAACTGTCTGCTAATGCCCCTGCTAGCAAATAGCCTAGCCAAGTCTTCCAGTCGCATATCGCCATCATCCACCTCCCGTCCTGGCCAGCTCATTTCGCCTTCCCCTGGCGCCCCGACTCCACGCCGTTGGCATTGTCCCCATCATTGGCTCCAGCGTCGCAGCCCATGATCCTAGCAAACAGGCCTTTGTCTTTGCTCGGTTGACGTCAACCAAAGACATTTTTTTCAGTTAGCCGGTTTTTATCAAGCACAAATCCCCTTTCCTCCGCGGTTCAACCTGTTTTAACCCGACCTACAGTTATTTTGCCTTTGTTCATGCAGCGACAAGCTGATCAAGCCAATGCGGACAAAAAGAAGAAATGATGGCATGGCAACCTCTGTTACAATCCGGTCTTTCTTATCCCCTCCTACTTGCATGTACAAACCTTCCTCTTTCAGTTTGGTTCGCTCCACGGCCGTGGCGCTCAGCCTGCTCTCCTACTCGCCGCCCACGCGTTCTGTGGATTTTCTGGCGGCCGCCACAAAAACTCACGCCTTTGGACCACCGAGTTACCTGCAATCAGAGCCCGGAAGAAAAGCCGCCGTCTCACTTCTCATGCCATTTCTGGTAATTCCACACACAATGTCATCGAACCATCTGGCTGCCGCGCCGAGACGGACCAAAAAACGCAAATCCGCTGCCTGCTTAGATCCCCGCGACTCAAAAATAAAAAATAAAAATGCAGTTGCGAGGTACGTGCTCAACAATACCTGTACATGCATATCGGTGACTGCGCCTGGTTTCCCTTGATTTGGATCGCTTATCTGAGCTTCTGTGGATACTTTTCCAATCTCCGTGGGGGCTGCATTCGGATCAGGTCAGTTAATGGATCGAGCTTTGATGTTCATTTTCTATCCAAACAAGAGCCACGATGGTACGTGTGGAATCACATAAAAATAATCGTAGATTTTGTCCTTGCATCTCCATTAATAGGCTTGACTGTCAGTGGCAGAACCACAACGTACGCGCAGTAATACCAAGGGTGTCTCTCTGCTAAGTATCAGGAAGCCAAAAACATCTCCATTTTGCAAAATTATATTAAACATAACGGCTACTACAGACTCAAGTTTAAATGCTTAGGTTGTCAAGAGTCTTTAGATCGTGCAAAAGTGTCTCGTAATGGCCAGCCAGAGCGCTGGATTTGGTCTGCAAACGACTACCAGAGGGTCGAGTCAGATCAAGATGACGCCAACCTGGATATGCATTTTGCCTCTGGTATGTTCATATTTGACTCGCAGTAGTCATTCCAGCCACTGCTAACCATTACACAGGACAGTTTACTACCTTGGTGAAAAATACCAGTGCTGCACAGCTGACTCAGGCGAGCGATGCCCGAGTTAGCATTGATTCTTGGGTCACAGACACATCCAACAATCCGCGTTATATCTTCAAGATACACGGCGCCGTGATGGCAACGGTATTTTTCGTGCTATATCCTATTGGAATAGTGAGCATTTTGTATGGGAAGCAGAAAGCGTTTGCACTACATTCCAGTATTCAAGCAACAGCATCGACGGCGTTGCTTATAGCGGCAATCGTGGCAGTATCTGAATCGAGTAAGATGCCTCAAGTAGGTCCACACAGCTCCCTGCCCTGTTAGTCTGCTCTTGCTACGACTTGAGGTGCTAATACGTGTTCAACTCGTCAGACGACTAAAACCGGGATCCATGAACTTATCGGTTGTCTCATCGTACTTCTGATACTGGCTCAAGTTACACTCGGCTCTCTTCACCACAGGCTTTTCATGATTACCAGACGAAGAACGATTTATTCAGTCTGGCACAGACTCACAGGATACTTGGTTTGCTTTTTGGGACTATTCAACATCGTTTTGTACGTTTGTTTTCTATACACATATTGCGGCGGACTTACCAACGACAGCTAGTGGGTACAACAATGTTGGCGCTTTTTCAAACACTGTACAGCCCTTTGGTCTACTAATCGGGGTGTGCATGGTTAGGCTCCTACTAGGGCTACTTCTCAAGATATGGGACGGTAGCGAAACTTTGGATACTACACAGTCTAGCGAGGAAGTTGACAAGCCATTGATGCGCGACGAGCAGGCGCAGTCTATTGAGGTTTCCAATGATTAGACCCCACGGGGAGGAACGAATCAAGCTCGTATATGTACATTGTCTTATGTAATTTCCGTACCGTAAAAATCCCAACTAAATGAGGCTGCGGGATATTGCCGCCAATGTGTGTCTCCATATTCCGTGGCCAGGCGACAGTTTTAGACGCTAGCTCTGAAACAGGCGGTCTTAGAGGTGTCTCTAGGCGTACGAGCGCCCACAGTACTACGTACGCGAGTACGTACGCGAGTGGGGGGGTTCGTGGGGGTGTATTCTGACATGGCCTTCTGACATGTTTTCTCGCTCAACATGCTGTCAAAATTGACGCGCCTCTCACATACGACGGCCATATAGTAAATCTAACATATATCCAAATAAAAAAAAAATGCCTTATTATTCCTATTACTATTATTTTCTTATTTTCTTTTAAAGCCTAGTTACGTACACCCCACCCCCCTCCTCTCTCTCTCTTTCTCGCTGGCTGGCTGGCTGGCTGGTTGGCTGGTTGGATGGCCGGTTGGTCGGAAGAGGGAGAAGAAAAACTCAAACGGAAAAAAAAAGAGAGCCTGCCTAGTACCCCTCTTTCCATTTTTAAAGAGATAGGTTATATAGTAAGAGTTCTACTAGCTAGTAGAAATTGAGTATATTTTAAAATATCGAACATATCTTAGAATTTTGGCATGTTGCCAAGGCCAATTCTATGTTGGTACCCATGTCAGAAACGTGCCCTCCGCCGGTAAAGTAGTTTAACAAATCCACCAATTACCTCTAAGACTGAAAACTGCCCTGCGTGACAGCACTTCGCCTACCTTATTTAACCAGCCGCCAGCCCCTGTGCCACTGTTCAAATCGCGAGATTTTTAGGTAGGCTCCCACCTTCCCTCCCACTCTCACTCGAATGTTTGCTTCTGCCTCGAGCCAAAATGTACCAGCGCTTGGCACCCGTGCTGCGTATCCCGTCGAGGATAACGCTGAGCTCCATGTCATATCGAAAACGGGTTGCTGCAGTATTGATAGTTTTTGCTTTTGTCGCTTCTTTTCTCGTCCTGCAACCGCTTAGCCACAGGCCGTATCCTGGCATCACCAGGCTCGCCACGCCGAAAAGCCACGATGCGCACCCGATCGATCGACTGATTTTCAATGCGACGAAACGCTTCGAACACTTATTGACTCGACGCTCGTTTACCCTCGAGGATGCCGCTGCACGATACCGAGAGCGACGCGGTCGCCACCCGCCGCCCGGGTTTGATGCCTGGTTTAAACAAGCAGAGAAGGACAACGCTATTGTCATCGAGGACTTTTTCGATCGGATAGAGCGCGACATAGCCCCTTTCTGGGCGCTGGATCCAAAAGAAATGCGCATCCAGGCGAAAACACAGCAGCAAGTGATCACCGTCCGTAATAAGAAAGTCACGTTTATTACCGACGATCCGAAGCGCCAACCGTGGATCCAAAACTGGACCAGGCTCGTTAAAAAGATGATGCCGCATCTCCCCGATCTCGATATGGCAATCAACATTATGGATGAGCCGCGCATTCTGACACCATGGGAAACGATAAAGGAATATGTCGATAAGGAAAGACAAGAGCGCACAATGGTTAAGCCCAAAGACACGATTACAGAGTACAGCAGCCTCCGCGAGTTTGATAACGAGAAACATGATATATACGACCCTATTTGGATCGGAGGAGATGCAGGCGACTACTGGAATCTCTTTCGCGAGACCTGTCCCCCAGATAGCATTAGTCGCAACATCAGCCGCCTGGAGTCCTTTAACGTACCGGTCGAATATCCGAGCCAGCAGATGCCGTACACGTATCATGGGTTCATACAAAACTTTACACAGGCGCAAGACCCCTGTCTACAGCCACATTTGAGAGGGCTCCATGGCACGTTCATCGAGAGCATTAGTATCGCGACAACCAAGAAGCTGTTTCCCCTCTTTGGCGGATCGAAACTGCTGGGCAATAATGAACTCCTGATCCCAGGCGGTATGTACTTATCGAACCGCGCATTTTACACTGGTGGTTGGCGTAGCGGCGGGAGCTGGGCCAACAAGAAGAACAAGCTGGTATGGCGCGGCACGGCCTCGGGTGGTCGCAGTAGGCCGGAGAACTGGTGGCATCTGCACCGCCATCGATGGGTGCAGATGATGAATGCAACCAATGTGCGCAACATGGAGCTCGGCGTCCCTGACGTCCATCAGACATATGAGCTCCTGTCAACCAGCGATTATTTGCTGCCCAGCGCAATGAAGGGCCAGATTGGAGACTGGCTTTCTTCCTTTGCAGATGTGTCCTTGGTCTACTTTGAATGCTTCCCCGCCGCGCCACCGAAGCCGCTCCATATGACATGTCCGTACATGGACGACTACATGTCCCTGGCCAAGTCCATGTCCATGGCCAAGCAATACTCCTACAAGTACCTGCCTGACGTCGATGGCAACTCATACAGCGCCCGCTGGCGAGCGTTTCTCAAGTCCACCAGCGTGCCACTGAAAGCAACCATCTACACTGAGTGGCACGACGACCGCATGATTCCCTGGGTACACTTTGTCCCGTTTGACATGACGTACAAGGACATTTACGCCGTCATGGAGTATTTTCTCAACGGCCACGACGCCGAGGCCGAAGTGATAGCGATGGAGAGCAGGAATTGGGCCAACGCCGTCTTCCGCGACGAGGACATGAAGCTTTACGTGTGGAGGCTGCTGCTCGAGTATGCGCGTGTAATGGATGACAATCGTCATCGGTTAGGCTATGTGGGAGATCTGTTGGGTACACCACAGACGTAAAAGCATATTTGTGTGTAATTTTTGTCTTTTTAGCATAGAGCGATACATACGGGGAATGAATAGAATTTGAATGAAAACTAAAGCAATTCGGAATCTAATAGAAGATTACAGTGCCAGGTTCAGAGTTTCAAACGCCTTGCGACCTCTTTCAAAAAGTAATCCGCTCTCTCCAGCGTACACATTCGTGCCTTGGCCAAGCAGTAAGCTTTAGATGGCTGCCGTCTGGCTCAACCTCGGCAGCGATCGCCAGATCGTACAGCGGCTCCTTCTTTTCAAGCTCAGCCTGCTTCGCGAATACACCCATCTCGACGCGCCGGCGTCAATCTCACTCTCTGGGTGGTACTCGAAGTCATAATACGTGACGCAGCAGCCTTGGTTCTTTGCAGACTCTAGCCACTCAGTGCAGTGGCGCTTCACCTCGTCAGAGCCCATCGTCTCATACGGCAGCGTCAGCAAGTATTGGTCTTGCAGGTCGCGTAGCGTCTGGTGGTTGGTCCTCCGCCCTCGTCGACATGTGCGCGCACCGGCACGGCGTTCGTGCAGGGTACGATGATGCTCGGCCAGCCGACCGGCGGACCTTGGCCGCCGGAGATGATGCAGCCGAAGACGCCCGTCGCCGGAGCCGGACTCCTTAACCCTTGCCGGCTCTCTGCGCCGCCAAGGGCACCCCCCTGCGCCAATAACAATGACACAGTCTGTGTTTTGCCCACTCACTCAGGGCAGATGTCAAGATTGAAAACATGGGACTACAGTCAATTGAAAGATTCCACCATCCTATAGTTGGTTCTTTTTCTCTTTTAAACCCCCGTAGTCTTGTCCAATGCCTCCGTCAACACACCTCCTATCCGGCCACACACGCCAAAGCCCAGGCGCGCCCATCACCACGCGAAACTTGGACTTGAAGCAGCAGGGCAGCATGATCTGTCAGCGAGCATAATTAAAAATGGTTCAAGTATTGAAAAGGGTTACCGACAAGGGCATAGCTGCCGAACCCACAACGCGTCTGCCACTTGTCTCATGTCGGCGACGATCGACCCGTCAATGCCGTCTGTCCTGGCGCGGTACCCTACACAGTCGATTCTTTTTCTTTTTCCTTTTTATGAACACCCATTTAGCATTGAAATCATGAGAAGAAAAGGATAAGGAAGCAATTAATGTGTATGAGAAGATTGGTCAAAAATTTGGTAGAATAAATCATCTGGTTCGTGAGTACCTCCAGCAATTGGCAACGCAGCAAACCGATGAGGCTCACTATCGCGCCGTGATATAGCTGTGCTGAGTATACAAAGTCACACGCAGGTTTCGGAACTTTCATAAGCCTTGTCTTTGGGCTGTTGAAAAAAAAAGATTTATTCGTAATTTAGTCAAACTTCTAAGTACACTGTAAATATAATCTATCAAATAAATAAATAAAATCGCTAAAGGCTTTAAAATCCCATGCTGCGCCGGCCCCCGCGCTAACTGGCGCTCTCGTACTGCGCCCTGAAGAGCGACCCCTCGGTCGCCAGCAGCGCTCGTGGCGCGCCCACCTCCGCAATCGAGCCCTTGTCCAGGAACACGACGCGGTCGAAGTCCAGAATGGCATCCAGCTTGTGCGCAATCGCAATCACCGTCTGCCCCTGAAACTCGTCGTGGATGATGCGGTGCATCATGTCGTCCGTCTCGGCATCAACACTACACACGCACACGTTAATATTCGCTACGGATATTGGGGAAGTCTTGATTGACATACCTGCTGGAAAATTCATCAAGCACCAGGATGCGCCCGCTGCGGACCATGGCACGTCCCAGGCAGAAGAGCTGGCGCTGTCCGTGGGACAGAAGATCGGAATCCATGTCCTCGTCGAGGCCGCCGTGCTCCTCGAAGATGGACCACAGCTGAACCGTCTTCAAGACCTCAGTGAGGCGCTCGTCGGTCGCGGTACCAAGAGGGTCAATGTTCTCGCGAACGCTGCCGTGCAGGAAGAATGGCTCTTGGGGTACCGTGTTGAGTCGCGTCCGCAGCCTGTCCCTCGGTGCTTTGGCAATGTCGACGCCGTCAATCAGGATCGAACCTACGTCGAGATCGAGCATGCGGAACAGGGACGAAACGCAAGACGACTTGCCACTATATTTGGTCAGCAAACAAACACTGTACAGTGAGATGAAAATACTTACCTGCCAGTACGGCCACAGATGGCAATCCTCTCGCCACTTTTAATGGTGAGGTCAAGTTTCTGGAGAACAGGGCCCAGGCTTGCCTCATACGATGCCGAAACATTCGTAAAGGTGATGGATCCGCTCCTGGGCCAGTCGCTGGGAAGCTCTTCCGTCTCGCCTCCCACATCTTCACGTTCCGTACCCAACACAAAAGAGCGAACACGGCTGACAGCACCAATGGCCGTCTCCAGATGCGTCCACTCCGTGACGACCAGCTGCAGCGTCTGGCTAAACGACACAATGTTGAACAGCGCGACGCCCAGGAAGCCGGTGTGCCCGCTGCGCAGCTTCGTGGCCAGGCCGACGAGGAGGACGGCGACGGCGGCCACCACCAGGTTCAGCACCAGCGTCAGCCACCGCTGGATGCACCACATGAGGTAGTACGGCTTCTGCGACGCGTTGAGCGTCTCGATGCTGCGCTGCATGTAGTTCTTCGACCAGCTGTAGGCGCGGATGCTGGCGAGGCCCTCGATGCTCTCGACAAACAGCGAGAACAGCGGCGCCTTGGACTCAATGTCGAGCAGTCGCAGCTGGCGCGATGTGCGGAGGTAGTACAGCTGGATTAGGTACAGCACTGCGAGGCAGATGGGGATGGCAATCGAAACGTAGCTGGAGCCGATAAAGACAAGGACGGCAGAGAACAGGGCAGACAGGATGGCAATGATGGTCTTATCGAGCGCGCTGGGAAGCTCGCTGTCAATCAGCCCCAGGTCTTGGCTGAAGCGGTTGAGAATTGTGCCTGTATCCTTGGACGTGATGAATCGTGTAGTGGCATGCATCGTCGTAGAGAGAATACGGTCGTGGAATTCAACCATCAGCTTGGGAACAATCTTCAACTGGAAGACACAATCGGACAAAATGCTTCCCAAAAATGCCGTGGCCGCAATGGCTCCGTAGGAACCGAGCCAGTACCCGACATTTTCGTTTGGATGCTTCTCGTTGGCATTAGCCCACCACTGTAGCCAAATGGCTAAAAGAGTGTCAGCCATGCATATTTGTAAATGTAGCGAGTGACATACCTGGGAAACGTAGACCGAATACAAAGGCGGAATACAAGATGACATAGAGCACCATGTACGACCATCCAGCAACGCCGATAAAGTAGGCGTAAATCTTGAGGTCGCCAACACGACGGTCAGCATCGGCATCCTCTTCTTCGGCAATGGCCAGGTGGTCTTGTATCTCTTCGGGAAGCTCAATCTCGAGCTCCGGCTCGGCGTGGGCGCGCTCCGGGTCCGAGCTTTCCAGGTCGAGGTTGGCATCGGCCAGGGCCTCAGGCGTGGTCTGCTGCGCGATTTTGCCATCCTTGTCGAGGACAATGACAGAATCCGCATAGCGAAGGTGGCGGGCTGGTTTTAAATTAGCATGATACAACGTTGACTTGGCCGTGCTACGTACCGGAGCTGGTGGCCATGACAGCCGTGATGTTCCACTGTCGAAGCAGTCCGTCACGACTAAAGACGGCGTCGAGGATGCTTTGCTCAGTGATACGGTCTACTCCTGCCAGTACATCGTCGAGTACAATGACGGCTTCGCCAGAGAAGAGTGCGCGTGCGAGAGACTATCTTCGTTAGCTGTGTTGGATGCTAGCCGCCTAACATGTACTCACCACTCGCATGCGTTGGCCACCACTGAGGTGCGAACCACGCGTGCCTACTTCACTGGCATCACCATTGGGTAGAGTGTCAAAATCGGCTGATAGTGCACAGGCCTGTACAACAGTCTTGTATCGAGCCTCGTCCCGCGTCGACAAACCGATGATGTTGTCACGAATCGTGCCCCGGAAGATCCAGGACGATTGCGGGCAGTATGCAGAGCTGGAAAAGTTCTTGTGCACGGAGCCTTCTGAATGGGGGACTTCTCCGAGCAACAGACGAAGAAGGGTTGACTTGCCACACCCGACCGGACCGACGACCATGGTGGTTTTTGACTGGGCGATAGCGAAGTCGAGAGTCTTGAGAACCGGCCCTTTCTCTGACGAGTATGCCACTGTAGTGCTCTTTGCAGTGAATAGAGCACCTGTGCTCGTCAGGTCTGATTGTGCGTGGTCCTCGGGTTTCTCTTGAGACGATGTGGTGCTAGCTCCATCCTTCTCAAGCTTGCCAGTTGACTTTTTGGACTCTTTCTCTTCCAGAGAATCATCGCTGGACTCGCCCTGCTCATCGCCGGTGAGATAATCCTGAATGCGCTCAAAACAGTTCAGAATTGTCTGTCCATGCTCCAGTGCATCGGGGATATTGACAGTGGGCTGATCAGACAGCTCGTACAGCGTCAGACAAGGGAAGACAATTTGTTCCGTCAGGGTCTCGGTGTTTCTGGACCGAGCGAGCAGGATGTAGACTCCGAACCCCCAGACGGGCGCAAAGGTAGAGGAAACGTAGACTATATCTGTCAGACTGGGACTCTTGCGTTGTAGTTGTCATTTACTCACATCCAGCATTAAGTAATACGTTCCAAACACGGTAGCGGAAGGAAGACTTAATCTCATCTTTTCGAAGACCAGTAAGCATTGAGGAGACGAATCCGCTCATCCCGGTCATTCTGATGCCTTTCAAAGCACCGAGGGCACCCGACGTTGCACCCAGGCGAGTTTCAATGGCATCAAGCCATGGGACTTGAGCATCGCCGGCAATCGTGGCAACACGCGTACTAGCGAGCAAAGACACTACTTTCAATCAGCTATATGCCACG
This sequence comes from Paracorniculantispora psalliotae, assembly GCA_002796755.1. Taxonomy (NCBI): domain Eukaryota; kingdom Fungi; phylum Ascomycota; class Sordariomycetes; order Hypocreales; family Cordycipitaceae; genus Paracorniculantispora; species Paracorniculantispora psalliotae. The sequence continues at coordinate 87,018 of PHFE01000092.1, forward strand.
TTTTCAAGAATTTTCGGGGACTCATACCAATAACCCACGCAGTGGAGGCGGACATGGCAACTCCAAGATATCTGTACAGGAGCCACAGTGTCAGACCCAATTCAATGGGGCCGGCATAAAGCTCGTGCACATCAATCAAACTCTCTGCGATGCGCTCAATGTCTGCACTCATCAGCGTCATCGCTTCGCCATCAGAAGCAGCATGGGAGCTGACACGAAGCGTCTTGTCGAAAATAACGGAAACGAGGCTGCCGCGGAACAGGGTAATGGTGCGATACACCTTGAGCTCGTAAACGGCCCAGGATATCTAAGTCGGTAGGTTAGTTTAACGGTGCAGTCATCGTGCAAGGGAATTTTCGTAGCATACAGCAATTCCAACATAGACAAGGCCATACGCAGCAATCAATCCGTAGCCAGTATTATCGTCGGTTCCGTCGGGCGGTGATGCAGTGTAGTCGAGGACTCGCTGAACGAGGAATGGCTGAGCAAGGGTGAATGCAGTGTAGGCAAGTCTCGCTGGCATGGCTGCGAGAATTTGCCACTTATAATGTAAAATAAAGGTCCAAAGCAATGTGTTCTTCTTTGTTTGATCCGCTGTTTAATCTGTTAGTGCAAGCCTGTAAATGGGCACGGCAGTGCTGACCTTTGTTCCATCTGGCAAGCAGCGGCTCCGGCTCCGAAGCGTTCAGAAGATCACTATCCAGAGGGGTCAAAGTGTCCACGTTCAGAGACGAGCGGAATCCTTTAATCAGTAGATCATTCAGCCAGATGAAGAGTGCTCTGCTGTAGGTGCTGCTTGTGGCCTCGGGGGACGCACTCTTCCACTGAGGTCGAAGCAAGCGACGCTTCTCATAGAGCTCGAGAGCGAATAGCACGACTTTGACGCAAAATCCAGCCAAGAAAATTGCGGCGAGCTTATCAGCTGATTCAAGGTAAAACAGGGTTCTGACCCGAGCAAGATCGAGAATGGTGGAGAGGCCCAAGTACAGCGTCAGGAGGGTCGACGGCCGCACCGATCTTGTGTGCTCAAGATACGAGACGTAGGCGAAGAAGAGAAACGTAACGAGCGTGACAGAGAGCGTAGCGAGAGTGGATGTGGTCTTGGGCGAGTGAGGTTGCGCCCACAATGCCAAAAGGGCAATCTGCAGAACAATGTAAACAGCGTAGGCGGCCTGGCGCGTTTGTTAGCTTGCATGATGGCGTCCAGTCGCAGTCGCATGCTTACCATCTTGGCAGGCAGAAGCCATGACTTTTCGACTTTGGGGAGCGCATCGCGCAGTTGAAGAGCACGTCCAACGGAGAGCAAGACTACAAACGAATGTTAGAGGGATGAAATAGGGCTGGTCTGCGAGGAACTTGCATGTTAGGCTCAGCGGCAGCATCGTGAGCACCGTCTCTTCAAAGAGCAAAGTGAAGTCGAAGCCATCGAGGCATGCCGACGAGACAGACGGCCCAAAGGCCCTCTCGACGTCAATCGAGCAGCTCCGGTTTGAGTGCATCGCGATGGTTGGTGCTGTTTGAACAAACAGCGCGCGGGTTGCGGGTGCAGTGCAGTGCAGCTGGAATGATGAAACTGAAACCAATCAATTTGCAATCGTGAAAGTCGGTGTCTTGTTCAAAGGGAGAAGAAATCAACGATGGGCGAAATCCGCATACAACATGGCGCAAGCACGAGTGCATTTGTTTGCTCGGATGAGGTGCCGACGTCGAGGCTGCGTGGAAGAGGGAGGTGAGCGGACGCCCTGCGGCCCGAAAAGGCTCTATGCTGGAATAGGCTTGGTGATGCGTCGGCCAGGTCTGACGTGGATTGGGCAGCCGCTATTCGCACGCCCCCTTTAGTGTGGAGGTCGAGATTTGCAGAATCCTTGCTTAGTGCGTTGCTTCTTCATTTATTGTTATTTTTATTATTTGCCTTATTAGAGCTTTACTTTGGCTGCTGATGTCTCGTCACCTTCTGGTGATGACGCTACGCTCTATCGAGGCTGGGGCTAGACGCCAACCTCCCAAAGCGCTTACCAACGAAACCACTGCCGTTTTAGGGCTGATAAAACGACAATAACAATAAATTCATTTTTCATCGTTGACTTGCCTGACTCGGGCTGGCCAAGACCCGATAGCCGGCAGCGGTCGAAAGACTTGCCCTGTTTCGTATACAGCCCAACTGCCACCCACTGCTTATACCGTTCCACAGACACGGCGACTTATGATGGGTTGCGGGTATGTCGGCGGCTTTTGTAAATGTCTCTCATTGCGCCACCTGTAGCTCATCTTACTTTACTGGGCCAGCAATGATTTTCAGGATACAATGTTATGTTTGCAATGTTAGTAAGCTGCTGTGACGAAGCAGGCAAGCGGCAGGCAACACAACATTAGACCTGCATCTGTACGGCCCTCCAAAGTGCGAGGCGTCTCGGATCTATCCTATTTCGTGTCCTACGGGGCCGTGCTATCCGCTGCCGCCACTGTGGCGGTGGATCTCTTGGCACCCGACTGAATGCTTGTCTAATTTAAACAACTCAACTCACTGTCAGAATACTTGCAAGGCTCCATCTCATCGACATGCTACAGTACCGCATGCTGACAGCGCTGGAGCGTCCGCGAGAGCCGGAGGCTGCTTCGTTTTAAATTATACTTCTATGTTTCAACTCTAATAGGCATGCTTCCTGTACGACGTAGAAGAGCCAATGCGCAGACATAATACGACACGGGATACGCCTGGCTTCCTGCCCCATTCGAAATCTCAATCCCGTTCTGCGCGTTGCCTCATTGATGTCTGTCATGTGACGTTGGCCCAAGAAATGTGAAGAGATTTCATCATTCAACATCCGCCGGTCGCTGACTCACCTGTAATACCTCACTGTGGCTTGGTCTAGATTGCACCATCGTAGAGATCCGCCCGTCTTCAAAGGTGCCGATCATGTGGTGTTCCAGTCTTCAGCGGACGATGATCGAGCAGGTATCGCCTGGAATCGCGGTGGCTTCAAGCCATGGGCTGTTCTAATGCGGCTATGCTTTCAGTTTTTGGCCTTCGCTCGTTCCTTCATTGTTCGTGTTTAGGGAAGCACGCGTAAGGAGATCCAATTAATACTGCATCAGATCTATATTTTTGTCTATTCTTATTTGAAAACTGATCATTTTAAATATAATTTTCTACACCTCTCACGACGTTTTTAGCGGTCTAACAATGCAATTAAAACAACGATACTCTAAACTTATTCCTCGCCCAAATGGATTTTCTCTCGATCGACGCCCACAGAGCCCAAAGTAGAACCTTCCGCGCTTACGCTTTTTGCAATCTCCTGAACAGCACATCGCATCGCAGCCCCCGCGGGAGTGCATTTTCTGTCCCCAGCTGACTCATTGTGGATGCGTTTGTGCTGGACTGCTCGTTCTCGTGAATGTCAAAGTTCAACAGCAGACACGCCAGCAGCAGCTTAATCTCCGCGATGGCAAATGCCTTGCCAAGACAGATGCGCGCTCCGTAGCCAAAAGGAATGTAGCAGTTCTCCATAGCGCGTAGCTCGTCTTCGTCCGCGCGCAGCCAGCGGCCAGGGTCGTAGAAGTGAGGGTTCTGGAAAACGGATGGAGTGTGTTGGATGGCAATCGTTGACGTGGAAATGATGGACTAGAAGTAGCATGTGAGCAAGTGAAAAAAAGAAGAAGAAAAAAAGAAGGAAAAGAATTGCAAAGACTTACACCAGCGGGAATCATGACATCGTCGTAGAGAGCAGTTTCGGGGACGATTCTTTCCGCGCGGCCGCTTGAAAGCGGCCTCGTACGGAGCGACTCGCGTAGACAAGCCTCCAAAACGGGGGCGTTCTTGATAGCATCAAAAGAGGGCAGCCCGTCTTCCTCCAACGGCAAGTTTTGTAGCTCATTTCTGACCTCGCGCTGCCAGCTGCGGTGAACAGCCAGGAGCCAGATAGCATATGTAAGGGCAAGGGACACTGTGGTCTGCGCGGCATGGATGTTGTCCAGACATTCTGCAGCCAGAAAAGTCTTGCGCGGTGCATCGCTGCCTTTCTTGTCTTTCAGAAGTCGCCCCACAAGTGAAAGTCCTGTTGCGGAATCTATGGTTTGGATTGTCGAGTCCAGCCTTTCCATGTTCCATTCGAAGAGCTTCTCTTCAGCGTGCAGAAATTGCGGGTTCTTGAGATGCGTAATAGCAAACTTCATAAACCTGTGTGCAAGTGGGAAGGTGTACAGCAAATTGTTCCAAACCTCGCATTCGGCCCAGTCTTCCAGGATAGTTTGTTTTTCCTTGACGGAATCCAGAGACTGGGAAGTGTGGTTCGGACCGTACACAAGTGAAGTGATGTTGTCGAAAGCGTAGGAGTTGGTCAACTTGAAGATGTCGGCGCCGACAGTGGATTCGGCGTGGGCACTGTTGTTCAGTTCATCCAAAAAGAGATGAACGCGTTGGCGTAAGGGCTGCATCACTGCATCGCTGTATACGGTACCGGCCTGGTAGAATGAGAATGTTGACTTGCGCATCGCGCGGTGCTCCATGCAGCCAAGTGCCGTGAAGATTGTGCGTTCGCCGTACATGGTAAAGTTGTTGAAGAAGGAACTTTTGGGATGTTGTGTGCCGGCGCGGTAAATGATCTTGGTCGAATTTGCACTGGAAACCGAAACTTCGCCAGGAGCAATCAGAACGACAGGCCCGTACTTCTGATGCCACTTGTAGATCTGCTGGTTGCGTCGTAGGAAGATATCATGAAGGTCAACCCAGAGACGGGTGATCTTGCAAATTCTCGGGCCAGGGACATGACTGTAAGGAGAAAGGAATAAAGCATAAATGATTCGGCCCAGAAGTAGGCATGATGCGAAGCCAACTGCAATACTCAAAGAGTAGTAGTTGTAGCGAAGATTGACTTCCATGGTTGCTGATGTCAAAATGAAGAAAACTAGAAAATGCGTACACCAGATACAACTTCTTTGTAAAAGGCTTGAAAGCTTTATGGGTAATACACTGCTCACTTTGTACGACTGACGGCCAACTAATATGGGCACAGTCAGTCTCTCGGCTCTGCTTGAACTCAGCAACCTAGTCTGATGACAGGCCTACGCAATTACCAGCTTCCCCATAAAGCAATTAACTAAGTCCAAGGCAATTCCTGTTACACCATGTGCCATAAACCCGAAGCGGACGCCCGGGAAGGTCCCGCCCGGATTGCTGTATAGAGCGTCTACGCTGTTGTTGTCGCAATGGCTACGGCGTTCACTAGACGCACCCAATCCCAAAATAGTGCACTGTAAACATGTTCTGTCTAGCATGTAAATCTCAAATTCGTATAGATCAGCTTGTTTCGCAAAGTGTCCGACTCAGAATGGTTTCGCAGATATTGCTTCGGTGGCCTCGTGGCTCAGATGCATAAGCCCAAAGCCGATCAACACACTGGATACCGAGTTCGTGAGCCTTTGTGCGAGCGCCATAAGCTCACCTTGCGAGGTGAAGGCAATGTCCGCCGGACGCTTTCATCCTGACCATGTCTCTGAACCGGCGACTTCCCAAAGAATCCACCCAGGGGAGCGTGCCTGCGATTTGCAATCATCCTGCAGCAGGAATTTGCGGATTTCAGATGACGGGTTTCGCTCACTCTGCTAGGCTGAAATTTGTACCAGCACAAGCTCCCCGAGGAACGTGTCTGGGCCATGACAGGCCAGCCGTTGTGCACTCGCACTCGCAAATTGTGACCCTGAAAGACGTGGCAACCGACAGCCGGGTGTGGCGGCGCCGCATGACGCCGACTCGGCCCCCATCACCGGCAGAATGGCGCCGCTAGCGGATCAGTCCAGCGGGGGAAGACTTCACCAAGCCCCGTGAGGCTCCAGAGAGGCCGCATGAGACGATGCTACCCACACCACATTTTAGGCCATCTCTTGGCTTCTGTAGGGCTATTAGCGAAGTTCTCAGAGGACAAAATACGATTGACAGTATGGTGCCGTTGCTTTCTTAATTTTCGTATATTCTCATTCCTTCTCAATTTATTTTTGCTCTACTATTCCACTTGCCCTTCTGAGAACTTGCCACGTGGGGGTCTCTCAGCGCTAGCGAGTTAGACATGCATATCTCCAGTGTCAGCAAGCAAATCAACCATTCGGCCGGGCATGAGTAGCGTCCGGACAACGACCGGCCGGCGCAAGTCTGCCTGCAGTAGTTGGTTCACGAGATGAAAGCTTTCTGTATGTTAAGCTGCAGCTGGGAACATCGCGCATCGAAATGGGCGGCAACCCGGCACCACAGATCAGGGGAGACAGATGGGGTGGCGTTGTACACTAGAATAGCGTGCTCGAAAATCTTTTCCATGGAATTCTGCACACGCCCTGTAAGCGTTCTAGACATGGCATGGCAGTGCTGGACAGGGGACACCTGGAGGGGGTGTAAGGAAGCACCCGGCATTCGGCAGCTGTGATGGGCGCTAAACGAACGTGGATGACTAGCAGACGACGACCACCATAGCCTCATTGCGCTCATGGGCCAGGCCGGTCCAGGCCATTTTACAATTGATTTGCGAAAGCTACGTGTATCATGGTGCGTCGTGTCAGGGTGTTGCAAGGAGTCTGGTCAGCAGCTACAGAGGGGCGTAGAGGGGCCTGCTTTTCGCTGACTGTTCCGCACAACGCTGCCAACCACCGAGCAAACTCACCGAGGGCGATGCGAAAGAAGGTTAGCTAGGAGCCAAGAGAACTTATAATATGAAATTGAGTAAATTAGTCTGCTATAATCAACGACGTCAGCTCTATTTTTCTATTACTCTCCGTATAGCAGTGCTTTCACGAGCTTCTAGCCAAGCCGCACTACTTACATACATCACTTACACCACTTACACTACGTGCATCGATCACAACACCACACTATCAGTACAATAAAGTCACAAAACTGATTTCTCGTTCAATTAAGATGGATTCATCAACGAGTGTGATTCATGCTCCGGAAACAGATCTCGCAAAAATCTGGAGCTGGAATGCGACAGTCTCCGAACCTGTCAACCGATGTGTGCACGATCTCATCGCAGAAGTTGCCTCGCGACAGCCCGAGGCAGAGGCCCTGTGTGCCTGGGATGGAAGCCTGACATATGATCAGTTGGAATTTTATTCAACAAATCTTGCGCATCATTTAATAAGCCTGGGGGTTGTCCCAGGCGCAATTGTTCTGCTTTATTTCGAAAAGTCAGTATGGACGCCAGTTGCGATGCTGGCTGTCATGAAGGCTGGCGCGGCGTCGGTGGCTGTCGATTTTGTCCAGCCCGAAGACCGCCTTCGCATCATCATTGAGCAAGTCAATCCTGCTCTCATCATATCGTCTGTGAGACAGCAGCTTGCGGCGACCAAGCTTTTGCCTTCGATGCCGGCGTCTGCGTCCGTGGTCGTGCTTGGCCATGCGCAAGCGGCTCAGTTGCCTGCTCCTGGCCCAGGTCATGCGCTGCCGGTTGTTGACCCAAGCAGTTTGCTTTACATTGTCTTTACATCAGGCAGCACAGGAAAGCCCAAAGGCGTTTCCATCAGACACTCCAACTTGTGCAGTGCTGTGAAATATCAGCAACTAGCCCATGGCTTCAGACCAGGCTGTCGCGTATACGATTTCGCATCGTATGCTTTTGATGTGGCCTGGATGAATGTTTTGCATGCATTGACAGCTGGTGGCTGTTTATGTATTCCGTCTGAGGAGGATCGTCGTGACAATTTCTCCGAGTCCATTGTGAAGCTCAGAGTGACGTACGCCGAAATGACGCCGACCATGGCTTACGTCTTGTCACCCAAAACTGCTGAGACTCTGCAAACTATTGTCATGGGCGGCGAAAAGGTCACCAAGGAAGCGCTGGAACGTTTTCCGAAAGGTGTTGAGCTGAAGAACACATATGGACCTTCCGAGTGCACCCCAACCTCTACAATCACAACCATCGACCCCAACATTGAGTTCCAGGGAAGCATCGGCACTGGCTACGGCGTCAACACTTGGGTCGTATCGCCAGATGATCATAATGTGCTGGTACCAATTGGAACCATAGGCGAACTCGTGATAGAAGGGCCGCTCGTCGGCGCAGGTTACATTGGCGAGCCCGAGAAGACGGCCGCTGTATTCATCAACGACCCACCATGGCTGCTCCGCGGAGGACCTGGTCATTCAGGTCGCAGCGGCCGTGTCTATAGGACTGGCGATCTCGTACAGTACAGCCCAAGTGGCGAGATCTTGTTCATCGGGCGCCAAGACACGCAGATCAAGGTTAATGGCCAAAGAACTGAGCTGGGAGAAATTGAACACATTGTCAAAGAGTGCCTCCTCAAAACGGCCGGTGATGCCAGGGTTGTGGTGGAACATCTCATCCCAGCCGGTTCGAAACGGCCAGTCCTTGTAGCGTTCGTGGATGTGGGTGCCATGCCAGATGGCCAGAAATATTTCGAAGTTCTGAAAGAGAACGGCGCGTCTCTAGAAGAACGGCTTACTCGGCGACTCCCCGCATTTATGACAATTTTTTCGTTCATACCAATTGACGGTTTCCCGTCCACGGTCTCCGGCAAACTCGATCGCAGGAACCTTCACACCAAAGGGCAAAGCTTCAACTTGGAGGAGTTACAAGCGATGAACCCCTGCCACAAGGAGAAACGGGCTCCTGCTACGGAGACGGAAAAGAAGATCCAGCAGCTATGGGCATCTATCTTGAACATCGGGCCGTCCAGCATTGGAGTAGACGACAGTTTTTTACGCGTTGGTGGAGACTCCATTACTGTGATGACATTTGTCTCCCTTGCACGCGAGCAGGACATCCACTTGACTGTGGCAGATGTTCTCAAGACGCCCCATCTGGGAGCTCTCGCGGAGCTTTCCGGCACTCAAAAGACGCAGTGCGACAAAGTCGAACCATTCTCACTCCTGCAGTCATCTCTCAGCGCCGAAGAGGCGTGTCTCTACGCATCCAAGATCTGCTCTGTCGCGCCTCAGAAAATTCAAGATATTTTCCCCTGCACTCCTTTACAGGAAGGACTTCTTGCATTGACAGCCAAGCGATCGGGCGACTACATTTCAACAGAAATATTTGAGTTGCTCCCCGACGTTGATGTCAATCGCTTTCAAGCTTCTTGGAATATTTTTCTTTCACAAACGCCTATTCTTCGCACGCGGATGATTGACATTCCCGGCCAAGGAATCGTGCAAGTCATTATAGATGATTGTGATATTTTATCCGGCGGAGATGGCACTCAGAGCCTGGATGACTACATAAGAGCGGATAAAGAAGTCAGCATGGGCTTTGGTACGCCGCTCCTGAGGGCGCGTCTGGTACAGCAAGCTCATGGTAACTATCTTTTGTGGACGATTCATCATTCCTTATTCGATGGTTGGTCACTGCCGCTTATGCTTGATCTTCTGGAGAAGATCTATCATGGAAACCAGTCTACATCGTCGCTTTCGCCACCTTTTCAGCTCTTTGTGAAGCACATTGTCGAGACAGATTTGGAGACAATGAGAGCATATTGGTCTCATGAGCTACAGAACCTAGAAGCTCAGACGTTTCCGACCCTGCCATCATCAGCCTATGAACCAACTCCTACTGCCGTTCACAATCGCCAAATTAAGGAAGTACAGTGGCCTCAGGCAGGCGTGACTCCAACCATGGCGCTTCGTGCTGCATGGTCAATTGTCATTGCGACCTACACCGGCCAGAATGATGTTGTTTACGGTGCGACGGTTGCCGGAAGACATGCTTCAGTCCACGGCGTGGAGGACATGGTTGCACCAACCATTGCTACTGTGCCCTTGCGGGTTGAGTTGGACCACTCAAAAACTGTCCGCGAGTTTTTGACAGGCATTCAGCAGCAAGCAGTCGATATGATTGAATTCGAACAGGCGGGTTTGCTTCAAATCAGCCGTGTGAGCGCCGAAGCGAAGCTGGCTTGTCAATTCCAAACTCTGCTTGTTGTTCAGCCAGATAACTCAGACACTCCCAAATCGACGATATTCACTCCAGATGCCGATGAGGAGGAAGACAGATATCTGGGAGTCTTTGACTCATACGCGATCAACATCATTTGTTATCTTGAGCCAAATGGAGTACGGGTTCAGATTAGCTATGATAGCGCCGTTTTTGCACCAGAAATGACGGCCCGGATGGTCTCACAAATGGAACATGTGCTGCGTCAGATGTGTATCCCTGACAACCTTGACCAAAAGTTGGCCGACGCGCTCACAATGAGTGATACGGATCTTGCCGAGATTTGGAGTTGGAATGCTGTGGTCCCTGAGGCCGTTGATCGTTGTGTACACGAGCTGATTCAGGAGACGACGGTGTTGCAGCCCCATGCTTGTGCCATTCACGCCTGGGACGGAACGCTCACGTACAAGGAGCTCGATACATGGTCTACAAAGCTAGCCGGATATCTCACTAGCCACGGAGTTGGTATGGGTTCCATCGTTCCCCTCTGCTTCGAGAAATCCATGTGGACACCTGTTGCTATGCTGGCTGTCATGAAGGCGGGCGCGGCATCGGTCGCGATGGATCCCGAGCAACCTGAACAGCGGTTGCGAACAATTGTGCAACAGGTTGAGCCGCAAATGCTGCTTTGCTCAACAAAATACCACACCCTGTCCGAAAAATTAACGAGCTCTTCAACAATCCAAGTTGTGGCAATTGACGAAGTCTGGCTGACCCAGTCTACCGACGCCGTCGAAAGCTTGTCTTTGCCTCTCGTCGACCCAAGCAGCTCGCTTTTCATTCTCTTTACATCTGGTACAACTGGAACTCCCAAAGGTGTCCTCGTCACCCACTCAAACTTCAGCACCGCTATCCGCTATCAGAAGGATTATTTTGGCTACAATGGCCCTCACGCGCGCGTTTATGACTTTTCATCCTACGCGTTTGACGCCGCCTGGCTAAACTTGCTCTTTGCTCTCACCGGCGGGGCTTGTCTTTGCATCCCCTCACAAGACGAACGTCGCGATGATCTAGCTGGTTCCATGGAGCGCTTCCAGGTCACTCACATAGACATGACCCCGACGGCTGCCAGCCTGCTCACGGAGGCCGCTACCAAGCGACTACAGGGATTGACGCTTGGCGGAGAGCGCCTGCGACCTCTAGACGCTCAGCGGTGGTCAAAGGCTGTGAAAAGCGTCAACAACATGTACGGTCCGAGTGAGTGTACCGCCACAGCTACAATCCTACGGGTTACACCTGATATGGTCAGCGATAGCATTGGAGTTGGTGTTGGCCTCTGTACGTGGATTGTTGATCCGCAGAACTCCTCGGCACTGGTTCCAATTGGCTGCGTTGGTGAACTTCTGTTGGAAGGTCCTCTCGTTGGTCCTGGCTACTTGCGCCAGCCCGACAAGACCGCTGCAGCCTTCATCCAAGATCCGCCTTGGCTGCTCAGCGGAGGCCGACGAGGGCGTCTGTACAAGACGGGCGATTTGGTTCGTTATCACAAGGACGGCAGCTTAGTCTTCATGGGTCGCAAAGACAACCAGGTCAAATTTAACGGTCAGCGTCTTGAACTGGAAGGTCTCGAGCATGTCATTCAGAAATCTCTCGTCGGTGTGGGCCACACATCGGCCGCCGTCGAGGTCATCACACCTGCGCATGCCAAAAAGTCAGTCCTGGTCGCATTTCTCGACATTGGTATCACAGAAAAAGACGCTTTCTACAAATCTATGCACGCAGTTCAAGCCGACATTGAAGAAAATCTCACACAGTCTCTGCCGACCAATATCATCATCAGCGCCTTCATTCCGAGAAGCGGGTTCCCGCTGACCACAGCAGGCAAAATTGATCGCCGCCTCTTGCGTTCTGAAGCAGAGTCCTACACTTTGGACCAACTGACGTCCCTCAACCCTTATCACAAGGATGAAGAAAAGCGACCGCCCACAACTGAAGCGGAACGCACCATCCAGGAGCTGTGGTCTTCAACTCTTGGCATCAGCGCCGACACCATTGGTGCTGACGATAGCTTCTTGCGAATTGGTGGCGACTCTGTAAGCGCGATGCGAGTCGTTGGAATGGCTCGTCAAAGAGGGATCTATTTGACCGTGGCAGAAATTCTGAAGCGACCTCGCTTGAGCGACCTTGCGACCGTCCTCGGCAAGCTGGTGGAACCAAGCCAACAGAGCATTGCGCCATTTTCACTGATCCAATCTGGCGCTGATGTGCAACAAACGCGATTGGATGCTGCAAAGCTCTGTTTAGTCACCCCGGATCAAATCGAGGATGTATTTCCTTGTACGCCTCTGCAAGAAGGCTTGCTTGCTTTGACGGCGAGACGAGCTGGAGATTACGTGGGACAAGAAGTTTTCGAAATACGCCCAGAGATCGACATTGATCGACTCAAAGATGCTTGGCAAAAATGGGTGGCAAACACGCCAATTCTCAGAACGCGCATTATCGATTTGCCTGGCGAGGGTCTCGTACAAGTCGTGGTAAACGAGGCTTACACTTGGCCTGACACCGCTCACGCTTCCTCCTCGGAAGGCATCGATCACTACATGCGCGAAGACAAAAAACGCCCAATGGGTCTGGGTATGCCTCTTATGCGCTTTCGACTTGTGCTCCGAGACGAGCGGTATTATCTTGTCTGGACTATGCATCATGCTTTATATGACGGATGGTCGATGGCAATCATGCTAAGCACTCTTGAGAGCACTTACAACGGTACCGCTCTGCCACCAGCACCACCATATCAAGGCTTTGTCCAACACGTCGAAAATATCGGCCAAGACCGGATTTTCCAATTCTGGACTCAACAGCTGCAAGATTTGGAGGCTCAGAGCTTCCCTGCATTGCCATCGCCAAATTATACACCCGATTCCAACCAGTCCATGGTATGCTCCATCGACAGCCTGTCGTGGCCGAAGACAGATGTCACCCCCACCGTTGTACTGCGCGCGGCACTTTCAGTCATCATTTCTCAGTACACAGGCCTCAGAGATGTCATTCTTGGCACAACAGTGGCTGGCCGTCACGTTCCTGTTCCTGGTGTCGAGCGTATGGTCGGCCCAACAATCGCGACTGTGCCCTTGCGGGTGCAGCTTGATTACTCGCAAAGCGCCATGCACTTCCTGTCAATCATGCAAAAGCAAATGACCAAGATGATCGAGTTTGAACAGGCAGGTTTACTGCAAATCAGCCAAATCAGCCCCGAGGCGAAGGCTGCCTGCCAGTTTCAGACTCTCCTTGTGGTGCAGCCTGATGAAGAGACTCAGACGGCGGGCGGCCTATTTGCTGCAGACACTCACAATGATGAAATTAGCAAGGGTGACGGATCCCTTGGTGCGTTCGACACTTATGCAATCAACATTGTCTGCCAGCTAGGCCAAGCCGGTGTGCAGCTCCAAGTCAACTACGATGCGAATATTGTCTCTGGGGAGCAGATGACTAGAATTCTATCACAGATGGAATTCATGCTTCGGAACTTCTGCTCTTCAAACCTCGATAACAATTTGAGCGATTTTGTCTCTCTGAACGCGACAGACTTGAGCACCATCTGGGATTGGAACGCGGTTGTACCCGACGCTGCTGATCAATGTGTTCACGAGATCATCACTGCAACTATTTCCAATCAGCCCAACAATGTAGCTGTGCATGCTTGGGATGGTCAGCTGACATACCAAGAGCTCGACATGTGGTCAACCCACCTGGCCTATCATCTGATTCATCTCGGAGTCAAAGGTTTCGTCCCTCTGTGCTTTGAGAAATCTGTGTGGACACCGGTTGCAATGCTGGCCGTCATGAAAGCTGGTGCTGCTTCAGTAGCCATGGACCCATCACAGCCGGAAGAACGACTCAAAATGATTGTGCAGCAAGTCAACCCTACTTTGGTGCTCTCATCTCGTGGTCAAAGCGATGTGGCCAACCGGCTGGTTATCGCGACGACCGCGAGTGCCGTGGTAGTTGACGGGAGCATCTTGGCTCAGATTCCAGCTCCCATTTCAGGTGCCGAGCTTCCTGTGGTGACGCCCGCAGACCCTCTATACATTGTTTTCACCTCTGGAAGCACGGGTAATCCCAAGGGTGTGGTGATTACCCACGGGAACCTCAGCAGTGCTATCAAACATCAAAATCAGGCGATCGGTCTCAGTAAAACTTCAAGAGTCTACGATTTCGCTTCCTACACCTTCGATCTGGTGTGGTGCAACCTTCTCCAAGGTCTTGCTGCGGGAGGTACTCTCTGCATTCCTAGCGATCAGACAAGACGAACCAGTCCGCTTCAAGGAATTGGCGAGCTTTCCGCCAACCTTTCGCTATTGACGCCCTCCACTATTCGGGCAGTTGACAAAGCCGGGTTATCCAATCTTGACACACTCCATTTGATCGGCGAGTCGTTCAGACAGGATGACATTGCCAATATCTCGTCTAATACAGCCATTCACAACATGTACGGACCAAGCGAATGCACTACCTTCGCAACTCTTCATCGTGTTCCAGCTGCCGGCGGCTCTGAGAAGAACATCGGCAAGGGAGTTGGTCTTAACACATGGGTAGCAGAAGCTACAAACCACAACATTCTGACTCCTGTTGGTGGTATTGGCGAATTATTGCTAGAAGGGCCGCTGGTCAGTCTTGGTTATCTAAATGAGCCAGAAAAGACTGCTCAAGTTTTTGTGGAAGATCCGACCTGGCTGGTACGTGGCATTCCAGGATCCAACCACACTGGTCGTCACGGACGCGTTTATAAAACGGGCGACTTGGTCCGTTACAACCACGATGGCAGCTTAACTTTTATCGGTCGCAAAGATAATCAAGTCAAGGTTAATGGCCAACGTCTCGAACTTGGAGAGGTTGAGCATGCTGTGCAGAAATCTCTTATCGATGGAAGCGAAACCAGAGTTGTGGTCGAGCTGGTCACCCCTCACCAGTCTGCGAAGCCTATTCTCGTTGCCTTCTTGGACGTGGGTTCGTCCGGAGATTTATCCGTTGCCGATGGAACTGAAGCTCTAAATGAGGCGATCAAGCCCATCATTTCTAGCCTGGAAGACAGACTTTCAGAGCAGCTTCCCGCCTACATGACGCCATCTGCATTTATTCCCGTCCTCGAATTTCCCTTGACGGCCAGTGGCAAACTCGATCGCCGCACTCTGCGCGCCAAGGCTCAGGCACTTACACTGGAGGAACTGACGGCGAATGCTGATCGGCAAGAAAAACAACCTCCTCAAACCTATGCAGAGCGCAAAATACAAAGCCTTTGGGCTTCCGTGCTTGGCATCAGCCCCGATAGCATCGGCCGAGATGACAGCTTCCTGCGCATCGGTGGCGACTCCATTAGCGTCATGAAGCTCGTGGAGGCAGCACGCCAGCAAGATATTTTCCTCACCGTCGCCGACGTCTTCAAAACCCCTCGGTTGAGCGACCTCGCTGTCGGCGTCAACACCCGAGGTCACGTTGAAGTTGAGGAAATCACTCCTTTCTCTCTTCTTCAACCAGGATCTACAACGCAGGAGATTCGCAACCAGGCTGCCAATATTTGCTCCGTCGCTCCTGAGCAGGTTGAGGACGTCTTTCCCTGTACTCCTTTGCAACAAGGTCTGCTGGCACTCACTGCGAAGCGTGCGGGAGACTACGTTGGTCAAGAAGTATTTACGCTCCACAAGACAATTGACATCTCTCACTTCAAAGAAGCGTGGAGTAGTCTGATCGCCACCACTCCGATTCTTCGAACCCGTATCGTTGACTTGCCAGGACAAGGAATCGTGCAGGTTGTTGTTCAAGAAGAAGCTAAATGGCCTGAAGACGAGGAAAACGGCGATATTCAAACTCTCGGTCGCAGTGATAGGCTTCAGCCAATGGGTTTGGGCACAACACTTACTCGTTTCCGTCTGGTTCAACAGGCTGGTCATTACCACCTCCTTTGGACTATTCATCATGCCCTCTACGATGGATGGTCGCTGCTCTCTATGCTTGACTCCCTCGAAAAAGCTTATCAAGGCGAACTTTCGACATCAGCAGTTCCTTTCCAAGGTTTTGTTTCCCATATGATCAACAACGATCTAGCTCACGCTACGGAATTTTGGAGCCGCGAGATGGACGGCCTCGAAGCGCCTTGTTTCCCACCACTACCAAGCTACAACTACCAGCCCATGGTGAGCCAATGCATCACCCGTCATATCACTGGCCTCCATTGGCCGCAGGTTGATGTGACCCCTTCAATTGCCATTCGCTCTGCTTGGTCTCTCATCGCCGCCCAATATACTGGTGTGGAAGATGTTGTGTTTGGTGCGACCGTTGCAGGGCGCAGTGCTGCGATCCCGGGAGTCGAGTCCATGGTCGGGCCAGCCATCGCCACCGTTCCTCTCCGTGCCCGACTGACAGATCGTTCTGCAACCGTCGCCGAATTTCTAGTCAGCATGCAAGAGCAGGCTGTTAGACTCATCGAATTTGAACAGACAGGTCTGTCGCAGATCAGCCGAGTCAGCGCAGAAGCCAAGGCAGCATGTCAGTTCCAAACTTTGCTTGTGGTACAGCCAATTGAAGAAATAGAAATTGGTAGCGACCTTTTCCTTCCGGACAGCGACGACAACACAGAGTCCGGGTTTGCCGGATCATTTGACACATATGCACTTAATGTGGTCTGTGATCTGGAACAAAATGGACTGCAGCTCCAGATCACATTTGATGACAACGTCATTGCTGCTGAAGTCATGGCGAGGATCACTGTGCAGCTTGAAAATGTTCTCAGAAGACTCTGCAGCGCCGATAACTTAGATGAGAAACTGTCAAGCGTTATGTCCATCAGCTCACAGGATTTGGATGAGATTTGGAAGTGGAATGCGACAGTGCCAGACGCTCTTGATCGATGCGTGCATCACTTGATCAAAGAAACGGTGGACAGTCAGCCACAAGCGACAGCCATCCATGCCTGGGATGGCCAGTTCACGTATCAGGATCTTGATATGTGGTCCACACGACTCGCTCATCGTCTGGTAAAACTTGGTCTTCGAGCCGGCTCTGTCGTGCCAATCTGTTTCGAAAAGTCGATGTGGACTTCTGTGGCGATGCTGGCTGTTATGAAAGCTGGTGGCGCCTCTGCGGCACTGGACCCAGCCCAGTCTGAAGATCGCCTGTCTACCATCGTACAGCAACTGCAGCCTCAACTGATACTTACGTCGCCCAAAATCCAAAGACTTGCTGAGAGACTTTGCCAGTCTGCTAAAACTACCGTGGTGACGGTCAGCGAAGCGCTGTTAAGCCAGTTCCTGACTCGCGACGATGCCAAGCTGCCCATCGTTGCACCCGAGAGCCCATTGTTCGTGCTCTTTACTTCTGGAACTACAGGCACGCCAAAGGGTGTTATGGTCACGCATTCCAACTTTAGCAGCACAATCCTGCATCAACATAGTTACTTCGGCTACGATACGTCCGCACGAGTATTCGATTTCTCGTCATACGCTTTCGACGCTGCTTGGCTGAATCTCTTGCTTTCCCTTTCTGGTGGCGCCTGCTTGTGTGTGCCTTCTGATGACGAGCGCAGCAACGACTTGGCCGGCTCCATGGAGCGATTCGGAATTACGCACATTGATATGACGCCTACAGCAGCCGGTTTACTTCCGGAAAGCGCGCTTCGCCAATTACACACCATGACACTTGGCGGCGAACAGCTCCGCCCGGTTGACGCTCAACGTTGGGCCCGCCTCGTCAAGAACGTGCGAAACATGTATGGACCCAGCGAGTGCACAGCGACGGCCACAATCCTCAGCATCGATACGGAAACAATGGTCAAGGACAGTATTGGAAAGGGCGTGGGCCTCTGCACATGGATCGTCGACCCGGAGAATGTCGACTCGCTGACACCTATTGGATGCATTGGCGAACTACTACTCGAAGGCCCTCTCGTCGGCCCAGGCTATCTGAATGAAGCGGAAAAAACTGCCGCTGCATTTATCCAAGATCCCTCTTGGCTGGTGCGTGGAGCGTCAAGTCACGACGGCCGTCACGGGCGCCTGTATAAAACTGGTGATCTTGTTCGGTACCATCACGATGGCAGCATCATCTACGTCGGTCGCAAAGACACTCAAGTCAAGGTCAACGGTCAGCGTCTCGAGCTTGGTGGAGTGGAACATGTTATCCAGGAGTTCATATCCAGCACTGGCGGCGAGGTTGGCGTGGTGGTCGAGCTAGTCAAGCCCTCGCAAGCCCAAAAACCGGTCCTGGTGGCATTCCTCGACACCTCCGCAACGGAAGTCGGTGAGCTTAAGAAAAAGCTTCAGGCTGGCATAGAGGAAGTTCTCGTTCAGTATCTTCCTACCAACGTGATCATCACGGCATTCCTCCCTGTCGCCGGCTTCCCGCAGACGGCAACTGGCAAGCTGGACCGGAAGAGCCTACGTTCTACTGTGGAGGTTCTCACTCTGGAAGAGCTTACAACGGCAAACATTTACCAAGTTGAGAAGCGATCTCCTAGCACTGAAGCCGAGAGAACAATGCAGGAGCTGTGGGCAACAGTTTTGGGCATCAGCACCGAGAGCATCGGCGCGGATGACAGCTTCATGCGCGTTGGTGGTGACTCCATCAGTGCCATGAGACTAGTTGGTGCTGCCAGACAACTTGGTTACAATTTCACAGTCGCGGACGTTCTCCTGCACCCGAAGCTCGCCGATGCAGCTGAGAGACTTCAACGTATCGACGACTATGAAGCTGCTGAGAATATTCCGACAGAGTCACTTCAGCTCCTACCATCCAAAATCTCAAACGAACGGCGCAAATCAATTCTTCAAAAATGGAGCCTCCACGACGAACAAACACAAGATCTGCTACCTGTCACCGACGAGCAAGCGCGCAGCCTGTCCATGACGTACTCTGCAGCTCGAAACCAGCTTTTCTATCACACACTGGATTGCTCGAACGAAATTGACATGCTGACTTTGATAAAGGCTTGCTCAATCTTGGTCTCGCGATTTGATATTCTGCGCACTGCTTTCATTGTGGAGGGCGACAGTTTCTTTCAGGTTGTGCTTCGCTCCATGAAACTGGCAGTGCCCACCATTCTGGCAGATCAGGATGAAGATCTTGAGCAGTGCATGGCGACCTTGCTACAAAGCGAGATGTCCGAAACACTGAAACTAGGTGCTCCGCTCACCAAATTTTACATCATCTACTCCGAGTACCAACAAATGTACCGAGTTGTGATGCGACTCTCGCACGCACAATTTGACGCCATCACGCTGGGCATCATTTGGTCCTCTTTCGAAGAAGCATGCCAGGATGGTGTCAAACTTAGCTCTGAGCCGACTTCAAGCTTCTCTGATCACATGCAGGCCATTACATCACTCAGCAAGCCGGAAGCGATATCCTACTGGAGCGACTTGCTGCAAGGATCCGCAGTTGCCAAGCTGAACCAGGGCGCTTCCCACGAAATCAAGGACGGTACGGATATCTCGATCACAAAATCCATTCCGCAAAATCATCTCTCCGCCTTGGATTATACTTTTTCAACTATTTTGAGCTGCGCATGGGCATACGTTCTGGCCAAGAGACAGCAAAGAGACGACATCGTGCTCGGAATGTTGGCACATGGTCGAGACCAACCACTCAGCGAGCGTGCATGCGGACTTTGTTTCAATGTTGTCCCGGTACGCGTCATGTTGAAAGATGATTGGTGCGTGCAAGATCTTCTCACCGCCGCCCATGTGCAAAGAGTGGCCAGCATACCATTTACCCAGTTGGGCTCGCGCGAGATTGTTCGCAGCTGCACAGACTGGTCGCACGACGCCTACTTTGGGACTGTGATTCGCCACAACAGCTACAGCGATGATGACGATCAAGCGAGCCGCATGAACATCTTCGAATCCCTAGGTTCAGGCGCCGCTCCTTTGGATATTGACAATGTCGAGGTTCACATCACTGCCATTTCGAACAAGGACACGATTGAAATCGAAGTCAGCTTTGCCGCAAATGTGGTGCCCACCGACGTGGCTCATCAACTTGCCACTGATCTTCAAGACACCATTCTGCAATTTTGCAAGAGTTTGGATGCGCCTTTACAATCGTTGAAAGAGCTGCGTCCTTTGTCATGCTCACTACCGGTGGTGCCAAAGCCTGTTCACTTAAATGGCATCGAAGCAAAAACGCTGCTAGCTAAGCAGTGCCCGCCTCGCCGCGAAGAGGCCCTGCGCACGGCCTGGAAAAGCGTGCTCGGTGACGAGATCAACCTCGACTTTGAGTCTTCTGAGACTTTCTTCGGTATGGGTGGTGATCTAATCGGAGCTGGTGTTCTCGCGGCGCATGTCTCCAGACAAGGATATCCCATGAGCACCGAAGATGTTTTTCAGCATCCGACCTGGCTGTCGCAGCTTGCATTGCTTGGTGGCCAGGCGCAGTGAAAGTGCAAAATTTGGTTGGAAGTTTTATTCATGTAAATATTTTTAATTGTCAAAAAAAAGGGTATTTCTTTTGTTTGTTTGCTTAGCATAGAAAGTTACAGAATCTATTCCGGTTTCTTTTACAAGAAATGTACTACTTTTCAGATGCGATGTACATAATGAACTGGACAGAATGCACTGCCGTGCCAGTAGCAGAAAGAATTGCATACTGTCGCGCGCTATCTATGCTCTTGGAACCACTTCTCTGCATACAACACAGCCTCTGGAATCGATAATACGACGCAGTCTGCGGCACCAACCAGACCACGGCGCACATCGTGAAATTGTTCAAAATCGGCGCCCAGCTCTTTGAAGTCATCCCCACCTATAACGGTATCCTCAACAGTAACCCACTCACGAGTGCCATCAACCCGAATGGCGAATGAGTTTTGCATTCTGGGCGGCGACGGGACTCTGCATTCAGCCAGGTGGAAACAGGTGCATCTGTGATAGCCCACACCCAGAAGCAGTACCCGAGCCTGCAGCGCCTCTAATGTCGCCAGCGGACTCCGTTCTCCAAAACAACACTCCAAGTCGTGCGTGGACGTGATGTGCGCCGCCTTGGCCCCGATGGCAGCAAACGACACTTGCGGGTGGCCGCTGCGGAGCGCGCCGGGCCACGTTCGCACCGTTTCGGGAATGATGCCGACAGCAAGCGTGCGCGTTGTCGCGGGATCATACGGCGGGATCGACTCTCGAATCGACGGCCACCACGACTCAGCCACGTCGAGTGATACAGGTGGGACGCCCCATGTTGACGGGTCCGAGTTGCCACACGAAAAGGCTGGCACGACGAGGGTTCCGTCGTCGCCAAGGACGTCCAAAAGTGCGCTGACGACAGTTTCAGCTTCGCCACTCACAAAGCCGATGCTGCTGAGGGATGAGTGCACGAGCAGAGTTTCGCCTCGCTTTATGCCAAGATCACGGAGCTGAGTGACCAGGGCGTTCCTTGTGCAGAGCGGTCCTTGTGGTTTTCGCGGTGGGGGGCGAGATACGGGTTTCATTGTAAGTATGGCGATTACAAAGAAGGTAAAAAGTTCGGCGGTGTGATGGATTATCTTGGTAGTAGATTGTGCTGTTGAAATCATATGATATGCCACACTATATAGCAGAGCGATTCAGTAGGCCTTGGGCGAAGTAGGGCTACTCCGCATGTCAGCTTCTCCCGCTGGTGCAACAGAACCCTGCCGCTGCAGTCACGCCGACCTTTTACTGAATAAACGTTAAACATTGCACAGGGAGAATTTTTAGTGTCACACAACAGTTTGAGAAGGTGTTCATCAGCCCATTGCCCCAGAATACTGCAGCATGTAAGCCCTTCTATGCAATAGCTTGGTAGCACACGTGCGAAGGCTCGCACGGTTGATCACAGCGACGATTTTCACCTGGAAATCGCTATTTATCTGAGTTCCGTTTTCATAAGAAAGAAATTTTACTCTATTCCGCACTTTAAATTCTCAATGCTTTCCTCAACGCCTCACTGAACAGCCACACGTCCTCAAATCGGGTGTACATCGGCGCTGGAGTAAGGCGTAACAGACCGGATTTTCGAAAATCGCACGCAACACCATGATTCTCAAAAGTTTTCATAACTACTTCCACCAGATCCGGGCTGCAGAATTCGAGGCTCAACTGTGCCGCGCGGCGCCTCAAGTCTCTCGGCGTCAGGTAAATAAATGGCGGAGCGCAGGCTGGATTCTTTGATTGCATGTCTGCAAGAATCTGATCAAGCAGATATTCTGCATAGGCTGTAAGAGCCAAAGACTTGGATCGCACTTCGTACATCGGCTTCTCGCAAAAGACAGACAGTGCCGCGGAAAGAATTGCAAGATCCATGGCAGAGGGATTCGAGACCTGGAAGCCAGCCGCACCGGCTATGGGTGTAAAGGTTTGCATTTCTCGGTTGAATCTTGTTTCGGCAGTACTTCCATACCACCCTGACAAACGGGGTAAATACGGTTGCTCTGCGACATCTTTGTCGGCGGCAGCCTGCTTGGAATGCCTCTCGTGGACAAAGGCGCCTGCGATAGAGCCTGGACCGCCGTTGAGATACTTGTAATGGCACCAAACGGCAAAATCAACGCCCCATTCGTGTAATTTCAGTTCCGCATTGCCGGCCGCATGAGCAAGATCCCATCCCACTGTAATTCCGTACTGTTTGCAGTGGGTCGTGATCGCGGCAATGTCGAACAATTGGCCTGTGTAATAATGAACCCCTGGCAGCAAAACCAGCGCTGTGTCCTCTGCATGTTCATCGATAAGTCGCAAAACATGCTCAGTTGAAATCGTCTCTGTGCGCTTGTTGTCTGGAATGATTTTTACAATGCTCTCCTCTGGCTGAAATTTTCCATGCCACTTCACCTGACTCTCCACAATGTACTGGTCGCTTGGAAATGGCCCCAGTTCAGTCAAGATCTTGTGCCTCTTCTCTGTAGGCTTGTAAAACGTCGCCATCAACAAATGCAGATTGACAGACAGCCCGTTCATGACGGTGACTTCAGATTCGAGTGCTCCAACGACAGTGGCCAGCTTTTTCGAACAGTGTTCGGCCATGTCTTGCCATGGTCGTAAGGGAGAGTCGCCAAGTTCCATGTAGTGTCCTCGCACCCCCATCGAGGCCCATGTCTCGAGCTGCGCAGCGACATACCTTTCAACTGCTCTTGGCTGTAATCCTTGGCCATGGGCAATCAGATAGACGCATTCGTCTGATGCAGTGTGGTTTCGTGATACAACCCCGGATAGGCTTGTCTTGGCCAAAGAAGCCTTGGTCGGGATGATAAACTTGGATCTCAACTCTTTCAGCTCGTCTTGCGAGTCAAGCAGCTTGGCAAAAGCTAGTGAGTCGGCATTTGCGGGAAGGGCGTCGGTGGCTGGCGCGCCGTTCCGAAGCCCCTTGATGTAGGTGGGTAGCTCCATCTGTACCAATACCGGGAGCCAAATCAAGAATGCAGCTCGATAAGTTTTAATCAAATTCTCTCAAATCTCGAGGAGTTCATGGCAGGGCTAATTTGAGTCAAAGCGGCGAAACAAGTTGATCATGTGGTCGTTTTGCCCCATAATGATGCAGCATGCTGTATGAGTTGGCAAGGGCGGTCCGTTCCGTGCCGCATGGTTTGGTGGCAAGAAAATTCAGCCGATGCATGTAAGTGCGGTCATCTGTCACTGCGGCTGAGGTGGGACAAGATACACAAAGACATCTAACTAGTCTGTCAAGATGACCAGGATCAAGCCCAGTGTTTTCTCTCTCTTGCTCACACCAGCATGTAGTCCAAGACAGCTTTGGCTCCATTCGGTGTAGGCAGCTTTCACATGTCAGCGCTGAGATCAAGGCAAATTTTTTATTCTTGATCTGTTTTTCACTAGCATTCTGTCGCTGAAATGGACAAGTTGAGGCAAATCAGACCTAGAAGGCACCGCAAGGGCATAACTAACTGGTCGACTGCTCACACTAACCCACTTTCGCATTTTGTACCTATCCACCTAGGCGAGTCCGCGGGCACAATTGGAAAAGGCATTGGGCGAAATCATAAATTATGATAAAAAAATTTCCAGGTAAGATAATGCAGGATAGTGGAACGGCGCCGTCCAGATGCGCTGTTTACAGAGCAATTGAGTCAGTGGGAGCTGTCATACAGCAATAAACAGCCGAGTAGCAACAGCCTTACAAGCCCCTTTGTGCCACATTCTGCCGAGTAAAGCCTTCAATATAAGTTTAACTAAACCGATTCTGCGGTTCAATTCTCATAATTACCAATCACTAATCGTACTCACATGGATGCAAAAACTGCCTTCGACTTTTTTGCTCAGCACAGCGAGGCCCTCTCGCAGGATGGGTTCTTGCCGCATAAATCTCCACTGCAAAAGCTGCCGCATACACACTATGCAGACTGGGATTTTTTGGCCTTGGAGCTGCCTACGCTGATAAAAACTGGCCGTATCCGAGAAGCTGTTTTGGATTGTCCCTTAGTTTCTACCGAATATTTATGTGCTGAAGATGAGTGGAGGAGGGCATATGTTATCCTCACTTACGCAGCTCACGCCTACATCTGGAGCGGCGAATCTCCTGCAGAGGTATGAACTTCGACCAAATACTGTTTGCTTCTGCATTTCTAACTTGTTTCCCGTGACAGGTTTTACCTCCTCAAATCAGCATTCCTCTTCTCGATGTAGCTTCTCACCTTTCTCTGCCGCCAGTCTTAACTCTGGCTGCGGCGAATCTGTGGAACTTCAATTCTAGTACTCCGTCGTGCCTATCATCAATTGAACCACTTGTCTCTTTCACGGCAACGCCCACGGAGGCGTGGTTCCTCGCAGTTGGTATAACTGTGGAATCGCGCAGCGGTGCCATTATGCGCAATGTTTTCGACGCCATCAAAGCCGCGAGCACGGGTAACTTTGACACTGTCGCCAAAAGCATCGAACAACTAGCAGCCCAGATTGAGGAAATCACGGCTATCGTTACCAGGATACCGGAGAAATGCGATCCGTCAATATTCTACCACGAGGTGCGGCCCTTTTACGCGGGATCGAAAAATATGTCGGGCGCTGGGCTGCCCCGCGGCGTGTTCTATGACACTGGAGACGGGCTCGGTAAATGGCGGCAGCTGCGAGGAGGCAGCAACGGGCAAAGCGCGCTGTTTCCGTTTATTGATACGGCATTAGGAGTACGGCATGGCTCAGCGACAGGGGACTGTCGACAAGCAGGAGCGGACGACAATTACCATGCAGACATTTTGAGCTACATGCCTCGCGAGCACAGAGAACTACTTCAAGATTTCACTCGCATATGGAACTTACACGACTTGATTCAGGCGGCGCCCGACGAATCCAGTGCCCAGGCATTACGGGCGGCGCACCTCACCGCCACTACAGCACTGGCTGAATTCCGCACGAAGCATATACAAATCATATCACGTTATATCATTGTGCCTTCAAAAATAGGGGCTCTGGTAAACGGCGCCGGAAACGCTTGCAGCCATGCTACGATGAACGGGAGTCATCCACGATTGGCGCCAGTGGGAACCTCAGGAACAGAGCTGATGCCCTTTTTGAAACAAGCTAGAGAGAAAACATTGCAGGCTCGGGTGGTATATTCAAAAAAGAATGTCGGCATTTGGGAGGGCAGAAGTATTCTTTTGCTCTTTGCTTCCTTTGCTGGCCTTTTCCTCTTTGCCTTTTTCGGGCGCCGTTTCTATTGTAGTTAGCAAAAATGGTGTGGTCTTTTTTTATCAAGTATTTCAGAATTAGACTAGAAACAAGACTTTTTTTCGTTAATTATGGGATCGATCTTCCCATTGTATTTTGACTACTTCGGCTGTGCTGCGGCGGAGTATTCAGCCGCAGTCTGCAGGGTGCAATGATGCCCAACACCGCACCCAATTGGCCATCCTCCTACAAGCATCACTGGCGTCTATTTCTCGACGTTACACTCTTCGAATAATCCTTCCTAATGGCATCGTTTGGTCGAATCTCCAACTCGCTCGTGACTGGTGTCAACGAAAACACAATCGCGCTCGCCAGCCTCAACTTTGACTTTTCCCTGTTCAAGGTCGAAGCGCCGCAGGAGTACTCTGGGGTCGGCCACGCGCTGGCCAAAAGTCGCCGCGAGAGCGCCGAGTCCGGCACGACGCACCGTACGGCGCGCAAGCTGGGGGCGCTCTTCGAGGGCGTCGTCCCCAAAGCCCCCGGCCTGGTCGCCGCCTACGGCACGCGCGCCAGCGAGATTATACAAAAGCCCGGCTGCAACCCCGCGGGCAAGACGGAGCACCATGGCCCGTTTACCGCCTTTGTGGGCGCCGATGCGACGTCCATATGGGCGGCCGCGACGTCGGGCGGCACGTCCATCGCCGTCCATCTGCTGGCCTGCCTCCTCGGCCGGGCGTTTACTGACCCTGCTCATTCCACGTCCGTCTGGGCAGAACTCGTGCAAGAGCGGCAGTGTGAAATCTTGCGTTCGTCCCAGGGCCCTATGCTCGACATATCGCAGCTCGCGGCAGTGAATGCGGCCAGCCAGCCTATTCCCAGAGACGAACTGCAACAGTGGGATGCGTCGGCCAGGGCGTGGCTGCAGACGGCCGACTCGGCCATGCAAAAGGATCACTGCCAGTTGAAGCTGATTCTCAGAAGTACTCATCTGCCTGTATCTGCTGGTGGAAGCCTCTACACCAACGTCGTTCGCTCGTGGACGCAAGCCATGAGCGGGCTGGAATGTCTTATTAACGGTCAGCCACAAAGTGTCACAGATGGAGCCATTCTCCTAGCCATTTCGGCTTGGCACCTGTATCCCGACCTCATCGTCCTCGGTGGAAAGCTCACAAATATACCGTTTTCCGATTCGCTCATCCCGCCGGCGGCACTTTTGACTGTTGGGATAACAAACTCTCGTGACTGCTCTGCCGAGCATGACTCGTCCACTACGCCAGAGGGTATATACTGGTCTGTTGCCCTGTCTCATTATCGATACTATGGGCGGCCGCTAGAGACTTCAGGAGAGATTGATGATCGATTGAGTATTGACGAACTTCACTTGGTCGCTCTTGGTAGTCTTCTACAGCTGTGGAAAGTGTCGCGGTCTGAGATAGAGTCCTCGGCTCCGTGGTTTGTCGCGCTGTGGAGTTGTGTCAACCAAGCCAAGTCCTCACTTCCTAGGCCTAAATGGCTAGAGAATATCTCATTGGCCGCCAAGAGCCTTCTTGACGCTACCGGGCAGATGAAAAGGGAGTGTTTCAGTCTTGTTGATTTTGGCCACAGACGCGCACGCGGTTTTCTGGTCCCTACTTGGATGCACGAACACTCTCGTCTGCCATGGTTCGGACTTCGGTCTCCGCATATTATAGATTCGTTGCGTGGAAGTAACCCCCAAGAATGCGGTGTGCGCTACCTGCGCCAGCTGGCTCGGGCAATGCGTTTGCTGCCTGGCCAAGCGATCATCACGCAAATCTCTCACAGCTCTGCTTCCGACAGAAAAATACAACACCACGAGTACACGACTGCTGTTCTTCCTCATTATCAGTTCAAAAGACGCGAGAGAATACCTGAAAATGTTCCAGATCTCATTAACGACGACGATTCCATGTCGTCCAGATCAACAAAGCACAAGGCCAAGCACTTTGCGGGTGATGGTGCATCCTCACCTAACGCGGAAGAATACGTCCCTTCTACAACTTATAAGACTTGGGTCGGTTCATTCTCTTTTACTGACGATGAAAAGCTGGGATTGGATGGTACATTTCCGAGCAACTGGTCCGAGGCACCACTTGGGCTTGGCCGATATAACGCGCATCCAGATTTAAACCTGCGCGTTCGTTCCGGCGATAATGTTTGGTATCAACCTGAGACATTATCGCACCCGCTACGATGTGATCGAATCACTAGCAACGGCAACTCCATCATAGCCGATTGCCAAGCTGATCTCCCGGAAGCGGTCGACATATTTGGGACCGGATCAGTCCATTTTTACACAATGATTGGCGATTCGAGCGGCGCTTTGCAGCTTTGGATGCCCAGATTATCAACTAGGGACAAACAGAAGGCTCTGAATGATATGCAGCTTGGAAAAAGCGGGGATCTGGTATCAATCCAAAGCGCAATCGAGGCCCTTGAGTCCGGAACAATCAACTATGACGTTCTCTGGCAGTATCTCGAAGGTCCGGACCCCTACATGCCCGACACCTTTATCAAGCCATTCCTGGAACTGGTTCGCACCGAGCGACAGCAGTGTAAACCCGCCATCAAGTCAATTCGCAGCCTCGCTGTCGCAAAATCCATCTACAGTCAGCTGAGTGGTGCCAAGATATTGGCCAGCATCGTTCAGACGGGAATCCACGGCGCCAAGTGGGCTGAGCTCTATCATTCCACGCTCACGTTGACACGCTCAATCGTCTTTAGCTGCATCGCCATGTTCGAGACGGGCAAGATTGATCTTGATGCCGAGAAGCTAGAGCAGGTCATTGCTCTCTCGTCTGGCAACTCGCTGTTCGTCGCCTCACGGCTACTCGAAGATCCCAACGCCGAGAAGCCCGAGCACGCCGTCAGCCGCATCGTCGGCAACATCGGCCGTTCGGGCATTAGCCTCCTGATACCGCCGCCGGCCAGTCCGCTCGTGCGGCCTCTGAGCAACTCGTTTCGCGCCGTGAGCTACCCGCCGTTTGACGGCGTGCGCGGGGACAGCTTCAAGGGCACGTCGTTCCATCTCAGCTTCACCAGCAACCGGTTCCCGCTCGACTACGGCATGATGGGCATCCAGGACCACCAGGTTTACTTTGTCGAGTCGGTCATTTCCGTGCACGATGGCGGGCAGTGGGTGGCGGATCTCGACGCGCTGCGCGTGCTCAGCTGGGAGAGCGGGCGGCAGCGGCTGTCCATCAGCCGCAGGGCGTGCACGAAACATTCTGCGGAAGAGCGGACGGCTGCGCTCGAGAACTTTGCCGCCATCGAATCGTGGGAGGAGGTGCTGGACACGCCGCCTGAAATTGGGCTCGTAAAGGCTCATAGGAATTGGCCAGCAAGGCTTGCCGCGTGCGCGGTTCTGGCGCAGCTAAGCGATGGCGAGAATGCCGGCGGGCATGGCTGCGAGAGACGGCAAGAGAAAGAGACGATGCCACGAATTATGATATTGGATAATGGTGATGAGCTTTGCTGGGCATGCGTGTACCGGAGGTTTAAGAGAAAGGTGACAGCAGATACGGGGGCACAGACTTATCTCATTACTTAGGAAGATTTGCGCTGTAGCTATTCAACCTGGCTCGCCTCTTAAGATGTAGACTTTCCAGTAAGTTAGAAGTAAACCACCGTGATACGAGCTCAACGTGACGCTGAAGTCGGCTGTGGCCATTCGCACTGAGCAAATGATAGACAACACCGCCAACAATGGGCACTTACAAACGTCCATAATATCGGTCCTTGAGTTTGTATATGTAAAATTTGGACTCGCAAAAGCAAGGCATCATATAATCCCTCCCCGACAAAGCAACTAGTACACTAGAGTCACCTCGCCTTTTTCTTCCCCGTCCCTCCATTTTTCAAGCACCTTCTTCATGTCCGCCGCGATGTTCTGAGCATAGTCCGGCCCAGCGGCCCCGGCAGGCAAATCCGCTGGGTTCCCCCTCACCCACGCAACGGGTTCTTTCGTAACACTCGCGAATTTCCTTTTGAGCTCTTCAACCTGCTGGGGATCATAGCCTCGACCGAAAATTACCGCGCGAGGAGGGCGGCTGTAATCGTGGGTTCCAATCTCATTGGGGGTCCGAGGCTGAGGTTCGTGGCCTGTAAGCAGATGCGGGAGCTCCGTCTCTGCAGCCTCATATGACAGGATGAAGTGGATGACTGAAGAGCATAAGCACCTTGTTTCTTTTTCCAGGAATGTATGTCAAGTACCTTCATATTCAGGCAGCAGGTTCTGGGAGATTGATTTCCCCATCGCGGGTATTCTGCCGCAGGCAACTACTGGCATTGGCTGAGTGAATGAAGACATGATGTGAGAGTTTTGCGCCACGGATGAAGGTATCTCTGAGCAATTGAGATGGAGAAATATGAAATAAGTTGAGGTCAATGGTTCAATTTGTATTCTTAGTTTCGGTGCGCTCGGCCTTCATGAAGTTGATGTTCAGACGGGGCATGAGGGCCTTTTAAAGTCTCACAATATACCACAGCACCCATTCTCTACAACTGCAGTCGTCAACTCTTGGCCAATCGTGGTGATCCCGTGATTTTGCGTTTATTCAACAATCCCTGCGTCCCGGCTCCCACTTGAACGGCGCCGCCGAACGCTCTCTGATTAGTCAACAGCCCGCGCCGTCTATTCCGCCTTGATCACGGGCTGCTTCGACCTCAAAAAAACAGCACTTTACGCCTCTTATATGACCTTTTACATGGAATTTACTACCAGTAGATTGCTTTTCTTTTTCAATTTTCTGGTAGCTCATCTTGCTTGTCTTCTTACCCTTATGCCGGCCCGTCTGCTGGCACGTCTTCAGATTGGTATTCTGACCTTGCCTCGCCCTCCTCGAGTCCGTCTCTGGCCGCTGTAGGGGCCGTTGCATGTTGCTGTGCTTGAAAAAGCAAGCTTCGGATAGTTACTCATATACCCAATTACTAGAGTGATTTTTCTTAATTTAATATTAAAAATTAACAACCCGCACGTCGTCAGCAGCAAGGACATACGAAATTTGCCAGCCACATTCGCATCTAAATCTTCTAATGATAAATCGGTAGCCTTCAATAGCTGTGTGGATTTTCAACAGCGGAATCAGCCTTTCTCTTGAGTCTCACCCTTGCAAGGAAGACAATGATGGTGTACAGGGCTCGCTTGGAGAGGGAAAGTCAACAGCATTGGCCAAAGTTACAGCACGGGCTGTTGACTAATCAGAGGGGTACCATTCCAGTAGGAGCCCTACATGAGTAAAGCAGCGCAGTCACGTCCTTTTTGCATTCTCAATTATCTATTACATCACAGAATGTATTCCAGATAGCAAAGAGACCTGGAAAGTAGTGCACCATGGTCGAAGCGATGACTGCCGCGCACGCGCTTCGCAAGAGAGGCCGGCCACGAAAGGCGACAAATGATCAGCAAGCCCCCGAGGTGGGCACACCTCGAGCAACTACAGAGCAAGACGAAACTGGCTCAAAGATCCAGAAGCGTCGAATGCAGCTTCGCGTCGCGCAGCAAGCACATCGCAAAAGAAAAGAGACAACGATCGTCAACCTGCAATCGCGCGTACAGGAACTCGAGTCGGGCATCGGCGAACTCAGCGACTCGTTCCTTGCCTTCAGTAGTCTTTTGTTCGAGGCTGAGATTCTTCAAAATCAGCCTCGTGTCACAGCTTCTCTGCAAAAAATTACACAGCAATGCGTGTCGCTTGCCAAAAAGGGCTGTGAAGAGGCCGAACAGCCGGTA
Organism: Paracorniculantispora psalliotae; assembly: GCA_002796755.1. Taxonomy (NCBI): domain Eukaryota; kingdom Fungi; phylum Ascomycota; class Sordariomycetes; order Hypocreales; family Cordycipitaceae; genus Paracorniculantispora; species Paracorniculantispora psalliotae. The sequence continues at coordinate 118,250 of PHFE01000092.1, forward strand.
GACCCAGCGGACGCATCGCCGTCGACATCCCATATGCTCAGCGACACACAAGATATAACCTCAACCCCCAAACAGCTCATAACTCAACTTGATTCATTTCCAATAATCGACGATGCTTTCCAGTCCTCATCGGACCTCACGACTCAATGGCCTGGTCCATCACAACGATCGCCTCCGCTACCTTTCCAAGAACAGGCACTTACGCCGTTCGGAATAGCCTTCTCGTCTCTGAATTTCCCGTTATTATCCAACCCTAGTCCCGCTTTGAATATCGCAACCATCGGATCGCCCGACAATCTCTTGAAGCAAGGGCTCTGGACACTCTCAAGCCTTCTAGTTCGACAATGCTGCGAGACTGGCTACTATCTATTAACAAGCTTATCTGGAGACGATCCTAGGGTCAAAGCAGTTTTTGGCAAACGTTTGGCCATCGACGAGCGCAATTGCATGATCTCTGGATTCGTCGCCGTCATGCAGGACGAAAGAGGAGACACGATCGAGTCGAGGACAAAAGTTCTCAAATCAATGAGGAACAGCTACTCGCCTGAACGACTCGCCATTTCGTCTCGAACGTGGCAAATTGTCAATGAATCGGGTGGTGATAAGTGGATGGATGCTAGTGGTGTGCAAAAGCTGCTACAGCAGCGAGGAATTCGTTTTCAGGACTCGAGCTCGCCCTTCTCCAGTTCCCTGTTCAATTCGTCTCCGCAGCTCAACGCAGCGAGCTTTATTAAACGTGAGTAATGCCTAGATCAATGGTTCTTTGCGTCTTCTTGCCCGTGCATTTACTGACCTTGTCGTAGATCTTTCATTTTGCTCTGTCTGTCTCGGTCTCGGACCGGCGTTCCGAAAGCGCGATGTTGAGAATGCTATTCGCCTTGCAACCCTTGATGACCCTTGGTCATTTAACCCTGTGTGCGAAATAGCATGATTTATGTATAATAACAATAATTGTCTACCGTGTCTTTACGCTGTGATTAGAATTCATAGCCGATCGATGACATGAAGCTCCGACCGCGAACCAGTAGTCAGTTAGGTGTGGGGTCGAAAGTTAATCAGTCTTACCTGTTTATTCATCATACTGAGGGAGATCTCATGCCCACGGCTTTACTAACAATGAAGATGCTCATAAAGGCTGCTCCCCAGAATTTGACCCAAGTCGGGCTGATTATATATCAGGAATGCCCTGGAAGCTATGGAATTACAGTGAATTTGCTTGGTGATGAAGGGTATGTAAGTTTCTTGCTGCAGGGTGGCGTCTCGTACTCTCTTGAAAGTGTAACATCGAGGAGCAGTTTTCGTGTTACGCGGATCGACGCGTCCCACCAGATTTGTCTCCGCCAACGAACGCTACCCTGGAGCAACAATTTTGAAAAAATGCCATGCTCAAATGAGCACACTTGAGGTCGCCAAACTCAAGAAGTTTAGGAAATTAATTTCTTACGTGTAGATAATATCTTTGAGGCATATTTGACATGCGGAGTATCCTATTGCGTCAGATATATCCGTACCGAGACGGGTTCGGTCTTAAGCTAGCCCCGGTATCCGCAAAAGCCCGGCGTCATCAGTTAAAGCTTCCTCCGAGCCAGAACCTTGACCGTGACACATACAACTTTTGTCTGCGACTTTTCACAACAAATTCCCACGACCCATGTCTGCCCCGTAAAGAAAACATCAACACATACACCACCACGCACAACCACAGAATGCTGCAGAGCCGCATACTGAGGCAGGCGGCCCTCAGCGGCCGCTGTCGCGTGTCTCGCCTCCCGACGCCGACCTCGATCCGCCGTGGCCAATGGCTCGCCCGTCGCGGCGTGCAGACCGGCGGCCCCTTCCAGCCGATGCGGCCCCCGTCGCCACAGGAGCTCGGCCGACCGCGCGCCGCGAAAGACTACAAACGCGGCCGCAAGTGGACGCGGCGCTTCCTCTGGACGGCGGCGGTGCTCGGCGGCATCTACGTCGTCGACACCCAGGTGTACGCGGCCGGCCTCACGCGCACGGCGCGCACTTTTGGCACGACGCTGCTCGTGGCGCTCGACTACAAGATCAACTTTCGCGCGGAACCCTGGTTCGGCGGCAGCGTGGGGGACCTGCACCACCGCAGCGCGGAGCGCATGTCGACGCTGCTGCGGGAGAATGGCGGCTTGTACCTCAAGATGGGGCAGGCGATTGCGATGCAGAGCGCGATGCTGCCGCCGGCGTTTCAGCAAATGTTCTCGCGCATGTTTGACGACGCGCCACAGGACGACTGGCGCGACGTCGAGGCCGTGATCCGCGAGGACTTTGGCAAGAGCGTGGAGGAGGTCTTTGGCGTCAGCTTCACCGGCAAGCCGGGCTACGGCGTCATGGAGAAGAAGGCCCGCGCGAGCGCGAGCGTGGCGCAGGTGCACTGGGCCAGGCTGCCGGATGGACGCGAGGTCGCGATCAAGGTCCAGAAGCGAGAGATTGGCAAGCAGATTTCGTGGGATCTGTGGGCATTCAAGTAGGTGATGGGTTGTCTCTGGTTACGGACTGTACTAACTGGGTTATAGGAGCGTTGCGTGGATCTACTCGAAATGGTTCGACATTCCCTTCTACAGCCTCGTGCCGTACATGGCCGAGCGCCTCGAGCTCGAGACGGACTTTATCAACGAAGCGAAAAACTCGGAGACGATGCGCGACCTCATCAACAACGAAAAGAGCATGCGCGGCCGCGTCTACGTGCCGATTACATACCCGGAGCTGTCGTCGCGCCGCGTCATGACGGCGGAGTGGATTGAGGGCGTGCGCCTCTGGGACAAGAAGACGCTGACGGGCCGGTGGCTGGGCGGCCGCGGGCAGGGCACGCCCGGCGCGCGCGTGCCCCTCCCTCCCGTGGACATGGACGGCATCCGGCGCGCGGTGCGCACGCAGCCGCACCAGGACCAGCTCAAGCCGGAGCGGCAGGAGTGGAAAGGCCGGCGGGCGCAGGGCGGCCTGGGCCTGTCGACCAAGGAGGTCATGGGCACGGTGATTGACTTGTTCGCCGCGCAAATCTTCAAATGGGGCGTCGTGCACTGCGACCCGCACCCGGGCAACATTTTCATCCGCCGGCTGCCCTCGGGCCGCGCCGAGGTGGTGCTCATCGACCACGGTTTATACGTGTACATGTCGCCAGAGTTCCGCAACCAGTACGCCGAGTTCTGGAAGGCGCTGATGACGTTTGACAATGCGACGATTGCGCGGGTGACGGAGCAGTGGGGCATCAAGGCGGCGGACCTGTTTGCGAGCGCGACGCTCATGAAGCCGTACGAGGGCGGCAGCCAGTCGACGAAAGACGGCATCATGATGAAGGGCATGGAGGACAAGACGTCAGCCGAGAAGCACTACGAGATGGAGCAGAAGATGAAGCAAGGCCTGCGCGATATCCTCGCTGACGAGGACAAGTGGCCCAAGGAGTTGCTGTTTATCGGGCGCAACATGCGCATCGTGCAGGCGAACAACCAGTACATGGGGTCGCCGGTGAACCGCATCAAGATGATGGGCGCGTGGGCGAGCGCGAGCCTGTTCCAGGACGCGAGCCTGGGGTGGCGCGCGCGGATGCACAACGCCTGGCGGCACGTGCTGTTCAAGGCGGTCATGACGGCGTCGGACGTGGCGTTTTACGTGTTTAAAGTGCGGCAGTGGCTGGGCTTGGGCGGAGGGATGGAGGATGAGATGGAGAGGCGGATGAAGGACATGGCCCAGGACATGGGGCTGGAGCTGCAGAATGACGTGTTTAGCGGTTAAGCTTTTGAAGGACAGTGTTGATCCGGAAGAATTGGAAGAAGACGAAAAAGAAAAAGAAGAGGAAAAAGCCTGCATTTTATAGACAAGGAGTTTACGGCATATACATGTAGATTAGACCATCTCCAATATTTTTTTGTTTCTGCGAATAGAGGGAACGAGGACCGGACATATGCTCTCCTATACCACATCTGTCAATTCTATTATGCCAATGATCTCATGTAACATGTCAATCACTTTTTTACGAGAAGCATAATTATGTCGTTGCACCTGAAGAGAGCGGTACCCGCCGCGACTCCCGCCGCGAGACAAGAACAAAGACACATTGTCCCACTTCCGGATCCGATGTTGAGCTAATCAGATTATGCATGCCACCGCCAAACCAAAATCATCTGTCTAGAACAGTCGTTTCCAGTCCCGGGGTCGCACATGGCAGAGGGGGCCAGCCCGCCAGCGCTAACTTTTCAATAGCGGCCGGTGAGAGTGGTGGAGGGGCAGCGCGCACGGTGGTAGAACGGTTAATGGGGCCGGCCGGCGACCGGACTGGACTCGATGGCGGGTTTTTTGGGCGATGCGACTTGGTTGTAGAACAAAAGGGCTGAGCGGGTGTGTACGCTGCATACAAAGACTCGCACGTACCCAGGGGCGGGCGACGAGTACAAACTTTGCTCGTGCTGCGTGCCACTGGGTGTTCCCCTCCCGCCCGTCAGGTTGCCAGCAACAGTGGCATTTGCTTGCAGCGAAAATGCATCCCTGTTGGGCTAAAATACGCCAGGCCCAATGGTTCCTGCAGTAGCGCTCTGTGATGATGCAGGGTCGATGGGGGGATTTTCGGCGCCGCGCCCCTCTCCTAGAAAACAGAAAGGGAATGCTCCCCCTGTTGGGTTAGGGTCGTGTTGTGTACGACAGACTGGGTTAACGCGACGAAATCGTTAGCGTGCGGAAAGAATTACAAGCATTATTTTCCGGAGGATTCTGTAATGGGGTTTCTTGCTGTGTAAGCATGGGCTCCCTGTTCTGGTTGTTTGAGATTGACAAGCCGCATGAAGTGACAATTTACAATGTCTACGCAATCGGGCATGAATAAAGGAAGTTAGTAATTGGGTAGATTCGATTCAAGCGGCATTAATGATGAAAGGGATGAAAGAGCAAGAAAAAGAGGAAAGAGAGTGTGTGATGTATATGAAACAGAGACAAAAAAGCCACTTATGCGCCCGCCGCCGGCTTGCCTCTTGTCGCTTACCCGCATAGTGGGCTATTTCGGGTAAGTCAAGTCGATTGCTTGCTTTTTTTGCTTGCCGCGTAAATTGTAGGGGTGTATGAGCCCAAAATAGGTGAATCAAAAAATGACTCAAAGACGACAGACATCATGTCTTGCTTGACAGTCTTGTGGCTTCTTACCTGACAAAGTAACCGCAAGTCCAGATGAAAGTGTCACGGTGGATCTTGTGATGGAGAAAAGCCGCAGAGGCAGCCAACGGAACACAAGAGGCTTCGATTCTTCGTCTGAATAGACGTAGCCCCTGTCATCTCTTTCCTCCTCCACTGGGACGTTGTGCGCCAACTGCTTTGGCTGTTGGCGGTGGAGCAGGGCGCCACTTCGTATCGAGACTCAAGAGAGACGGGCGTTTCGTTTCTGTATGCTGGGCAGCGCGCGGCCGCTTCTGACTGGTGCTTATTATTGTCCTTGTCCCGTTGTTCCGGCACCTGCACCGGTCGCCGGTACCAGTAACTATCAGTTACCTGCCGGCGCACTGGCCTTGAGGCTGCTGGGGGGTGACATGGGCAGGTTAGCGCCGAGCTTGGGGCTAGTGGTGGTAGTGGTAGCGAGAAACCTTGACGATGAGAAGAAGGTCGGCTGGGTTTTGGTTGTACCAGTAAAGAAAACAGAGAGAGACGGCTGTGGTGTCTTCTAAAAGGAGAAATAGAGTGCAGACGGCTTGGTGTAGGAATGTTTAAAAGGGGGGCATTGCGTGTGTAATGAGAGCAGGATATGGGCGTCCTGTAGGAAATGGCATGTTCGAGCAGCCAATTTGATTTGAACGAATAACGACTCTGAAAGAGAACATGTCCATTTCCCAGCGGACTTGTCCATCAATGCTGCAAGGACAGGCCTTGGAGCTGGCCCTGACAAGAGAAGCCAAGGCCACAGACGGCCAAGATCTACCGTGCAGGGCCCTCCACACGGGTTTGCGGTGGAGTTGGAGTGGGCTTGTTAGCGGCCTGCCTCCCTGTAAGTCGTTGCAACGTGGCGGGCGGAGAAGAGAGTTGCTGTGCAGGAGCCCACTGATGCCCCGTGTGAAATCTTGAGGGGATTTGTAGGTTGCTGGATGGGATGATTCTTGCAGCAGGTGGTGGAGGTCAGCTTGTTGAGTGCGACGCGACAAAGGCAGGCCAAGGTAACTGGGAGGTGTGCATATGTAGCACGTGTTGTGAGTTGAGAGTTGTGCAAGTTGTGCAAGTTGTGCAAGCTCAAGTAAAGAAAGAACAAGGGCAAAAGCAGAGGCTAGAAAATCAGGAAAAAGAAGAATCAGGCAAATACGGGATCGAGTCAGCAGAAACAAACCGCTTGTTGTTTTTTCTGCATTTTTTGACGCCTCTGTACGTATGCAGTTGCGCACGTACACAACTTATGCTAGCCCCCTACCAAGCTTGACATGTAGCATAGCCCGGCTCTTCCAGGCACTGCAACTCTATGCTTATCCAGCTACGTAACCAACTAATAATTACTAGTAAAAGAGTTAGCTAGTTAGTTATCAACTACTAGACATCCTCAAGGTCTTTTCCTTCTATTCTGCGACTAACCTAGTACGGGCAAAAGTACCCCCGCCAATGCATGCAAGGTCCCCTACCAGTGACCACCACCCACCCGCCAGACCCCAGTCCAGTCCGTCGTCGCACAGTCTGTACCTAGACTCGCCGCCGCCGCCGCCCACTCGCTCGGCGCTCTCCATCCCATCCAGACTCGCGCCGCCTCCTTTTCACCTCGTGCAGGTAACCTTTTCCTCCTCTTCCTCTCCTCCGACTCTTGCGCTCTTTTCGCATCTTTCTCATCCGTCACATTCCCTCGTTTCTATTCTTGCGCGCCGGCCGTCTTCACCGTTTCATACCTCCCCACGCTAGCTCTGCCTCTACAGCACTAGCCCGCCCGCCAGTGGCTGACACCCCCCGCGCCGCGCGACACCGTTGACCTGCGTTTGCTGCCGACTTTTGAGGAAAAAGAAAATAACCATCAGCGGCAGCTGAAGCTTCGATTGCCCCTCTTGCATTCTTTACGACGACGAATCCTATGCGAAGCTGTTTTTGAAACTGTGCGACCCTTTCTTTATTCATACATTGCATCATTCCGCTTGGCGCGCGCGACTCTCAACGGCGCCCAACAGTCTACAAACGGCACTTGGCACTTGGCACTTGGCAATAGCTTCACTCTTTGCTTCCCTCGCCTCACCCGCTTCACTCGCCCGCTTCACCCACCCGCATGCCCAGCATGGAACAGCCCGCCTCCCCGGCCTCCAGGCGCCCCAGCTTCGGCTCCCTCCTCCGCCGCACCAAGAGCGGCGATCTGGGCAAGAAGGCTCAGGCTGCACGCGAGGCCGAGCTCGAGCGCCAGCGCCAGCAGCAGCAGCGCCAGCGTCCGCCTCGCCTTCCCGACTTTGCCTCTACCGGCGCCGCCGGCCAGCCGCTCTCCAAGGCCCTCACCACCCAGCTTCGTCTCGACCCGACGCACTTTGCCTCCAACGGCCCCGCGGCCCCCTACAACGGCCCCAACCACTTCAACGGCGGCCGCCAGGACTCGTCCCTCGGCAGCATTTCCTCCACGAGCCGTTCCTACACCAACAGCGCCGCGCCGCCGCCCGTTCCTGGTGCGCACTATCCCGTCCAGCCGCCGCCTTTTGATCCCTACGCTGCCACCGAAAGTATGACGCACCGCGGCAGATACAGCTACGCCAGCAGCGCCATCAGCACCATCAACAGCCCTAGAAGGGTGCGCCGTCGCAAGGACCCTACTCCTTTCAAGTAAGTTTAATTTGGGACCACCAAGTAGACTCGGGTGATGGTCTACCACCAAATGCGTCTTATTCTCAAACGGCGGCTAATATCCACAGTGTCCTCGTTATTGGCTCCAAAGACTCGGGCAAGACGTCGTTTCTCGAATTCCTCAAAACCTCCCTCGCATTGCCCCCCAGACGCCGCCCCAAGAAGCAGGAGCAGCCCGAATACCAGGCCCCCCTCCCCGCCGAGGGCAACTTTGTCCCCCACTACCTCGAGACGGAAATTGACGGCGAGAGTATTGGCTTGACCATCTGGGACTCGGAGGGCCTCGAGAAAAACGTCGTCGATCTCCAGCTGCGCGAGATGACGGCCTTTATCGAGAGTAAATTTGACCAGACGTTTGCTGAGGAGATGAAGGTGGTGCGCTCGCCGGGCGTGCAGGACACCCACATACACGCCGTCTTCCTCATGCTCGACCCGTCACGCATCGACCGCAACATTGCCAGCACCCGCAAAACCCAAATACTCGCTGAGGGCCGCCAAAACGGCTTCCACGCCGATGTGTCCAAGACGGGTGGCGCTCTCGACCACGACATGGATCTCCAGGTCCTGCGCTCGCTCCATAGGAAGACGACCGTCATCCCCGTCGTGGCCAAGGCCGATACCATCACCTCAAAGCACATGAACGTCCTCAAGCGCGCCATATGGGACAGCATCCGCAAAAATGGTCTCGACCCGCTCGAGACGCTCGGCCTCGAGGACGACTCGAGCGTGATTGAAGAGGAGGATGAGGAGACAGAGGTCGACTCGGACACGCTGCCCCAGGACGGCGGCGCCGATTCCGACACCATGCCCGACATGCCCGAGTTTGCCGTCCCCGCCAAGCGCTCTCCTGGTAAACGACTCTCGACCCAGTCCATGCTTCGCCACAAGGCATCGCAGGAGCACAAGGAGAATAAAGAAGAGGAGCTGCCGTTCCTGCCCCTCTCCACCATCAGCCCGGACCTGTACGAGCCCACCATCGTCGGCCGCCAGTTCCCCTGGGGCTTCGCGGACCCGTACAACGAGGTGCACTGCGACTTTCAGCGCCTCAAGGAGGCCGTCTTCAGCGAGTGGCGCACCGAGCTGCGCGAGGCCAGCAAGGAGCAGTGGTATGAAGGCTGGCGCACAAACAAGCTCAAACACCGCGAAAACTCGTACCGTCGTCGCTAGGGGACCTTTATCTACGATGCTGACTTGCCTTTGCTGATTAAGTTTATATGACGGTGGCTGTTACCACTGATGCGGACCACGGATGCGGACCACTCATACAGACCACTCATGTCAACCACTTGTCGGACTATGCTCATGTTTTGTCAAAATATCAATGCGCTCAATACCCATGATGCGCATCCCTGTCTTTTTACCATTTCTTTTTTTTGTTCCTTCGGACGGCAAAGCCGAGTATACTCCTTGCATTTACTACGGCGCTGATGCGTCACGTTGTTTTTCATATCTGTGTTTTTTTACGTCTGTTATTTTCCATGTTTTTGTTTTGTTGTACATTTGCCAAATCCTCTATACCCAGTATCAGGATTTTTTTTTTTCGACGAAAAATTTCCGCTCATGGCCTTGACGTCTCTCATTAAGCACTTTTATCTGACTTGACAGCAGTCACTTTTTTTTTCCTTTTTAGCGCTGGAAATTTTGCGGGTTCTTCAGGTTGTTTCTGCAAAATTGTCGTTTAAAAATTGTCGTTTTCGTTACATTTGGAAGGGTAGTTTGGAGCCGTGATTGGACGCGGTAGATTGAAGGAGTACAATACGCAACCAATGTTCAATATCAAAAATCTGATTTTTACTTTACAACTACACATGTATGCACCAAGACTGAAAGTGAAAATGAGATTGCAAGTGGTAAGAAGGTGATAATGGTTTGTACTAAAAAAGACAATAAATTGCTATTAAAACTGTTTTCAAAAAAAGGGATATCTGAGATGTAAGAATAGAAAAAATACCGCTCAAAAAGTCAAAAAGACGAGAAAAAGAACAAGATAGAAATAATCAAGCAGCGTTACCTCATTGCACATTCATCCATCAAAACACGATACCGCAGCGCCAGCATCGCCGTGATCCCATTCCAAACCATCATAAAACATCTCCATTAAATATCCTCACCGTCCTCCACGCCCTTACCATCCATTCACAATCCCTCCGGCACAAACGACGTATTCGTCACCTGTCCCGTCCTCATATCCACGTCCTCCTCCTTCCGAAACGGGTTCTTGCCCAGGCCCATACAGCGCATCTTCTCCTTTGCTCCCAGCGCCACCGCGTCAAACCCGACCGGCAGTCGCGCATCCGTGAGGATGAAATCCACCTTCATGTTGCGCGCTTTGTCGCGGTACGCCTGCTGATCGCGCGGGTGCTCAAACAGCGCATTGTCTTTGGACTCGATGAGGCTCCATTTGCCGAAATGCCGCTCGATGGATTCCAGCAGCACCTGGGAGTCGTGCGCGGACCAGGGGTGCCGCTGGCGGCCGCCGAAGCGGAGAGCGGCGCTCATGCGGGACGGCACGGGCTGGCTGGACGGGACGACGGCGGAGGAAGACGGCACCGGAGCTTGAGAGGAGGGGATGCGGGTGGTGGTGGTGACGGCGCGCTTGTTGATTTCGACGGTTTCGAAATCGGGATGCGACGGGGGAGGGCGTTGTGTAAACCCGCTACCGCCGCCGACGAGCGTCGACGATGCACTAAGCGGCGGATGCTGACGGCGCGGCGAGTACTGGATTTGCTGCTGCGACTGCCGCTGCTGGAGCTCGCGCTGCACGCGCTCTGCCGCCTTAGCCTCGATGCGGCGCCGTTTCTCCGCGCGGGCGACTTCATTCATCCGCCGCTGGTCCGTTTCAAACTCCCCAGCCTCCTCCTCCTCCTCCTCCTCGTCGCCGCCGTTGTGGGCAGGTACGTAGTCGTCAGCGTCGGCGTCGACTTGCGAGTTGGTGCGCTTGCGCCCGCGCATGGACAGACCGGCGGGGACGGTCGCGGCGGCAGACGGTCGCTGCTTAGTGTGAGTGGATGCGGCGGCGGCGTCGGGCGAGGAGAGCAGCCAGGGTGACTGGTGGGATGTAGCGGTGCGGCGGCGCGAGGGCGTGGATAGAGGCGCGGCTTGCTGGTCGACGGGCAGTGTGCCTTGACGACGGGTCGCGCTGTTGGCGGTTGCCTGCTGGTTCGACGGCGGAACAGCGGCGCTGGGACGTGAGTGCGCGAGGACGTGGAGGTCGGCGGCGCCGCGGAAGTGACTGGAGCCAGCCTGCGATTTGGACGCGCGCACGATGGGCTGCGACTCGTCATCCGAGGACTCGTCGTCCGAATCATCATCATCATCACCTTGCCCCTCCTCGTTGGCTATTTGTTCCGCTGCGTCGCGAAAGTCCTCCTCTTCGACTCCTCCCGCCTCCTCCTCCGTCACCGACGTCTGTGCGGCGAGGAGTGGCCGGACCACGTCCTGGAAGAGCGCCTGGATGGCCTCGAGCAGGTGTCCCGCGGGCTGCTGCCGGCGCAGCAGGATGGCGCTCTGAAACCCCGCGCCGCCCTCGCCAATGTGCCTGGCAATGGCGGCGACGTGGCTGCGGCAGCGGCGGTGCACCTCGTCGCCCGCGAGACCGGCCACGCGGCGGTACGGCCCGTCGCGGAGCGCGTCCAGCACCTGCTCGTCGGTGGGCTCCGCGACGGCGCCGCAGAAGACGTCGTACACGACGCGGCGCGCCTCGCTATTCAGCTTGGCCGCGCCCAGCGCGGTGAGCACGCGGGCGGAGCGCACCGCGAGCGCCAGCTCGACCATGGGCTGCGTGAGCGGCAGCCGCCCGCCCGCCAGCACTAGGCTGGCGAAGTTGTCGTCGATGACCTGGAGCGCCTCTGCGTCGGGCTTGCCCGCCGAGCTGAGGTCTTTGGGAGCGTCCTTGTAAATCGTCTCGAGCAGCGTGGCGAGGTTGGTCGTGATGAGGGCCGATTTGAAGCCGTCAATCTGGGCCGCGGACAGCTCGTCGTCGCGGCCGCGCAGCCACTTCCAATGCAGAAACGGCGCGTACATGTCCAGTTTATCCACGATGAAGAAGCCGCGCACGGGCGCGAGGCCGGCCAGCTCCATCTCATAGGTGCGGCGCGCGATACTGTCCTTTTTGCCGTTGAACGAGCGGTAGCCCGTTAGGACGCTCTCGGCGACGGTCGCCAGCCGGACCACGTTGGCACTCATAAACGTAATGTCCTCTTCGGGGACTGGGACAATGGGCCCGTCATCCTCGGGAACCAGAACCTCGTAAACGTCATGAGTAGGCTGTTCAGCTTGGTCGTCGCCGTCGGCGCCGCTCTCATCCCCATCGTCCTCCTTGTGCTCCCCGTCGCCCTCACCCCCCTCGTCCTCCCCGTTGTCCTCCGTATTCCTCCCGCCGTACTCCCTATTCTCCTCCCCATCGTCGTCGTCGTCGTCGTCGCGGGCAACATGGTCCGAGTTAATTTCCACCTCGCCCTTTTTTGCACCTTTGACTGGGCGGGGGTCATTCACGAGCCCTGAGCGGGTTTGCGCGGGCGCAGAGGAGGAGGTCGCCTTGGCTGCGCCGCGCGTGCGTCTCGCCATGCCCGTGTCCGGCTCGTCGTCGGCGTTGCCATCAGGGGCCTCGCTGGGACGGGGACGAGCTCTACCGCGACGCGTCTGCGCTGGTTCGGGCGCCGTGGACGCAGGCGTGGACCGTGCCGCACGTTTAGGGGCCATGATGAGAAAAAAGCGCAATGATCTTTGTAATTGGAGATGGTGCTTGTGATGATGGTGATATAGGGGGCGTGATGGTGACGAGGACAAAATTATTTATCGAGAGCGAGACGAGGAGGCGCCTGTGGGTGTGTTGTTGTGATCGTGTCGACGAGGGAAAGGAGAAGAAAGGGGCCGAAACTCCCGGATTCTTTTTTCATCAAGTAAAAATCTTTAACCTGATGCCTAGCACCAACGCGATGCTTAACACTAACGCGATGCTTTGTTTACTTATGAGGCATCTCATCTCATCTCATCACACACAACCAAGCACCGGGTGGGGCCTTTCGTGATTTTGGGTTGGGGTTAGGGTAAGAAATCCTTACATAAGCCAAACTGGCTCTGGAGGTGACAATACATGGTAGTACGTTAACAATGAATACTTTAGTCGGCGCTTTCACGTAGAAAAGTCGACGGATAAAAGTTTCCCTTCAAATATCCTACTGGGACGTCTTGATTTATTGAATTTTATCAATTTTTCTTGGCTATCTATCTGCTGCTGTTGGGCGCCGCTGCTGCCAGACTTGCGAATCAGTATTTCTACGAACCTGGCAGGAGGATCATCAGTCGACAGGTTCGTCTGCTGCTAACCGAGATTTGTGCCAGCCCCTTAGTCGCGTCTATTCAGTTCATAATGCAATCCCAAGAATTACAGCGTGTCGTTGATTGACTGATAAGCTATCTTGAATTCATCTAGAACTGCTCGCTGGCAGTAGTGGAAAGGAGCATGTCTTCCTCCGCCTCCGTCCCAGCCCCTCCAGTGTGTGGCGGAATGCATTATCATGAATCACCATGCACAATCTCCCCTCATCCTTATGCAAGCCATCAACACCGTTCCATCAGATGCAAATAACGGCTGTCAGAAGCGTTTCATTCACCGTCGATCCTATTACGACGCTAGCTGTGGACCAGAGGAGCCGGTCAGAGGAAAGACCAGAGGCACAGGCTAAAATCAATGGTGCACTATACGTGATCAGGCAACCGGCAATGGCAACATGCATGCATGATTCTAATTCTCAGCTATATCACGAAGCCTACTATCCTCCGAGCCAGCCACATTTATCAACGGTGCCGAAGCGGAGCAGCCATCAGACGGTCCAGGCCAACCACACCTGGAGGTGAGGCCGACGCCAGTGCCTCGACCGTGGCTTCTGCTCGGACACCTTGCGTCGCCTGCCGATCCACCGGGCCCGGCCCAGTTGCCCGATTCGACCTCTAGGCCGTTTTCTTGCCCTTCGACACTGCTTCTCGTTCCCTTCCAAAAAGACCCGTAAGATAGGCGGAGCGCATCACGAAAACAAAGGTCTAGGGTGGAGAGCGCCCGAGGCGCCCGACTCAGTTAGCGGAACCCGTCCCTGAATGCGCAATGGCCGAAGCCTGCGTGTAGTCACGAATAGTACGGAGTATAGTACTGTTTAATCTGCTTACCGTAAAACCGATATTGCCCCAGGTCGTTGCGTTCCATGCTTGTGGCTGCATCACCCGCTCCTTGCCCAGCGCCAAGCATGTGAAAGCAAGGTGGCCAATGTCCCCGAGCCACAGCGCGATGAGATAGCTTCGGACCACCTTGATCTCGGAAGTTGTCGTAAGGACTGCCAGCCCGACAAAGCACATGAGAAGGTACATGTTGCCCAGCTGCTGCGCCATGACGATGCTGTGCTCCGACGCTGGCAGCACCTGCTTGTCCGGCAGCTGCTCACCGATAAACCAAGCCGGATCCCAGATGGCGCCGATGAAGCCAGCGACTCTGCGCATGGTCAGCCAGGATTAAATTTCCGGATCATTCATGCCGGTTGTTGGCCAGCGCCGCTGTGTCATGCACTCACAAGGAAATCGGCTCAATAATGGTAAAGGTGATCCGTGGGATCGTAGGCAGTTGAGAAGCCATTGCGTCCGTATCGCGCCCTCCAGCCTCGATTGTCTTCAAATGATAAAAATAAATGACGCCACCGGCACACAACTACCAGATGGCTGCAGCACGCAGCAGAGCTTATCGAACCAACTGCCAGAGACTCCTGAAGCTTGTGATTCCGAAGCCGCGATCCACAAATTCCCTGGGTTCGGGGCGTTGACGACAAAGTGGAACGGGTTGATATACCCGCACGAAAACAAACGTACGACGTCGGCGCAAAGTCACCCTGTCAGGCGGCGCGGGCAGCAAGTGTCAGAAGCTTTTGCGTGGTGTCTGTGGCGGCGGGTGTGTCAGAGTGGGAGGTGCATGTGCCTCCCCGCGCCGGACAGACGGGACTGGTACAAGAGCCGCTTCTTCTTACGGCGTAATTTGCAGGGCTGCAGGGTCCTTCTGAGGCTCAAACGACGTGCTGGCTGGTGCTGGATTGTATGCTGACCACGGAGACACGGAGAGTAGGGATAGCGCCGGCCCCAGCTCTTCCACCACCCAAGGCGGTTTAGCGGGCGGAGATATGCCGCCTTTGGTAGAGTCAGGACCAGGCCTGCGACAGAGCCAGCGCAACACTAGCAGGAAACGAGGAAAGCATATTTTCCCGCGGGCAGTCCTGGTGGTGCAAGGGTGGCTACTTGTGGGTTGCAAGACGGCTGTTTGGTACGCTGCACGGCTGGGTTGCGGTGGGGAGCCTCTCTCTCCCATGTGACAATTTCACGTGTCACTGCTCACAGCCAGAGACAAACTGCTGCAACCGCAAAACGCCTGCTCGGCCTTGGTGTTTGCTGTGCATTCTGTCGCAGATGGATCCATCCTTGCTCCGAGGATGGGACGAGGCCGCTTTGTCCGTGATTCCTCAAAGTCTTTTTAATTCTGTCCCTGTCCGCCTCCATCTCATCTTGTCTTCTCTTGGCTCCTGATCTCAAGCACCCCAATGCCCATCACGATATCGCCCTAGCCTCTGCCCACGATGGCCACCATCGAACCGCGTCTGATTCACCTCTTGAACGAGTCGACATCGACTCCTCACCACGCCCATGCCGACCTCCCTCCTCTACATGCTCTTCCTATCCATACCCACGGCGATAGACCTCTGCCGAGGCTCGAGCGTGGCGATGTGAGCCGCCACGGCGCCTCGCACCCGTATCCCATCCGCCTGCTGCTCGACGACTCCGACTCGGGCGAGTCTCGCCATGGCCACGGCGCCTACCGCGATGACAGCCCCGAAGGGCCGGACGACGCCTACCACAAGAAGCGCAGCCGCGCGACCATGCACGTCAAGGATGACTTTGTCCAACTGCCCCAGCCGCTCAAGAAGCAAAAGGCTGCTCAGCAGGCCCTTCCCATGCCGCCCATCATCAACGGCCTCCACGAGCCCCCGCCTCACGCTGCGCTCTTCCCGCCCATCTCGTCCACCACCTACGAGAATGATCCGAACCAGATGAAGATGATGCACGACTTCCACAACCCCAGCAGCCCCGACGAACGCTCCCACCGACGAGGCTCCTCCGAGACCGACAAGAGCTCCTCGAAGGGCCGCAAGCGCGCCACCAAGCCCCGACGCAAGTGGACCGACGAGGAGACGAACCATCTTCTCCTCGGCGTCAACCGCCACGGCGTCGGCAAGTGGACAAACATCCTGGAAGACACCGACTTTACATTCAACGACCGCACTGCCGGCGACTTGAAGGACCGCTTCCGTACGTGCTGCCCCGACGAGCTCCGCTCCAGCAAGGCCTCTCGCTCCGAACGCCGCTCCGAGGGCAGCAGCAAGAGCAGCTCGCGTAAGGGCCTGCACTCAGAGAACATTCTCATCAGCGATGAAAAGTCTCGCTCTAAGAGCTCTAAGAGTGCCACCGACTCCGACTCGCCCAAGCAGAAGAAGAGCCGCGCCCATCGCAAGAACATGGATGATCTGGCCGAACTCGGCATTCTTGGCCCGTTCAAAAAGTCACACCGCCGTGAGCGCCGCCCTTTCACTGAGCAGGACGATCACGAAATCCTGGAAGGTCTGGACCACTACGGCCCGGCGTGGACCAAGATTCAGCGTGATCCTCGCTACCACCTCTCCGCCCGACAGCCTACCGATTTGCGTGACAGAGTCCGCAATAAGTATCCTGCCATTTACCAGCGCATTGAAAAGGGCACGTTCCAATCTAAGGACTCGTCTCGAGGCAATGACATCATGGAGCCTTCCGTCAATATGTCTATTGACAACTCGCTGAAGCGCTCCAAGGTCCCTACCCTGCATAGCCGCCGCGGCTCCCGCGACGAGATTCCTAGATGGACTCACGCTGCGGAATCCGAGTATGCCCAGCATGCAGGCTTCGAGTTTGGTGATGCTGGTGCCACCCATTTCATGGGTGGTGAAATGGACATCTCCAGACTTCTACTGGACGATTCCCGCATGGCCCATGGCCACGGCCGCCACGGCGAGCTTTCCGGACCATCGTCCCCGACCGCCACCGGCATGGACTCTCGCCGCGAGCGCTACGAATACGCACTCCGGTGCTAAATGTCATTGAACATGAACAGACACGAACACACCACTTATTTTTATCACACGGTACATATTACGGATAATGTTTTTTATGGGAGTTTGCATTACAGGATATCATATGAGATTTTGGCGTATGGTAGATTGATTTGACTGATACCAACAAGATAGAGGGCAACGAGGCACAGACAGTCTCGAAGGGAACAAACGGACCCTGCAAGCCAGCCGCTCTTGGACGCAAGTGGGAAGAAAGACATGCCAGCAATTGGCAGCTGATAGCATCTACAGACACCTGCCGCATATCAAAAGCAGTTTAGCGAGCGATTCGTATAGTTTAAGTTTGAATAATATAGCCTGCCCTGCAGGCGTCATCGATACATTCAATACTTTCAGTTTACATGTGAAGGCGGCCAGGGACTGATCAGACCCATTTACCTAAAAGAGTATGAACCTCGGCGCGGGGCTCGCAATCCAAAACGACGTCGCGGAGGCTCCACAGTCTAAATTGAGTTTATCGTGATAAGCTCACGTGACTCAAAGCGTGACCAACTTCGAGTTCAATTTTGGACTCCACTACACGAATTGCTAGGGCACGAAGCCCCCTCCAGAGTGCGCTAGACCAAGCGAGGACAAAAAAATTGTGCGTGCCCCAGCGGAGCACATCTTGGTCTCGTAGAACGGAGCCCGCCTCAATTTCTGATTTTCTGCATCCCGACTAACTTCACAGCCAAACCGACAAAATGGCCCGCGGAATGTAAGTCGACACTCCGAAGTCGATGGCAATATTGCGAATTAGGAATTGCTTTCATGCAATGCCACGAATGATCAATACTGCGTCTCCTCATCAGAGGACATCGAGCCACCGATGCCTCGACACAATACTGACAACATCACAGCAAGAAGCACCAAAAGCGTCTCTCAGCCCCCTCCCACTGGCTGTTGGACAAGCTTTCCGGCACCTACGCCCCCAAGCCCTCGGCCGGTCCTCACAAGCTCCGCGACTGCATGCCCCTGATCGTCTTCATCCGCAACCGTCTCAAGTATGCCCTCAACTACCGCGAGACCCGCTCCATCCTGATGCAGCGCCTCATCAAGGTTGACGGCAAGGTCCGCACCGACATGACCTTCCCCGCCGGCTTCATGGACGTCATCACCATCGAGAAGACTGGCGAGAACTTCCGCCTCATCTACGATACCAAGGGCCGCTTCACTGTCCACCGCATCCAGGCTGAGGAGGCCGAGTACAAGCTCGGCAAGGTCAAGCGCGTCCAGCTTGGCAAGGGCGGAATCCCATTCTTGGTCACGCACGATGCCAGAACGTGAGTTTTCTGTCAGACATCATTCAGACGTTGGATCAAGCTTTGGTAGATTTCGGGGATTGGGTCATACACAACTTCTCTCATGAATCTGGTTCACCCAGGTCTGAGGAAGGACATAAGGTCGTTGCTAGAACCATCGGCTCGTCTGCCTGCTGCGGTAGGGTCAGACAGTTGACGGGGAATTAGTGACGGTCTGTCGTAGAATTGCTCCCACGACCCCCGAAACCTCCCATCGTCTTTATCTGACGAACTGTAATGGTGACCCGTCTTTCACCGCATGTTTTGCTAACGAGTAAATCCAGCATCCGTTACCCTGACCCCTCCATCAAGGTCAACGACACCGTCAAGATCGACCTCGCCACCGGCAAGATCTCCGACTTCATCAAGTTCGACACTGGTGCCATCGCCATGGTCACCGGCGGTCGCAACATGGGCCGTATCGGTGTCATCACCCACCGCGAGCGCCACGACGGTGGCTTCGCCATTGTCCACATCAAGGACGCCATCGACAACAGCTTCGCCACCCGTGAGAGCAACGTCTTCGTCATTGGCCAGGACAAGCCCTGGATCTCCCTGCCCAAGGGCAAGGGTGTCAAGCTCACCATTGCTGAGGAGCGTGACCGCCGCCGCGCCATGGCTTAAGTGTGTCATGATGATGGCTTGGGTGTAGTAAAAAAGTAACAAAAAAGATGGCATGTGCACAGGAGTCACGGATTTGACGTTTCTGTTAGTCGGGGCGATATACCACGTCCTTTATAAACTAGCCATAGGCAAATATGAGAAAACATGAATATTCCAACTACTTACATGCCATTACATTATGCCAGCCCAGTGAAGTTCAACACGTTGCATAAATGTGATACAAATATTTGAGTCTCTCAACCACACACCATGCAAGAAGAAATCCTCCGCACAAAAGAGTAGAGACCCAAGAACAATATTCGGATCGTTGCCGAACAAGCATATTTACTCTGTCTACTGGTCCATGAATCCCAATTTGGTTCCATCGTGGCGGAACGTGGGGGTCAGCGTGCCGCTTGCTGAGCCGGTGGAAACCATACCGACGTCGGACGATCGTAAACCGAGAGCTCACATTGCTCGTTTGCCATACAGAAGAGGTTTTTCTTCCAAATTTCTTCCCAGACCGCCGAAATCATGCTACGCGCCTTTTGTAGATCGAGCGTTCGTGGCAGGCGCTACATCACACCCAATCGCCGGAGTCAGTCTACGACAGGCGGTTCCCGGCTGGCATCTGCTTGGTCCACCAGCGGGGTATTGGGCATCGCAGCCGCGACGGGAGCAATTGGCTGGAGTGTGGCAAAATGGCAGAGCAATAACGGCAGCAGTCAAGACCGCTCTAATATTTCTGGCTTGAAGAAGAACGATGAGCGATTCGCCACGCTGCCAGAAATGAGAAAGGTTCGCTCAGGCGGGCTATGCCGTGACCATGACCTGCACACATCGCTTACAGAATACAGGCAATCAAGGAAATAATTTCTGAAATTGGGAACGAGGATATAATCTCTACCGACGATGACGACCTAAAAACGCACGGCTACTCGGAATGGTCCACCGTCAACCCGGACACGCTGCCCGTCGCCGTCGCCTACCCGCGGAGCACAGCGGATGTGTCCGCCATCGCCCGGATCTGCCACGCGCACCGCGTGCCCCTGATCCCATTCTCAGGCGGCAGCAGTCTGGAAGGCAATTTTTCCGCGCCATACGGCGGCGTGAGCGTCGACTTTGCCTTTATGGACCGCATCCTGCAGCTCAACAAGGACGACATGGACGTCGTGGTGCAGCCGAGCGTCGGCTGGCAGGACCTGAACCAGGTGCTGGCCGACCGCGGCGCGGGGCTCTTCTTCCCCGTGGACCCCGGTCCGACGGCGAAAATTGGAGGCATGATTGGTACCAACTGCTCGGGGACGAATGCGGTGCGGTATGGCACGATGAAGGACTGGGTGGTGAACCTGACGGTGGTGCTGGCGGACGGACGGGTCATCAAGACGCGCCGGCGGCCGCGCAAGTCATCAGCGGGGTATAACCTGAATTCGATGATTGTCGGCTCAGAAGGCACGCTGGGAATTGTCACCGAAGGTATGTAGACGACATTGTCGCCTGGTCATCACTAACATCTACAAGCCACGCTCAAGCTCGCTGTCGTACCAGAGGTCTACTCGGTGGGTGTGGTATCGTTTCCGACCATCAGAGATGCAGCAGCAGCTGCGGCTGGTGTGATGCAAGCCGGAGTACCTGTAAGCTGCATGGAGATCATGGATGAAGTGCAAATGCGCGTGGTCAATCTAAGCGGCAACACGGCTCCGCGAACATGGAAAGAGATGCCGACGCTCTTCTTCAAATTCGCAGGATCCAAGGCCAGTGTTGCCGAAAACATCTCTACTGTGGAAGCCATCACTTCACGTAACAAGGGCGAGGAATTCGAGTTTGCCAAAGACGAGCGCGAGCAGAAGCTGCTGTGGTCTGCCAGAAAAGAGTCGCTGTGGTCCATGCTTGCTCTGCGAAAGGAAGGCCAAGATGTTTGTAAGTGGCAAGTATCTATTCTTTCAGAGTACGAAGCTAATGTTCATGCAGGGAGTACCGATGTCGCAGTGCCGCTGAGTCGTCTCGCCGACCTCATCGAGGTGAGCAAGAAGGAAATGGACGACCTCGGCATGTTTGCTAGCATCCTCGGCCACATTGGCGACGGCAACTTCCACGAAAGCATCATGTACAACAAGCACGACGCCGAGGAGCGTGCCAAAGTCGAAAACGTCGTGCGCAACATGGTCAACCGCGCGCTCAACATGGAGGGCACGTGTACCGGTGAGCACGCGATCGGCTGGGGAAAAAAGGAGAGCTTGGTGAAGGAGATTGGGCAGGAGACGGTGGACGTCATGGCGACGATTAAAAGGTCGCTGGATCCGCGATGGATCCTGAATCCGGGCAAGATTATGGACGTGCCGTGGATGGTCAAGGCAGAGCAGAAGGGGAAGGAGGAAGTGCCCGTGACGCCAATTCTCAGCAAGTGAAGCAGAGTTAATGCTGAAATAGGTTTATGCACATATTCTCCCTTGAATGAAATTTGTAAGGAATTTGATTATTTTGAGGTGTGCAAACGCGGCGTGGCAGACGGCACTTCTCGCGCAGTCGTGCAAACGCCGCGCGTATTCACTTTCCTCCTGCCACCTCTGCCACCTCTGCCATTTTCATCCGTCTCTATTCATGATCTTCTGAACTCTGAATTCAAATTCCCATCGCTCCGTCACGCATTTCGTTCTGCAAGACTCGATGACCACGTACTACTACGATCAGCAAAAGCTCGCAGAAAAATGGTCCAACCCCGGCCTCTCTGAGAACCGCTCGCGGAGCGTCTCTCGCAATCCGCCAACTCAACCCGAAGATCCCGCCGAGGAAACCAGCAATGGCCTCAAGAAAACATATATACCGCTGAAGCTGTCGGGCATGCCAAAAGACGTGACAGTCCTGCAGCTTTGGAAAAACTTTTCGCCAAGAGGCAGCATCCAGCTGATTGATCTGTTCGACGCCCGCCCCCAGGACACGTGGGCCACTGGCAAAATTATATTTGAACCACCACCGAAGATCAGCTTTTGGAAGAACAACAGCCTCGAGATAACTCTCGATGGGCATGAGAAGCCGGTTACTATTCACGTGGCGGTGATGGAGGGCCGTCCCGAGGCGCAGCATAGCATGGAAGAGCAGCGCTGCCCGCCAATCATTTCGATGCCACTCAAGTCGCTTGACTTTGGTAGCCTGGCCAACAAAGATACAATGGTGATTGGAGAAACCATCAACTCTGAAGAAAAGAATGATCTGTCACTGGAGCTGGATACCCACAAAGGAGAGATTACCATGCACTTCCAATTTCCGGAGAAGCTAAAGAATGTCTCAAGAAAAAGGCAATACAAAATGGTCACGCCTGTTTCTTCCATAAAGAAGGTCTAGGATACCTGCTCCGACGGAAACAAACGAGGCTTCGCAATTTCTTTCAACGGACCGATCGAATACCTCTGGCAAGTGCCGGATATCCTTGAGCTTATCCCAGCGGACTCGAAGAGATGGCATTGCAACGATGGCTGGGTGAGGGCGACCGACATTTACGAAATCATAATTGAGCCCCAGAAGTTTCCAATCTCGACGTACAGTCGCGGCCATTATGGAAAATGTATCGACATCAGCCGCCTCAAGACTTTTCGGTGCATCATTGATGAAGCTGACGCAAGCTCTCTGGCCGCGGTGGACCATTTGATGCTTGCTTTGGATCAATATGACATACAACCCGCTCGAACAACTCTGAAGCTGAAAAAGGACCAGAAGTGTATGTGGGATCTGCTGGATTATCAAGAAAGCAGCAGCACCAATACTTTGGAGTACCTTGGACTCACCGCGCACCACATCTACCTTGACTTCGCTGTGCGATACAGGCTGGAAGTTTGCGTCACCAGGGGATACCTCAGCGAATATGCCATCGGCGCCGAATTTTTGGGCAAGTTGGCCGCGCTCGATGTAGCAAAAGCCAGCCAGATGTTGGAATATGTCGTTGACCAAGAAATGCATATTGAGGATCCCATGCAAATCTTCGAAGACCCCCAATTTCGCTACATTTCTACCAAAAAGAACATCCCGCACTACTGCTCACTCGTGTTTAAAGCCAATATCACGCCAACGTCGCTCAAACTCAATCTGCCCAACGTCGAAAGCTCAAACCGAGTGCTGAGAAAGTACAACAACTTGCAAGACAGGTTCCTGCGCGTACAGTTTCTTTCAGAAACAGAATCCGATCGCATTGCCAAAGATCGCTACAACAATGATGATGTCTGGAAACGGATGATGCGTGTGTTGTACGAGGGCATTCGCATCGGCGACCGCACCTACGAGTTCTTGGCCTTTGGCAACTCCCAGCTTCGAGAGGGCAGCGTCACGTTTTTCTGCCCCACGGCGCACTTGTCGTGCGACGACATCAGGAAGTGGCTAGGAAACTTTGATCATATTCGCAATATTGCAAAGTTTGGTGCTCGTATCGGACAGTGCTTTTCCACCACCCGAGAAGTGCGCGGTGTTCGTGTGCCCACAGTTCGTCAAATTGACGACATTGAATCCAATGAAGAGTGCTTCAGTGATGGAGTCGGCATCATTTCTAACCTTCTCGCCAAGCTCGTCGTGGATGAGATGAAGCTTGATGTAGTGGGAGAACCCTCCGCCTTTCAATTTCGCATGGGTGGTGCCAAGGGAGTTCTAGCTGTCTGGCCCCGCGAGTATGCCAAGCACATGGAGGTTTGCCTACGAAAGTCGCAGATCAAGTTCAGCACCGAGGCGAACACGCTTGAGATTATCAAATGCGCCACAACTACGACTGCAACACTCAACCGGCAAATTATTATCGTCTTGGAATATCTTGGTGTGCCTGCAAGTTCGTTCATGAGTTTACTCAACAGCCATATCAAGCAGTATGAAGAGGCTATGGTCAGCCCGACGGTTGCCATTGAGCTACTGACGAAATTTGTCGATGAAAACCAGACGACAGTTATCTTGGCCGAGCTTCTGAAGGCCAATTTCCAGGACCCGTTTGTGAAGAACATGCTCAAACTTTGGCGCTCTTGGTCTTTGAAGCTCATGAAAGAAAAGTGCCGAGTCCACGTCGAAAAAAGTGCATTTGTCATTGGCTGTGTTGACGAGACAGGCACATTGCGAGGACACTACACCCAAACAGAAGGATCTAAGACCAAGATGAAGTCCAATTTGCCACAGATCTTTCTTCAAATCAGCGATCGAAAGTACCAAAGAAAATCCACTATCATCACTGGCATTTGTATCATCGGTCGCAATCCGTCTATGCATGCCGGTGATATTCGCGTTGTTGAGGCGGTGGACATCCCATCCCTTCGGCACCTTTCAGACGTTGTCGTATTCCCTTGTAGGGGTGACCGACCACTTCCGAGCTTACTATCTGGAGGAGACCTAGATGGTGATGATTATTTCGTCATCTGGGATCAGAACCTCATCCCTAAGATATGGAACACGCCACCGATGCACTCATCCCCCGTGGCGCCCCAGAATCTGGACAGAGATGTTCAAGTGAATGATTTACGGAACTTCGTGGTAAAGTACATGAAGAATGATTTTCTGGGACTCATTGCTGTTGCGCATCTTGCACATGCTGACAGAAAGGGGCTGAATTCGCCTATATGTAAGGACACCGCACGCTTTCTTGGACAGGAACTAATTGTCAATAGGCTTGCAACTTGCCGAGCTTCATTCGCAAGCAGTCGACTATTTAAAGACCAACGTGCCGGCCGAATGGAGTCACGCCAAATACCAACCAAAGGAGTGGCCACACTTTATGCAGCGAAACAGCAGACTCTACAATTCGAAAAGAGCACTTGGGCAGCTGTACAATCGCGTGGCAAACGAGGACTACGACTATGTACCGAGATGCGAAGATGAATTTGACTCTCGCATTGCCGAGAGTTTTGACTTTACCGACGAGATTCTTGCTGTTGCTCGAAATTTGAAGGCGCAGTATGACATCTCCGTGAGGCGCCTGCTCAAGCAATTCCGAATCGCCACAGAATTTGAGCTATACTCTAGCTGGGCCATGTCCAAACCTGCAGTCGGCTCGGATTACAAGCGCCAAGAAGATCTTGGACAGCAGTTTGATACAGTAAAGCAAAGATTCCGCGACATGTGCGTTGAAGCTGCTGGAGAAGCGGGAGGCGACAAACTCGACCTGGTTGTGGCAGCTATTCACAAGGTGACGGAAGACGAGGTCAAGGGCTTTCTCGCGGAAGCGGAAGGGCCCGCCGACGTTTTGGAGTTTTCACCTAAGAACATGCCTTTGATCAGTTTTCCATGGATCTTTCACTGGATTTTGGTCAAAATTGCGATGGGCAACAGCTACAAGCCTCTTGAGACGAGCCTAGCTGGTGCCACTCGCCTAGCACCTTCATTCGTCGCTCCGAGTTAGAAAAAGGAGGAACAAGTTGAAGTGAAGGCGATTGAAGTGGAAGAGACACCCAAGCCTATTGAAAAGCAAAGACAAGTCGTCAGAATTAACGAAGAAGCTGATCTGATTAATTTTGAGGTAGATGCCGTAATGGTCAAGCCAGAGACCGCGACTCTGGAGGCCGTGGAGGCCGTGGAGAGCATTGAATCGCAGCAAACCGAACAGAGCGCTGTGAGCAGCTTGAGCGAGTTCGATTCGGGAGAAAAGTCTGCCCACTCGGTCGAGTCACGCAAGGAAGCGTCACCGGATATTGAAGCGTCGGACAAGGCCAGTTTTCGCACCGTCTCGCGCCACATGGAGTACAGGGAGTCGCCAGCGGACAGGCTGGTACGGCTATATGACGATTCTGATTGAGTTTGGGACACGCAGTTAGAGGGAATTTGAGAGATCTGGGACGGGCGATACGAGGCGAAGATGATTTGGACTGAATTTTGCTTGTATTTGCTTTATATTCCGTGGCTTAGCGCTTAATACACAGATCAGTCCGCAGCACCCATTTCTCGCCTGCTTTTACCTCTCTGCCTTCGTGCTACGCGCCATGTTAGTCAGCCTTTATTTTCGCAACATTAACCTGACCGCGTAGTGATACGTACCAACATGCAGTCGTCGCCGTGCTTGTGCAGCAGCAGCATGCCCGTCTGCAGCGACACGGGGATCGCCTCGGCCGCCGACGGCCGGTCGTGCGGGTAGAAGACGGTCTCGCCGCCGACGCAGCCCTCAGACGCCGACGTCAGGTACAGCAGCAGCGTCCACGTCGTGCGCGCGGCCACCGGCTTGCCGTCGACTTCGAGCGTGACGTTGTTGTAGTCGTCATCTGCTTCTGTCAACACCTAGTATGTAAAGCGCATAGCGTGTGAAACTTACAGTGACAGTCGAAGAATTGACCCTTTGTATATCTGTAGACCCGAATATTCGGACTTAGTCCAATCGGCTCACCACCCCTGTATATCATCAGTCTTCTCTACTCTGCTCGTACATTTCTCTCTACCTTTTCCGGCGCGCGGGGGCACTTACCAGAGCTCTTTGACGTCATCCTGCGCCAACGCCTCGCGCAGACCTGTCTTCTCCCAGAGCGTCCGCGCAAACGCCCCGTCCTGCACCTGGAAGCGGTCATTCACGCGCACGGCGTCGCCGCGCTTCGGCGTTCCCGGCGTCGTCTGCAGCGCGAGCGTGGAGAGAAAGGCGACGTAGTCGCGGCAGAGGTTCCGCGGGAAGAAGCCGTCCACGGTGACAATCTTGTCGGTGGACGGGTGCGCCGTGGGGACGAGGTCGACGACGGGCAGCGGCGGCTTGAACTTGGGCCACGCCGGCGGCGGGACGGCGGCGGCGGTTGTGGTGGCGGGCTGGGCTTTGGAAGCTTTAGCAGCTTTTGGTTTGGCCATGATGGGCTATATGGGTTATATGTAGGATTATTGATAATTTATGAAAGGAAAAAGATTTATGGAATTAGTTGGGTATTTTTATTGTGAGGGTAAAGTAGCGTAGTGTGGTGTGGTGTGAAAGTATCGAAATCGGCTCCGCGCCGTCGTTGGCGTCGATGCTTTGTCCGCTCCACACAGGGGTCCAACTTTTTCAACCTCCAGCAACCTCAACCTTCTGCATCGCATCTCATCTCACGCCAGCCACAACGCCGTTCGCCGATGAAAGAACAATCAATCTCATAAACCACAACTGCACAAACACAACATACACACCCACGATGGGGTTCCTGGCGAAGCTGCTGGCGCCGCACGTGGTCGGCCCCGAGCAGGCCTCCGCAGACACATCATCAACGTCCGCAACCTCACCACCAACCCAAATACAGCCCGCCGCCGCCACTAGCACACCCAAGACACCTCTCACCACCACCACCGCCGTTGCGCACCCGCCTCCCGCGCCGCCGTCCGTCATCGACACCAGCGACACGGCGCACCTCACCCCCCTGCAGCGTCAAGTCAAGCAGCTCGGTTTCTTCGCGCTCGGGTGCGGCGTCATGGCGGCCTCTGTCGCCGTCACGCGGCGCGCCGTCATACGGCGCCAGATCGAGGCCATCCCGCGCTTCTTCCACTCCTCCTACCTGCCCGCGGGCTCGCTCGACAGCGGGGAGCGGTCTGCGCTGGCGGCGCAGGCGCTGGGTCTCGCGACGCTCAACGTGGCGGGCTTTGGCGTGCTGCTGGTGGGCGGGACGGCGTGGTCGTTTGATCTGTGCTCGATGCGGGAGCTGCAGGCGCGCACGCAGCAGGTGATGCAGCGGAAGGCGGGCGAGGGCGTGCTGAATGAGGAGGAGGAGAGGGAGGTGGATAACATGGTGATTGGGCTGATGGAGAAGCTGGGCATGGACGTGGAGGATTTGCAGGAAAAGGATCGGCTGGCGGCGGAGCAGGCGAAGCAGACTTCGCCGAAAGCGTGAAGGAGTGTATAGTACGAAGAAAAGTACAAGAAGCCATGGCGAATGGGGAGTTGTATAGTACACAAGGGACGGAAAGATGATGTGTCCAGGTCGCGGTGGACCGTGTATATTAGTGTAAAATGTACAAAAGTAGCTACTCCTCCAACCGGATGAATGATGATGCAAAAGCATAAAACCTAATAAACCCAGGATATCCAAAGAATTCTGCCCTTGCCCTTCTTGTCCATGAAAAAATGCCAATCCTCGCAGAGGTATTCTAATGCTGTTTCGACGTCGACGCATACAACGTCTCTATGTATCTTTTTTTCTATTTCATACTTTTTACTGTTTTTAGTCTTGTAGCTTTCTTTTTACGACGCTGCCGCTGCCGCTTCCTCCTTGGCGCGCTGCCTTCGCCACTCTTGCAGGTCCTCCAGGCCGGCCAGGTTCTCGAGGCTCGCGCGGCGGCCCCAGTTCTTGGGCTGGCGCTTGAGGAAGGCGCCGACGGCGCCGAGATAGCCCTCGTGGCGCAGAAAGTACGCCTGCTTGGTACCTTTCGACCAAAACTTGATGGCGTAGCTGAGCGTGTTCATGGTCTGGCGGTGGCCGCGGATAAAGGAGCCGCCAAAGTAGATATCCGACAGGTTGTGGATCTGCGACTGCAGCAGCGCAATCTGGCCAATGTTGTTGGAGACGGCGTAGAGTAGCGAGCGGGAAATGTCGCCGTCGCTGAACGGCAGCGAGGTCGGGTCGACGGGCGTGCCGGCGGCCTCGGCGGCGTTTTCCGCGTCCTTGCGCATCTTGAAGACGCGGCCAAAGGACGAGGCAATGGTGGTGCTCTTGAGGCCGATCTTGCCGTAGTCCTGGCCGTAAATGTCGCCGACGAGCATGTCGACGTTTGTGTTGTCGCCCTGGCCGGCCTGCTCGAGCATGTCGTCAAAGGTGCGGGCGCCGGTGAGCAGCGACAGGAGACCCCAGAGGGTGCCGCCGCCGAGCGAGGTGCCGCCGACGCGCTCAAAGGTGCGCGGGCCGGTGACTTTGAGCATGGAGACGCCGGAGCCAATGTTGACGAGGAGGTATGGGTAGATGGCCTCGCGGGGGCCGACAAAGTGCATGGGGTCGGTCTCGGAGTAGGTGAAGACTTCGCGGGGGATTTCGGTGATGAAGAAGTCGAGGCCTGGGAGGACGTTAGTAGGAGGATAATAAGAGTGGGATTTGTGATTAGAGAAAAGGGTAAAATATGTACCGATGATGAGACACTCCATTTCGTCCTCGCGGGAGACGTCGACGCCGAGCGCATCGCGAATTTTGTCGTAGAACTTGTAGGCGCCGCCGCCGGTGGCCATGACGGCCAGGTCGCCGGGGCGGGAGCCGTTGAGGGTGATCTGGCGGTCGCGCAGGTCGCGCATGTACTCGACGCAGTCGTCGATGCGGTCGGTCTCGAAGATTTGAAAGGTGAGGCGGCCGCCGGGGTCAGTCTGGTCGACCTCGCGGGAAAAGTATACGAGTTTGATGAGGGAGCCGCCGATCTGGTAGGGGCCAAAGGTTAGCAATGGCAGCGCAGCAGAGAAACAGAGAGGATAAACTAACATCGACAGCAATGTGACTAACAACGGCCGTGTGATTCGGCAGGCGAATGTCGCTCGTCTCGTGCTGCGTCGTCGGCGAGCCTCGGCCGTTCTTGGGCGTGGCCAGTTCCGGGTCCACGATGAAGGCGCCGGTGACGTTGATCTTGACGCTGCCGGGCTTTGTGATTGTGCTGTCAATCTCGGCCGTCGTCGTCATGGTGCGCGAGCGCGAGACGGCCGGCCGCAGCGGCATGCCATCTTGCGCGGCGGCCGTGGCTTCCTCTGGTCCGGCGGCGGGGATCTGCAGCGGCGGCATGGGCTCGGTCGGCGGCGACATGGCGGCGGGTGGTTGTGCGAGGGAGGGAGAGGGAGAGTTGGTCGACCGCAGTCGCGGAAGGAGGAGGAACGTGTTCAAGGGAGCATTAGCACAAGGCGGATTGATGGCGGGCGGGCGTGGGAGGACGATGGATGTTGTCGGGGATTGCGACCGGCGGGCCGAGATTGGCGATGGACGAGGGGCAGCAGCAGCAGCAGCAGCTTTGCGCGTGTTCGTGTGCGTTTGTGTATTCGGGTGACCCGGGTTGAACGTTTTTTGGCGGGGCAGCTGCTTATTACAGCGCGGGTCGTCGCTGAAACTGGCTTACAGCGCTGAAACGGGCATGCACCACGCTGTAAATCTGAGTGAGACTCTCAGCACGGCCAGAGTCAGAAATAAGCCCGAGAAAAATAAACAGCAAAAATCTTGGGGTTCCTGGAAGCCGCAGCAGTCCCATGAATTTCAGTTTTCAATTTCCAATCCGACGTAAAGCGCGCAACTTGTCATCCCATGTCCATCTCTTCCCGCGGCCTTTACGACGCCTGTAAGGTTGTAACCTGCCAGATCCACTCCTGGACCGAGGTCAACCGTCCCTCGCCAAAACCCCGAGTTTCCCCAAACCCCGGAGGAGCGCTAATTTACAGTTTTTTCGGTCATGTCAATCGTGGATGCGTGAGGGCATTGCCGATCTTTCTACTGGCTCCCGGCTGCCTCGCGCGGCCCGTTTCCCCGCGCTCACCGGGCCATGACCCTAAACTCTCCGTCCGCCGGTGAGGAGACTCGGATCTGCAATTAGACGCGCTGGGTAGTTTTTCCTCTTCTTTGTTTCTTAGGCAAATCTAAATACACATCTGTGAATCATGTCTGCTCATAAAGGGGGGAGGGTATGGTTCCAACGCCGCGCGTGCAGTGCGCAACGCCAGGCTGCTTGTCGTGAGACATTGACGCGTGATGTGAATCGGGATTGCACATGGGATGGGCAAATCCGCTCACCGAAGAGGTATTGTGAGAAAGAGACAAGGGAAGAAAAAACGTGTGTGACAAAGCGCGTAGGAGAGGCAGCTCGGAGAGCAGGTGGTGCTGATTAACACTCGGCTCCGGCAAAGCCGGCGTCGACGGACCGGAGTACTATCCGCCCGCTCCACGGCCAGCCTCGTCCAAAGAAAGTAATGGCCGCGACTTGGAAGCACTAATATCACGCAGCTTTGACAAATACATACTCATATCCTTAAACAAGACAGTATAAGACCAGCTCGTCAGGCGAAGCTGCCGCTGATGCCATAGTAGAGAGCGAACACACTCACACTGACAGACAAGTGATGATGAAGGAACCTGTAAATATTCATTCGTATATAATGGTGAAAAACGCCTTATTGATAGAAATATGGGAAAAGGATAGGCTATACCCCGCACGGAAGTGCTGCGGGACAAAGAGCCTAATGTGTAAGACGAGACCCTGCAAGTTTGGTGGCGTCTGCTTGCTACATGAGGTTCGGCCGGGCGGCTTGGCGAACTGTCCGCGCATGATAAGCTGGAGAAGACGAGGCGGGAATATTAATGAAGAACCGCAATAGTGTTTATGAGAATATGCTTTTTCTCAAGTTCAATAACGAAGCATGAATTTACGAAGAAAAAAAAAATCGCAGCCGCTTTCCTTCATGTCAGTCGTATACTTGCTTCTACATGTCCGACGTAGATGTGATGGCTTCCTTCGCAGCCTCGTGTATACCAGCGCCATGCAGCTCTCAGCCCGCAGAACCCACGATTCTCCACAGTCAGGATTTAAAGACCAAGACGCTATTGCCTCACTGCATGCGTTGACCATATTTCGTCACGGCGAGACGAGCCTTCCTGAGCCTCGTTTCGGCAAAACGCGACAAACTTTCCCGTCATATGAGGCACTTGTCGAGTATAAGTAGCACCTGGTTTTTTCACTTTACAATATGCCTGTATCCTTTATCCAAAGCTCATTCAATTCATTCCTTCATTACTACCCCAACCACCCACCCACACCCACAAACATGAAGTTCCTCACCGTCGTCGCCGCGCTCGCCGCCACCGCCGCCGCCATCGAGTTCCGCGAGGGCGAGGACTGCGGCAACTACTACGGCTGGGAGACGTGCAACTTCAACAACCAGAACCCCAACACGGCCGTCATCGTCTGCAACGACCGCCACGTCTGGGCCCAGCGCCAGTACTGCGGTGGCGGGAGCATCCACGAGGAGAGCCACTGCTGCCAGCTCAAGTCGGGCGGCGGCGCGCACTGCGTCTGCTAAAAGGCTGCAAGCGTCGATGAAAGGGGAAAAAAATAAGGCAACGAAATGAAGAACAGAAAATAAGGGGGTTTTTTTCGCGGGAAAAATACACACACAGACAAAACTACGGCAACATTTTGGGCATGGCCATCATCACCAGTCATGTGGGATGGAGCAGATACGACGGTATGAGCACGAGATTTGCGCGGCCGCAAGAGACTCGGGCGCATCAAATCATTGATAGATAATAACTTTACTGCAAATTAGAAATTCAATTATCCACTACCGGATTCCATCTACGTGTCTATCTAGTCTACCTAGTCTATCTAGTCTATCTAATTGTTAATACATGTTTTGCCTGATGTTCCTCCCCTCAGCCAGCACCACCGAAGATGTCCGTGGCAACAGACCCTCCGATAAAAGGACAAGCATACCCAAACAAGCCATCAAACAGCGCATGAGTCCATTTCGCTGCCTGAGTGCCTGATCATCGACAGCAGCTGCTACGGCGCCGCACGCCCGATGCGTCGTGAAGCGTGTACGGTGCGTTTTCTGCCGTGAACGCCGCCGCGCGATTGCTCGCACGCGGCACTTTTACAGCGCTCGTCTTTTACCTGCGTCCAGAAAAGGCAGTTGTAGCAAGTCTGGTCTCTTGTCCCGCTGTCTTGTAATAATACACTCCAATGTTTTAACATTGGAAAGAAGAAAAAAGAGCAAAAAAGAGCAACAACGACACCCGTCCAAGCACAAAGTCATTGAAACCCGTTCACAATAGGATTCGCCACAGGAGCCACCCATGGCTGCTCAGTAAAAGGTTGTTGTTCTAGCATTCCTGAACTACCAAAATCCGTGCACGGCGGGACCATGCGTCCGCCAATGTTGAGGGTGGGGGAGCCGTCCGGGGAATAAAAGATGGTATTCCAACCGGTGGGCGGACTCTGCTCATAACTGTTTTCGTCATCGTCTGCAAAAACACCCGTCTTGTTGTCCACCGGCGCGTTGTCCATTACCTGGTCAGCCTGGCCGCCGTCCGGCTCTGTCGCTGCGCCCTCTACCTGGCAGGACTCGCCGTCAAAGTGATCCTGAACCTTGTCTAGCATCTGCACCATCAGCATCTGCAAATCCTCGTCGCCAATCGGCCTGTTAGGGCTCGGCTTGACAAGAGACGGCATGATGCGCTGGCCTTCATTCTTCCAGAAATCTTTGAGCATGCCCACCATCTCCGTCACGATGCTGCCCACGTGCGCGTTTGTCGGCGCCTGGACATCCGGGAAGATGAGCTCCCATATTCCGTACCACTGTTCGACTGGATTAAGCTTCCGACTGAAGCGGTTTTTGAGAGAATCCTGCAGCTGAGCAGAGATGCCGTCGCTGCTTCGCTTGGAAGCGGCCGTTGCTGGTGCTTTGCAATCAAACGCGCGAATGTGCTCATCCCGAGGGTCCGGGGACGTGAAAACTTTAGAACAGGTTGGGCAGTAAAAAGGAGACTTGGAATGCCGCCGATAAATATGCTGTTTGACGTCTTGAATGCGTGTAAGCTTGCGATTCATGCATTCAATATGACGCGTTGGCCATCTGCGGTAGAATGGACAGGCAAACGTAGGTTCTTTGCCAGATGCCTTGGGTCTATTACGACTGTCTTCATCTTCAGAAGTCAGTTGTTCGTCATTGGACAAGGCTTCTTCTTTGGCAGGTGAATGTCTGCGCCCGCTGCCATCTGTTGAACTTCTGGCATTTGCTCCAGAGGAAACGAAAGGCATGGAATTTCTTCTGGACGAGCTTGCTCGCAGTTGCGCTTTGCGAGACTTTTTCACTCCCGCATCTGCTGGAGGGGTCACCACCCCAACAATAGAGCGGCAGCGAGATGCGCGGTCCTTATCCCCTTTGAAAGGACTTCGCGAGCGTGTGTAAACTGGAAACGACGCACGAGCATCTCTTTTGCTCCCTCCGACACTCAAAGTAGAATCCGTGCGGTGTATGCCGGCCTGGCTGTCATGGTACAAGTCCACGCTGGCGGTGTCTGAGGCGTAAGTCCACGCACCAGCCATGGCAAATGAGTCGACACTGTCCCCGGGAACCAGCGGAGAATATCCTTGATAGAATGGAATAGAAGATGGATCCGATAGAAGAGGAGACGGTGCGCTCATGGCGGTTTGTATGCTCTCCAGCGACTGCACATGCGGAATGGGATAGGACGGGTTGATGGGCAACAGCGGCCACATGTAATTTTGCGGGGAAAATACGCCCACATCGCTTTCATGGTAAGACGTTTGGCGTGAAGGATTGCGCGAATCGATCAAGTCTGGTGGCTCTTGGGTGCCATCGGCTGTTGAAGATGATATTGTGGACGACATGGATAGCGGGGGCGACAGCCGAGATGGGCCCAAAGCGAGTTGTTGGTATTCAGACTTTTCTTTCACCCCAGAACGAGTAAATTTTGAATCGGCTTCTTAGCCGAGCAACCAAGGAATGTGTTGAAAAGAAACCCAACCTGACATATTTTTTTTGTTTTGCTGGATAATAAGGCGGGTTGCTGCGGCTAGTTGGCTGGGTCCCACTGACGCCGCCCAAAGGTGCACATTTGTGGTAAAATAGGCTGGTGGCGGGCAGCGCCATGTTTGGGCTTGCATCGGGGGTAATGGGAGGAAGGCTTTTTACTGGTTGGACTAGTTTATTAGCTCGACATGACCTGGTCATGAACAGCGAAAATTCCGACCTTGGCAGAGCATCCCGGGGTAGGTGCGATGTCTGTACAGATTAAAGACAGCAGAGTAACTGGTGTTCAGACGTTGGAGAAGCTTGGCGTTGGAGTAGCTCCCAAATTGAGGCTGTGTAAAATGCATTTGGAAGAAGAGTTTGACAAGAGACGACATGAATGTGATGTTCATGGCGTGATGTTGTCTGATGTTCGATGCTCCGTGCAGATACGGAGTGAGGCCGCCAGCGTGATAATACAAGATGGCAGTTGCGAGAATGCACAGTACAGGATACAGTGCAGAATCGGATTTCGGCACAGTACATGCGAGATTTACAGTGGCCTAACGTAGATTACAGCTACCGGCACGCTGGTG
This sequence comes from Paracorniculantispora psalliotae, assembly GCA_002796755.1. NCBI lineage: Eukaryota > Fungi > Ascomycota > Sordariomycetes > Hypocreales > Cordycipitaceae > Paracorniculantispora > Paracorniculantispora psalliotae. Next base: position 153,090 of record PHFE01000092.1, read on the forward strand.
CTTGGCTGGCTGGGCCCATAAGTAGCCGCTTAACAGACCTACCCGATTTGGCAAAAGGTACCTGGGTACACGCCATTGCCACCCCAAGCCGTTGGAGGTCGAGGTACCAGGCACACAGTATGATGTCATGCAGCGAAGCACTGTAGGGACCAAGGGCCTGACGCGCCGGCAGAGTAACAAACGGGCGGCCGCCCATCAGTCCGTTTGCCAGCTGCGAGCCATTTGCGGACCATTTGCCTGCCAGCTGCGAGCCTCCGCCAGCTGCCAACTGCCAAGCAGACCTGAAACCGCGCTTCAGACGATTTTCCCGTTTGAGCTCGTCTAGATGCTCAACCCGAACAAACGGCAACTAAACTGCCCTCATCCATCACCAGGGTACATATGGCAGCTCCATTATCAACAGCACCAAGACAGTCGATCGCGGGCCTCGATTACTCCAATTTTTTCCTTCTCGCGAGTGGGCGGGACAGGCACAAAGGCAGAATCCCATGTCCCCTTTCCCGCAAAATCTCGTCTTGGCACTGCAACCCGTCCCCGTATCGCCACCAATATTTGCAGCGATCTTCGCAGGGACAGCCTCGGCGGAGCCAGCCACACACTAACCAGCCGCCTGGTCATTCACGACTGAAGATTTTTGATTGAGATGCAATGCAGGGCGCCATTTCTGCAAGGGCAGAAATTTTCATGGACCGAATCCGGCATGCTGCAAACTGCGACGGCGGCCGATGAAGCATACCGTCACCGACAAACCGCTCGTCCAAATGTCACGCCATCCGAGATGATGGGCTTGGCATGAGCGGCGCGTCAAATCTGCCTTCGGCCTTTCGTCTGGTGCCGACCCGTCATGCCTTGCGCCGCCCACCAATATTCCCCCAGTGGACTCCTGACGTGGCTATACGTTGCCTTACAGGGCGTCCCGTCCACGGCCTCCAGTGGCAAAAGCGCGACAAGGGCCCCGGTAGTTATCCAACGGTGCCCTTCCCCCGGGCCTAGATTCTTCGGCCTCGCGGCCAGCACAGTCTTATTCGGGCGAGGCGAGTCTAGACTCTACGGAAAGCTGGCATCTAGACCAGGTTGATGGCCTTGATTCAAACGGTCACAGTAATTTTGAAACGCAAAAGCCGCTGGGAAACGAAAACCCTATCCTCGGTGTCGGTGGAGAGACGACGCGCCAGTGTCACACTTCCGGGCACAGCCGTCGCTAGGCTGATTTTGGGCTTCTGCTCTTCAGACCCGTCATGGCAGAGACTATGCAAAATGACAGCCAGTTTGTGGCTTCGTCTCCTTTGTTCAGAACGTGAGAGACTAGTTTGGAATTTCTTGGAACACAAAGGACCTTTGTTCCACTCATCAATCTCGCGCCAAATTCATCGAAAATCTATACGGCACCTATACGAAACCACGCAGCTATCGTCATTTCTTGGGTGGCTTGGCCGCAGCGGACGCCAGGCTGTTGAAGCCCCCTGCTGAGCCCGCCCAGGATGCGACCTCGCGCCCCGCCAAAACGACGAATTGTCGTTGATCCACACCCTCTTGTTGGAACAGCATCACTTCCAACATCCAAACTAGAATTATTCTGGCTCCAGGCTTCCACAAATGTGAATTTCCAGTGCGGGGGGCTTTTGCTTTATTGGAGACTCGCCTTACCTTATCGACCCCCCCGTGCTTCCGTCATCTCTCTCTTCTGTTAACCATTTCTCAAAACGACGTGGTTGGCCAAGCTCTCTTTCTGTAACCCATCCCAAGTACACCCAACCCTACCAACCCTATTATACGCGCCAACCCGCAGCCTCGTGCGTTTTGCAATCCTCAGCTTTGAGTCTCGTCTGCCACTCAATCATCCCAAATCCGTAACCTCAGGAATGCCGCAGTAAACATGCCCATCGGTGCTATCATATGGCGCTGTACCCTTTCTTGTGCCTCTCAGGCCCTCTTCGTTGTTAATGTCATCCTGGAACTGCTCCACAGCTTTCTCCAGTACTACTTCTGTCACACTTACGGTTCTGCTTTGAGCAGCAAGAACATCTTCAACGACACCCTCTTTGACACTTTTTGCGCTTCTCCTGTCTGCGAAGACAGCTGCTCGACTCCTCCCGGTCGTGACAGAAAGGAGCGCTTCCACGCCCATATTCCCGCACACGGCGCCTCGCTGAAATGCACACCCGCTGGCCGCAAGTCGCCTGGCCTCGCAAAGCAGCAAGCTGCCGCTGCCGCTATCCGCAACCATAGCCACGAGCTCGACGCCGTTTTTTCGATCATAACTGAGGTCGCTGGCCAATTGGGCACCGACCCCGGTTTGCCCGCTGTTGACATGGTAAAACATGAGTCAATCGCCGTCGGCCGCAAGCATGGCCGGCCCAAGCCTACTATCCGATCGAAGCCGTATACCAACCAGATCCTGAAAGAGCTGCATGACAGGCTCAGCCCGTTGTCGCCCGCCACGTCCGCACCAAACGAATCAATCACGTTCAAATACCTCCTACCATTCAAGGGAGGCTTTGTTCTGATTGGAATTTCGGAATCGGGGTTTTCTTTCTGGGTGCATGCCCCGACAACCCCTGCCCCTCCCAATAATTCTGGCCGTGGCAAGGGCGGTGGCCGGCCTGGGAAGCGCAGTGACGGTGGCATTACCAGACCCCGTGGTGCTGGTAGCGGCCGTGGTCGCAACAACAACGGCGGCGGCGGCAACAATGGCAATGGAAATAACGATAATAACGGTGGTAACGGCAACAACAATGGCAACAACAACGGCAACAACAACGGCGGCAACAACAACGGCGGCAACAATGGCAACAATGGCAACAACGGCAACGGCAATAATGGTGGTAATGGTGGTAATGGTGACAACGACGACAACAACGACGACGATAATGAAGGGTCAGTGATCCCGACTTATTATGCCTGCCCTTTCTACAAGTTCGATCCTATTACCCATTTTCGCTGTTTTCGCAAGTACGAGTTGAAAAGATACTCCGATGTCAAGCAGCACATCTTACGTTGTCATTCCCTCGGTCCCCTTTACTGCACAAACTGTTGGAAGAACTGGAAGCCCGGAAAGGAAGCACAGTGGGAGGCGCACTCTACGCTTTTCTGTGAACATGTTCCTCAGCCAGAACATCTTCTTCCTCGAGAGGCAACCGCTCTTGATGAACTTGTCCTCGGTCGCATCACCGAGGACGAAAAATGGTACAAGATGTGGGAGCTTCTCTTCGTCAATCACCCCCGCCCCGAATCCCCTCGCATGGACTGTGGCATCGGCGAGTTCCTTTGGATCCTGGCTAGTTGTCAACAGCAGCTAATGGAGCGTCTCCCCGGGTTTCTTCTACCTATCCACGCCTCTTTGAACCCTCAGTCAGTGCAGACTTTTGCACAGCAAGTTCATGCCGTTTATAGCCTTCCGTTTACACCCAACCAACCCCGTGAGCGCAGGTATCGGCGACAGCATGCCATACAGCAGCAGCAGCTGCTGCTGCCACAGATCCAACTGCCGCCACAGCTACCACCACCACCACCACCAGCACCACTACCACCACCACCACCTGCACCACCACCTGCACCACCAGCACCTCCCCCTCCCGCACCCCATCACGATTTCCAAGTTCTGCCCATGTTTGCACAGCCTACTCCTGGTGGCGATGACATGGAAGAGGATGACATGGATCGATTGTTCGGCGAAATTGTTTTTGACTTTGATCCCATGGTGGATGACCCTGCTGCGAACTACCCACCTGGCCCGCCGCACCCTCCGGCGCCCCCTGCTGCACCTCATGGCTTTTGATGTTAATCAAAGCTACTGGTTTTCCACCACCACGTTTTTGCCCACTGCGTCTGCCTGTACGATTCCTGTCGCCAGGCAGCGAGGGCAACGGCGACTGCGGACTGAGATGATGTAATGAGTATGACTGATTGATTTTGTATCTGGGGCTGGTGCCATGACTTGTGAGGGCGGGAGAGGAGGCTGCGGTGAGCTCACGCGATTTAGGAAAGCATGGTTATGGGATAGAAAAAAGGGCGCCTTGACTTGGGTTCGAATGAGTTTCTTTCTCCTCATTCTTCTTTTTTTTTTCTCTTATTTTTCTCATGTTCTTGTCTTTCTTTTTTTTTTCTGCCCTCGCCATCTCTGGCATTTTCTTTGGGCTATATACACCCTGTGACATTATGATACAACACCTTACAATTTTCCTTTGTTCGTCGTCGTCACATGGCCGCGCCGTTATACCATACGTTTTTTTTTTTTTTAATTTCTTTCTGGTTTCTTTTTTTTTTTGTCATGATTTTGCGTTTCGGGATACAAGGTTGCTACGTTCAACTACTAAACAGATTTTTTTGGGACACAGTCATGCACTTGTTTGTTTTATCACGAGATTTGTTTTTGAGACTCTTGTTTTGCATATGTCACGTTGAAATTTCCTATCTATATACTAAACATAAAATCAGTGCGTCAAATTCTTTTTTTCATACTGTAAACTAATAGTGTGCCGCCCGTAAACATGTCTACCAGAGGTATATTAAATCTGCAGCCGCAGCTGTGCGAAAAACAAAACGAAAACGAAACTGTTATGAGATGCTCTCGTGTGATAATTGAAGAGGAGCAATCTGGTTGCCGAACATGCGATGTACATAAGATGTTGGCAGGGATACAACAAAGATCAGAAACATGCGCACGCTCGCTCGTTTCTAACGAGGGTGTGCGCGGTACATGTAGAACAATCGAAAAAACAAAAGAAAAAGAAGAAAAATGCTACATATAGAGCAGCCGAACAAGGAAAAAGAGGAGAAATCGGACAAAACAGAAAGAGAAAAAAGAAGAAAAAAAAGGGAAAAGAGAAGAGAGAAAACTAAGCCGCCTGCCCATCCAAATGATACTCGTGGTAGATTTTACTAATAAGCCCTTCCAGTGTCGTCTTGTACAGCGCTGTGAGCGCTTCCTCGTCGTTGAGCTCATCCAAGTCGTGACCGCAGGCCGCCAACGCCTCCGCGACGCATCTCTTCCTGCGGAGCGTCCAGAAGTCGTGCACCAGCGACACGGCGTAGCCGTTGCCCGCCCGCAGATACGGGTCGCAGTGGTTCACACCCAAGCCGCAGTCTTCTCCTCCCTCCTCATCATCATCCTCTTCCTCCTCGTCCACCCAGAGGTCAGGAAAGAGCGCCCAGTAGATGCGTCGCCAGCGCGCGGCCTCGCCCTCGTGACGGTGGCGCTGGTCTGCCTTTCGCAGCTCACGCAGCTCGTCCTCGCTGACGCCCTTGCGCGAGGCGTCGCCCTGGGGCGCGGGGTAGCCGACGCGCACGCAGCGGCGCTCGGCCATGTGCGCGTCGCGCTCCTCGGGGATGTCAAAATCGCGGTGGCAGCGCGCGCAGTACGCCTGCCAGGGATGGTGGTCGCGGATGTGTCGCAGCACGGCGCCGACGGAATGCAGGTCGCCGCCGCGCAGCACGCAGGAGCGGTGGCGCTCCGGGTCGGCGGCGAAAAAGGGACAGGCGAGGTGGAGGAAGCCGTCGGGGCGGAAGACGGAGACGGTATGTTGTCGTTGTTGCTGAGGTTGCTGAAGGGAGTTGAGGAGCGCGATGGACTCGGGCTGCGCAAACCAGGTGCTGGTGTTGATACGGGAGGTAGGCGGAAGGCGGTCTTCCGGTGGCATGATGTACTGCACGGTGGGAATCCAGGCGCGGACGCGGTCGTAGGCCGTCTTGAGGACTTGCTCGCGGATAGCGGGCCGCATGATGATGCTCTTGAGGCCGTTGCGGTCGTCCCGCTCCGCGGCAACGGTGGTGGTGCTGCGGGTCTCGGTGGCGAGAGCTTCCGCGTCGTCGTCTTCCTCTTCACCGGATCGCGTGGAGGTATTGAGATAACCGTCGCGGCTGACTTCGTCTCCCCACTCGGACTCACTGACGCTGGCACTGGCACTGGCGCTATTGGAGGTCATGCTTCCGGGGTCGCTGTCGGCGAAGAATGGGCCCTCCTCTTCGGTGCTCATGTCATCGTCGTCGATGGCATTATTATGTAGTTGCTGGGACGGGTTGTGCATGCCCGCCAAGGCACCCTCCAGCGAAGCAACGTGCACGTAGCTGGCTTCGGAGTGATTGGAAGGTGTGCGACTCTTTTGTGGCGTAAGCGCCAGCAACACCTCGTCACTGTCCATTCTCATGTCTGTGTCCTGGTCCTGCTCCTCCTTTTGTGTGTCATCGTGGTCTTGTACCACCCGAGGCATAAGGCCGTGTCGCCAGGATTCATCGTAGCCACCACGCTTGGCAATCTCCAGACGGCACGGCATGCTGTTGAAAAGGTTGCGGAGAGAGAGAGAGTACCTGTCGTCGACGTCGCGTGCGACGTCAATGGTCCGCCAGCTGCGCAGCCAGGACGAGGCCACGCGCGACGCTGGTGCAACCCGAACGTAGACGCCGTTCCACTCCCGGAAGCAGATGGCAATGTTGTTCCCCGTGCCCAGATCCTGGCGCTTCTGCCCGATGGAGAGCAGCAGGCAACCCGGACCTTTGCAGACCCGCGACTGGAGCTCGATGCCCTTGCTGCTGAAGCGCACCTTACCATTGAACACCCACGGCCGCTGCAGCTCCTTGATTGAAGCCGGCGCAAAGTGACCAAACTCAGAAGGCGACCGTGCCAGAAGGCCGCGGACTTCACCATCGCGTGCGCTTCGCCAGGCCAGCAGTGAGCCGTCGCGCGTGTCCCGCAGCAGCTCCTCCTGGAGGCGCAGGAAGGCGCGCTCGGCACCTTCACCGTAGCGGATGGGCAGGGTCGCCTCTGTGATGGCGACGAGTGCATAGGCTGTGTCCTCCTCGCGATCTGCCATGCGACCGGCCGACCAGGACATACGTACCGCGAGCGCAATGTCAGAGAGGGTAGTGCTGTCTATAAGGACACTGCGGGGGATGCTGGTGATGTCGGAGAGGAGAGGAGCCAACTCAGGCGAGTCTTTGTCCCCACGGTAGTTCCATTTGCGATCATAAAACTTGACCCGTGGGGAGAGGATCAGCTCTTGTAGCGTCCATGCCCGCTTCCAGTACCGACAGCGGCTCCAGAGGAGATCATTATCGAGGGGCGCATCGGCCGGCAGGTCGTGGAGGTACGCGAAGCAGACGGTTGAGTTGCGCAACCTACGGCGGGACCCGTTGACGGCATCGTCGAGATCAACCGTTGATGTCCTGTCGATGCAGAACTCGTCGATCCAGATGTATTCAACGTCGTTTTGTCGAGCATGCTCGCAAGCCTGCGCGAGCTTCTCATTGCGTGCAGAGAGGGTGCTCTCGTTGTAGGAGGGCGGAGTGCCTGCATTAAGCGAGTAGTGTGGAGGGGCATCCTGGTGCGGACCAACAGGGGCACGATTGGGCAGCGACGACGACTTTTGGTCGGCCAGATCGCGTGTGTGGGACAGCACAGCGTAGCGCGGCAGGGCTTCATCCGGCACGTCGACGACTGTACGCGAATGGACAGATACTAACTTCATGATAACCCTTGGGGTGTAGAGACGAACGTGTAGAGGCTTGCAATCCAGGCAAGATGAAGAATCAGAAAGATGTTATTATACATGTCATTGCCGAACAAGACCATTCAACTATTCAACCTCAGAGAGGCGCAGAGAGCACAGGCAATGGAAACAGCATGGGACGAGGCTGCTATAAGTACAGGATACAGGAGGAAGGCAACAAATGTGCCCAGGGGTGTGTGTGTGTGGGTGCGAGGCTTTCGTATGGAGAAGCATTGAATTCCTTTCTGCCGCTTAGATCATCCGCTTTCTGGAAAAATAGATAGAACCCAAAAGGCAACGTTCTAGGGAAAAAGTAAAGGCAGACAGCTAGACACTAACCGGTGACCATCCTCAGCCTTGTCAGAAAAATGGATCTCTGTTGCAGCCTCGTGCTTATACCCATGTCTAGACACCCTTACCAGGCGTTGTCCAGCTCTGCAGATTTCGGTGCAACTTGGACCATGGAAATCGATTAAAACCGGGCGCCCGATGCAAGATGGGTCGATACGAATTCTCAGAATTTGCAAAATATTTAAACTTTACACCAATATCGTCCAAATTCCTCACCAAAACACAGGACTTGGCCGTCCTCCCTCCCTCATCCCACCGGCCACTACTGGTCTCTGCATGGTCATGATCCCGAGTTAAGTGATGCCCTGGTCCGTCGTCGAGCACTGCCACGATTTTAGCGGAGCAGGCAACACCTGCGAAACCCAAACTGGCATGGGTTGACACCTTGACGTTCGCTGTTGCGGGTGACAGCAGAACCAAGGTCAGGAGACTAGAGCAAACGATGGTCCAGATTTGGTGGAGCTGAAACCACTAAAGACGAAGCCCAGACGGGAAAACTTAGACGAGAAAACATGATCGTCTGCTAGCCAGGTACCGCTGCCCTTGAGCAGACGAGCTGCCCTGGTCAATCCCGCCAGTTTGGTTTGGAATGAATGATGTGCTCTGCATTGCCCTTTGTCCCAGCCTGTTAGAGAGACTCGCGCGCAGTTGCCGCACAGCTGTGTCCATGGTGTGAACGAACTCCGAACCCCCTGCAAGCTTCTTTCCCTGGTCTGGCGGCCATGCTCCTCCCAGGGCCACACATAAGTGTGGGTGGTGGGAGGCGGCGAGTTCCACGGCCATTTGCAGGTTTCCAGGCAAAAAAAATGGCCTGCTTTGATGTCGTTGTGGTTCGGGGAGGCCACTGCACTTATAGCTGCACATTTGTGGTGGTTCCACAGCGGCAACCGTCGGTGGCGTCGGTCCGGGGACACCGCCTATTGGATCAATGTTCTAGATCTTTTATTCCCTTCTCGGCAAGCTTCGCGAGATTTGGGGGCCAGAAAAATGCTTGTTGTCGCATTGGCAGGGGGAGAGAACATTCGAATGACGCTGCCAAGCTGGACCTCAATGAATCGTGTGCTGCAGGGGCACCCTTTCCATCGAAGCCGATGGGGGGCCTCTCGTACAATCGCGTAAGGCTTTCTCGAACATCTCATTGATCGTATCATAATTCTGCCTTGCTCCATTTTTGGTTGGCCATGGGACGCTGGAATCATGCCTGCCCTCGATGCACCGGCCTTTTTGCCTTTTTACACATCTGGGGACCGTATATCCGTCCTCCCGTAGGGAACGCTTACACGGCAAGGGTTCATCTACCCTTTCTCTCCTTTCAGCCCGCGGGCCCGTCGGTACCTTTTTTCTACTTTGCCTACAAATGTACGGCGAAAACCGCCCGGCCCGGCTCACCTGGCTATGCCGCTGGCCAACGGTGGGATCACCTCGTGGCCAACCGTCACGCCCGGCAAGGCGCTTCCTCGTACAGCTCAGAAATGTCTCCCCTTTTGGGGTCTGCTCCTGACATGACCCCATGGAGTAGGCGCAAGCCGTCGGCTGGAGATGCCTTTGAGTTTCTTTTTTCAATCTATTCTCACCCAGTCTCCTCAGACCGGGGGCGAGACCGCAAGTTCGGCGACGTGGCACTGCAACCAACTCGCAAGTGTGCGGTCCGTCATCGACCAGACTACCCCATGACGCGCAGTGCCGCTCATGCGGGGACCCAAGCCTCAGGCGATACGCCTCTCTGTGGCTTATTGTTCCCTTCTATTTTCAGGCAGGTTACGACATTATGAGGCTCATCTGTCAAGGTGATGAGCGCTAGGACCCAGCTGAACGGAGCTGACTACTGCCGGGCCGTGTTGTCACTTTCACGCCAAACTTGACTCCTTCAAACACGGCACATGGTGATCTGCACCTGATTGATTTGTTGTTGCAACAGTTTTGTTCATATTTTACTTTTTTATTCACACATTCTATGTACAGGACAAGTCAATGTGCTTAGGAAACCGAATCCAGGGGCGCCACAAACGTCTTTATGACAATTTCACTCCTATACAGCCTTGGCTGATAGTCGGGTGGTTCGGACGGCCATGAGGATGAGTAATTTAAGCCTGGTGATTTGGTCAGCTGAGCTCACTCATAGACATTTGACAAGACTTACGCATGTCTGTTGTAAGAAAAAGCGAAAAGGAAGTGAGTGGTTAGCAAAATGATTCCAAAACTGCGTGTATTAACCGTTGGCTCGTAGGTGTTGGACTTACGCCGATGCTCTGTGAGAAAACGATTGTCAGTACTTGTACTTTCCTCCCGCTTGTTGGGCTCAGGATTACTTACGACGGTGGCCTTGATGCCGGCAACGGTGACGGGACCAGAGCAGGTGGTCTTGCAGTCGCACTTGGGGTAGGTAACGGTGTTGCCGAGAACCACGACGGTACCGCAGGCAGAGCCGGAGGCGGTAGGGCACTCGGCGCGGATGGAGAGGGCAGAGGCGCCGGAGATGATAGCGAAGATGGTGGCAGCGCGCATGTTGGCGGTTGTGAAGAGTTGTTTGGAAAAGTGTTGAAAGAAGAAGTGCTGTTGATGAAGATGGTCTGATGAGGATATTTCTCGACATTGAACGGGCGAGACGATGGCTTTTATAGTTGGCCCGTCGTTCTTCACGGTAATACCCAAGTCCTCGATCTCCTCCGCCTTCACAATATTTCCTCCAACGACGCATCTCGCCGAGCACCTCCCCACTGCCTTTGCGACCTTGGCCAAGAGAATTCCGGTTCTTGCTGTCCTCCTTCTCCACAGCTTGTGCGACTCCGGCAAAGCTACGTCTGCATCCTATCACCCTCTTCTCCTGACCATGTGCTGTCAACTTGTGTCAAAAAGGCAGGAGCGTTGTGGTATACCGGCCATCGAGCGATGCTGGGCAAAGATCGTCAGTCTGATACGGCCGGTTTTCGAGACGCAAAGTCACTCTAACCACTTTCTGGTATGTACCCGGACCCATGCCCAATAGCACCCCGGCGGACGAGAATAGCACGATGCGACTCTGCGCGATGGATTTTGCCTGCCCCCCTCGGATTTCGTTGCATGCATGTCTGTAAGGGGAAACAAGTGCCGATAGTCCGGCCGGCTAGCTTTGCAACGTAGGGACAGTGACACCGGTATAGGAGCCCAAAAAGACCACCAATGGTCTAGTTCAAGTGTAAGGGTGACGAGATACGACATCATGCCTTAGCGGTATTACTCAGTATTTCCTTTTTTTTTCTCCGAGCGCAATCAGTTCCTTGAAGCCGGCGCATCTAATACTGCAATTGAGCTTCATGCTGGCTCTCGTCAACCTGTAAGCTGCCAGAGATCAGCGCACATGGGGCCTTCGGTCCCTTGAGGGAAACTGTCAGGAACCTTACTACCCTGACAAAAAGGCGGGCAGGAGGACAGGGAAAGGGTAGCGCGATCTGCAGATGATCGCCAGCATTGGCTGCGACCGTACGACTAGCCGAATACGCACTGCACGGTTTTCTGGACGAGTTTCCCCGGCCTGGCATGTCCAAGCTTCTCCATCCCGTCCCGTGCAGTTGTTGATTCGCTTACATGTCTCGGGGCTGACGCTCCGCAGCACCCCATTCTTCCGCTCTTTTGCAATCAGTAATACTAAATTTCATGTATACGACAACTCTCTTTCATCCTGTTTTTAATCTATTTTAGGAGTATAGCTCCAGTCAATAATAAGAGGCGGGGCTTTTTTTCCCTGAACCTTTTTAGCGAAAGAGGAGAACATCTTATTAGTTTGCGTGCGGCGTGCGGCACATGAGACTGGTCAAAAGTATCTCGTCGTTGCATCGACTACCACCTGCCAAATGCGTGCGAATCTGCAACCTCACACTGATTTGTCGGTGTGGAGCACCAGCGACGAGATGGTACCAGCGCGCCCCTCTGCCCGCCGTCTTGGAATTGCACTAAAACGCGGGGTCAGAAAGGAAGCACCGATGTAAGCTTGCTGGGTTGGGAAGATCGGACCGAACAGCATTAGCTTGCCCAGTTGCCCAGACGAGCGCATCCAGTCGGCGAGGACCGGCGCGTTTCACGTTCTCCGGAGACTGCTACTTGGATCCGCCATCATATGTCAAAACTGAAGTGGGAAAAGGCATCTTGCCTCGGTCGGTCAACCGCTTTCCTGTTTTAGTAACTAATAGCACGCAGAGATATAGGCCAGGCAGTTCAAGTGCCGGGAACGAGCAAAGTAGGGACCCATGCTTGGCTGCATCTTGTGGCCCTGAAATTGACGTCGCCTGACGAATCGTTCGAGGCACGTCTCCAACAGCATCTTTAATGAATGTGATAGAATACCGACGTGCATCATTAGCTTGGGAGAAAAAGTAATATCTTACAACTACACTTCTGCCGCTTGTCACGAGCCTCTTGTTGCGGTCAGCACAATCGGCAACATAGCTAGCTTGCTTCGTTTGGTCCACTTGTCGCATAGTCAATGAAATCATGTTGCATGTACGAAAATTTGGCAAAAAGCCGAAATTGACTAGCTCTATTTCTTGCAATAATCGGAGAAGGATCCTCCGTCGATGCAGTCGCCGTCCTGCCCGCAGTCACGAATGAACTCGACGCCGCCGTTCGCAGCACCATTGCATCGGTACAAGGACTTGAGCTGCCCGTTTCCAATCATCGACCCGTAGGCAGGATCTGGAAGACAATCAATTATTAGTCTGGTTTCCAACAAAACAATCTCCAAATCCTTTGCTTACCTTTTGAAAGAAGCGTTTTACCGCAGTAATCGATGCCGATTCTGCAGGCACCAGGCTCGCAGTGGTCGCTCGCAGCTCCGCCGTCGATGCACTGCGAGGCGTTATCGCCGCAGTAGCTCAACCACTTGACCTTGTTGTCTTGCGTGTCAACCTCGCAGGTGAAGACGGAGTTTTCAACGTGCTTGTTGTCGGTCGGCTGACCAGCCGCTGCCAGAGCATCGGCGAGGGCTGAGCGGCGGGCTCCTGCGATCAACGGTTAACAAGCTGCCCCTGCCGAAAAATCATTGCGGTTGTTAATCAATCAACTTACTTCTGTTCTTCATCAGCGTCTTGCCGCAGTAGTTGATGCCCTTCCTGCAACTTTGAGAAGCGCAGTAGTCGGAGCGGTCCTTGCCACCGTCCACGCAGTTGCAAGTCGACAGCGCCGTCACGCCGCCACCGTTGTTGCAGTGGAAGAGCGATTTGCCAATGTTTCGGTCGCGCTCTGCATCATTAGGGAACGCGCCTCGAAGCTCGTTGGACAGTGCGTCGTGATAACCTCCTCCTGAATTAATTTTGTATTAGTCATGAGATCAATGTTTTGGGCATCTTCTACGCTGCTTACCTCTGTTCATCAGGTTGAAGCCGCAGTAGGCCAAGCCCGCTTGGCAGTTGGACCCTGAGTCGCGAGCGCAATAGTCCGAATTGCCAGCGCCTCCGTCATGGCAGTTGCCGCAATAGCTGATATATTCCAAAGTGCCACTACCATCTCCCTTACACTTAAATAACGATCTATCGACAAAATCGCTGGTAGTTGGCTGGCCAGCCTGTCGAAGGGCTGATTCGATCTGCCAACTGTAACCAGCTGTAGAGAATATTAGGACACGCTCTTTCATAATCGGAAAACCAAATACTTACTTCTCGAGTTTAGAGTAGCTCCGCAGTAAGTAAATCTTGAATCACAGTTGGGTCGCTTGCTGGTGTCGCAAGTATCAGACTGCCCAGTGCCGCCATCTTTGCACACGTCGCAAGTTGTCACGAATGAGATGTCACCCGAGTCATTGTCGCAGTGAAACACAGAGTCTGTAATAATACCAGAGTATCCGGCTTGGCCAACTCTCTCTAGTGCATCCACGAGGCGCTGTTGATCGTATCCTATTCTTGATGATTAGTGTTGCTGGTGCAGTACCGTGGCGGAGCATATTACCTCTATTCAAGAGACCAGTACCGCAGTAACTAAGACCTCTATTGCAATTGCCTGCCAAAACAGGCGCAAGAAGCACCGAGAATGAGATCAACGCGCGACGCATTTTGTAATTTGTTCAATGACTGTGTTTGTCTGATGACCTCTGACGGGAAATACTGGGTGAATAGGGTGACAGTTTATCCCACATATACTCTTATAAATTAAATAGTCAACTGCATTGAAGCGGATGTTGTACATCTGGCTTGGAGTCTTTGCCGATCCCACGGCCGACTAGCCCTGTATCCAGCCAGCGGCCTGAATCCTGACACCGAGCCTGAATCCTGGTTCGGGAACTCCTCGATATGTGCCGGGGCAGCTCGATGGAAGGATTGCCATTTCATTTGGTGGCTTTTGATATTTCAAAAAGAACTAAATCACGCGTGAATAAACGAATTGAGAAATAAAATTAAGGATTGTGCCCCCGGTCAACTGTCTTTCGGAAGAAGCCGAAAACGGCAATGCAAACGCTTGTTCGAAGGAGCGAGCTGAAAATGGAAATAGGTCAAGTGCCTGTAAATTAGCAATAAGCGGGCCAAGAATGAATTCAGTTGTCGAATGTCTCCGATACTAATGTGCAACCTGAAGTTGCTGCAGAACTCGTGCATCTGCCCATTACCTTGCTACAGATGTTTCACAACACTTCGCTACTCAAAGGACTCGAATAAAGCAAAATATTTCAAATTACACATACATCAGTACATAGAATTAATATATATTAATTAGAATGGATTATTTTGCTTTGCACAGCTGCAGTGCTGCAGTGTTTTGTGCCTTGGCATGTTCGTAGTCGTCCTCTGCGCCTACATGAAACCCAGCAGCCATCCCCCCCGCCTGGTGCACCATCATATGACAATGAAGCAGCCACAATCCAGGATTATCAGCCATGAATGTAACCCACACATAGCCGAAGCTAGGCACCAAGATAGTATCTTTTCGAACGGGATTTTTGTAATTCACCCACCCGCGGAGACCGCCTTCGTCCAGGCGGTACGGGTTGTAGGTACCAGGTATGTCGTAGCGATCAAGTGCTTGAAAGGACGAGATGACATGGAAATTGTGGCCATGCAGATGGAAGGCGTGCGCGCCATCGTCATGATTGTTGATGATGAGATTGACCCGTTTTGGCTTCGTAGAGGTGCTGACGAATGGCATATTCTGATGCTTATCCCAAGAAGACCGGTTGAGACCCAGTAATGGGGTGTCCTGTGGCTTCCAGAATGTATTGTTGAGGTGGCCCAACGGTCTAATATGATACTGGTTGAGGAGCAGGGTCTTGACAAAAAAGACAATGGTCACCGCGTCATCGTCTTCGCTGAAATTGCTCTCGATGGTGGAGGACGTAAGATTGGCGAGGTTAAAATGCGCCTCGCTTCCTATCTGGAAGATGCCTTCGGGTGGGTTTGCCATAAATGTCGAATTTCTACTCTCTGGGAGAGCAGGAAAGGTATAATCTAACTTCAGCTTTTGATGCCATGAGAGAAAATTTCTATGCAACAGTTAGTCCGGTTTTGGCAGGTATCCTTTCATGGCTCTTACTCGTCATCGACTTTGATTCGAAATTGAGGACTGTTTTTGGAGTCCACCGAAGACCAATCAAGCATTACATCCATCCTCTCTCCGGGATACAGGATGCCAAGCGAATTCGTTGTTGGGGCTTCAACGGGACAGCCGCCGTCGACCTCGATGACTCTGAATGTCGCATCATCCATTGCAAAGCTCATTCCGGCAACAGTCCCCGTGTTGACTATCCGTAGCTTGGTGGTCTCTGTATTGCGTAAAATTGGCAGGAGATCTTCCGGTCCACCGTCAGAACATGGGTCGGCATCGCCTCTGCGGCAGTGATGCTGGCCTTGGCCATTAACCAAGACTCCGTCTAAAACAGGCTCCTTGCCATTGTTGAGAGGAGTGCTATAATGAGCAAATACTTCTTTTTGCTCTTCATGAAACCAGTCACCAATAAGCAGCAAGGCTTCTTTTTCTGTGCTCGTAGTCTTTTTCGCGACAGGTTTATGAACGACCAGCCCACCGTACAAGCCGTCGGCTCTCTGAAATTGAGCGTGGCTGTGCCACCAAAATGTGCCATGCTCATCATCTCCAATTCGGAAGTCGTATGTGAAAGTTTGGCCTGCTGGAATAGGACATTGCGTAATCCCGACCGCCCCATCCATATCGTTGTAGCCGCGCAACTGCAGACCATGCCAGTGCAGCGACACACCTTCATTGCCTGGAAGGCTATTTGTAACATGAACAACGATGCGGTCTCCAGACCGCGCTTCAATGAGAGGTCCAGGAAATTCTTCTATTTAACTGTTAGATTATAGGATTTTGCAATGAAGTCTTAGCAACGAACCGTTCACGAGATACATCTTCTTTCGCGTGCCGTCTGGCGATAGGTGACCACTGGTAATATTCCATTCGAATATCAGTGTAGTAGGTTGCCGGGAATTATGCTCATCCGGGTGCAAATCAATAGCCAACTGAGGCTCATCGGACTTTGGGGCGTTGTTCTGAGGCGGCGCGGTATCGCGCCATACGGCTATTGAAAGGACAATCGTTGCCATGATCACCAAGGTCGAGCAACACCACAACCAACTCCTATAACCATGCCTCAGTGGTGAACTCCGTTGTTCACCTCTGCGGGTGAAATCTTCGTCAGACCCATCACTGTCGTGCTCAAAATCTTGGAGCAGGGCTTTTTCCTGGCCTAGCTGTTCAGCACTAGTAGGCCCTTTGAAGGCCTTCATTTTCGTATTATTCAAGGAGCTTGAAAATTGATGCAATGGGAATATGACCATGAGTCCCCACTGTGTAAATGGAAAGATTCTACCACTGCATTTCTGGAATTTGAATATCACAAAATGCACTTCAGAGGCCAATTGTACAACACTACAACTGGCCAAAAACAAGGTTAAAAGTGGCGTGTTGTAAAAACCGAGCCCACCTGATATCAGGCTCGAGGAGCGGCAGGAATTAGCTCCTGAGCCACTGTACCTGACACCTATCTAGTAAAAAAGGGCTGGCGGAATAATCGCCTTGTTTAGTAGCTGCACCAGACGCGAACTAGCTTTTTTCTTTAACTTGGCCCCCTCACTGCTGCGGGGTCGAAATCGAGCCTTATTCCTGACACTGGTGCAGAAATGAGAGGATTGTTAAACTGCGAGCCTGATTTGGCTGTGTGCTACCCGCCGTCTGTAAGGTGCCCGAATGGTTTAATTCTTCCATTGCCGGTCGGCAAAATCTCAATCGCAAAGAATAGGAAAGTAATCACACGAGCTTGCGGGGTTTTCCTCTTGGGGTAGCATCCGATGCTTCAGACTTTGAGAGCTGGGGTCCCTCGGGAAGGAAGGGATCTCCACACTCCTTCACCAGCCATGCAGTAGCAAAGGAACTAGCACGTTTTGTCGCTGTATTTACGGGAAGATAATGCCAGGCATCGCTTGTACTACCAATATGGGATAGCGGCATGGCGTTGGATGAAATGTGCCCAAACGAGAGCACCGAGACAGCAGGCCGCCTGTTCCCGCGCCGTGTATATAGGGAAGTGCCAGCAGGTGACTTAACTCAGGATATATTTCTTATCAAACTCAACTACCTTTGAGGCTTGTATACTGAGAAGGGCATCTTTTCATCATGCATCTTTCCAAGGCTCTGGCCTTGATCATTAGCCTGAGGGGCGCCTCAGCAGCCATCAGCGACAATGCCGACGATCAAGCAAATGCACCCAAGACAGAGCAGGCTCACGACAATGATCACAAGCGTCGTGACAGGCCTCTCACTCACAGTCTAGCAGACATCGACCATGTCATTCTGCTGATGCAAGGTACCGTAGCCTTGCTTCATCGCTGTTTTCGAACCCAGTAAATTAACAGAGCATTAGAGAACCGAGCATTTGACCACTATTTTGGAACCATGGCTGGCGTGCGTGGGTTCAACGACCCCAATGTCAACATCAATGCTCCTCTATCGCCGCTCAGCGATAACGGAGGGACCATGTCCCATTGGTATCTCAACTACGATGGCGACGGCAGTAACTTGCTCAGCCAATGTATTAGCAACGTCAATCCCAGCTGGCAGGACAACCGCAACTCATACAATTATGGCCTGAACAACATGTGGGCAATCATGCAGAGTCCCCATAGCATCGGTTACTTTAAGGAGAAAGATATCCCCACACAGTATGCCTTGGCGAAGAATTTTGTCGTTGCAGACATGTACCAGGTAAGCAACTAAGCAAGTTACGGTACGGTGTTTCCTCAGCAACCGTGTACTGACATGAAGAATAGTCGTCGATTTTCTCAAGTACAAGCCCCAACCGTGTCTTTTGGGCTTCGGGTTCTGCCAACATTCCCGGCTCTCCCCAGGGCCCCAACGATGGCGGCTTCCCTTATATTGATAACTATGAGCCGCCTGGTGGCGGTTGCAAGGACGACGGCTCGTCCTGTTTCCCGCTCAAATGGAAGACGGCTGTAGAGCACTATGAGGATGCAGGGGTGGACTGGATGGTTTTCCAGGATCCCAGGGATAACTTTGACGATAATCCTTGGGCGTGGTTTGAGCAGTTTAGGCACGACGGTCCTCTCCAGCGAAAGGGTGCGCAAGGCGAATCTTGGGACAGCTTCTACAACCGTCTACGCAGTGGCAACCTGCCAGAAATCTCCATCCTCGTCCCCGGTGCCTCGCTCTCAGAGCACTCCGGTGCAGGTCTTCCCATTGATGGTGCTGGCTTGCAGGACAAGATTGCTCGCGCCGTTCTTGATTCGCCCGCATACCCACGCACGGCACTCATCGTCTCGTACGATGAAGGCGGCGGCTGGTACGACCACGTGCCTTTTTACCATTCTCCGCGGGGTACCCCGGGTGAGTGGCTCGAGGATCCTCTCGACACCACTGGCTACACATTTGCCGGCCCGGGTATTCGCGTGCCGATGTACATCGTCTCCCCATGGACCCGTAATGGTGGTGTCTACACTGAGCATTCCGATCACACGTCGCAGCTCCAGTTTATCGAGAAGTGGCAAGCCGCCAAGGGCCGCAA
>PHFE01000092.1:171932-198484 GCA_002796755.1 Paracorniculantispora psalliotae
TCGTCACCAACGAAATGGTCCACTGGCGCCGAGAAAACATGGCTGATCTTGTGTCGGCGTTCAATTTCAACAATCCCGACTACTCCAAGCCAAATCTTCCTTCAGTGCCTGGGTACCAGGGCATGGGCGCCTGCTCATCCGGGGCTGGTCCCACGCCACCGGGCTACAAGGGTTACAACCAGCGCACGGCGAAGCGAGCGGCCCCGAGCTACCACATGGAGCAGGGCTGGAAGCCTGTCCGTGGCAAGCTCACTGAAGGCCGTCATTTGGCCATGGTCATGAACGATCATGCCCTGACGCATGCGCACCCCAACAAGCGAAACGGAAACATCCACGCAACTCGGGCTGTGGAGAACCACGACGAGCCTACTCAGCACTGGGTTATCAGCGCTGAAGTTATCGGTGGCGATGACTTTACCGTCATGGCGTGGAAGGATGGACGCCACATCTGCCAAGAGAGCGAAATGTGCGGTGACCGTGGCAATGCGACCGTTTTCACCGTCGGCTTTGAGGCCGGTCAGGGCCACACGCTCTGGTCCAAGTCCATGGGCAAGTACATGCTTGTTGACGAAGAAGGCAACCTTGACTACTCGGATGAGGCCAGCCACTGGGATATCTATAGTGTTAGCTACTAGACACAAATTGAATAGATACATTTCACGATTGACAAATACTGCCCATTCAGACAGTAGTGGCAAGATGCAGCAAAGATTCACGGTCGCTAGACGTTTTATATGCTTATATTTTATATGCGAGGGGAATTGTTTTATTTTTTTGCTGCCCACGGCAGCGTTGGAAGTCTCCGACTCAGCCTTGTACCGCAAGAAGATCCCCAGCAGCCGCAGGACTCGGCTTGCACCCGATCCCAATGGCACAACAAAGATGTGTTGTCGACCCGCCAAAAGGCGGGCGTTGCTTAAGGCTTTCGGATTTTATGGGCCAATCATCAAAAGATGGCGGATGGCGTAGCAGACCACATCTTCGGGAAATGGGCCGCTACGGAGAGCAACCAGAATCCCCTAGGTTGTGATCGACGGAAGAAAGAATATTATTCCGTCATATTCCAAACGTATGGAATACGATGCTGCCGTATGGAATAATCCATATGTCGTATTCCATATGGCGTGTGGAATAACTAGCGAATGTAAGAATTGATAAACAGCGCCGCGTGCACACTATTCATCGACCAGCCGTGGCGAGTATCAGATTCTCCAGACTACTTAGAATATATCTGCCAAAGAATGCGAGAGTCGCACTATGTTTTGAGACTGCGTCCTATCGGTCTCTCGACCTTCGCATCATAACCGCGGTTGGGAGGGCGGAGGGCTTACGCTATCGGTCCTTTGATCGACCTCGGCATGCGCACGGCCGATCAGCTAATCGGGAATCAACGCTATCTACAGCAAGGCGACGTGCTATTTCTATTTAAGCCCTTATTAGAAATTACACCCAGTTATTTATTTCGAATATCTGGAGTGCGAACTTTTTTTTCTCATCTCAGTAACATATTACAATGCCCTCTTTCTCTGCGCTTTTTGGTCTCGCTACTATGGGTGGTGAACCCAGGTACATGATCGCCGAGTATTTAATCATCAATACTCTAATCTCGCACACGCTATCGTCGACACGCGGACTAAAATGGTGGTGGGGTATCGACAATCATGTCTCCCCGCGCACTGATCTGGAGAAATCTGGCCCGCGCGCTGTGTTAGAAGGCAGACTCTCACAGAGCCAACTTGATATGCTGAGGCGCAACGAGTCTGCACACGCCAACTCGATGGAACACTTTCCCATTTTTGCCGCTGCCCTGATACTCGCCAAGGTCGCCGGACTTCCGGCGGCGGACGTCAACTACGTTGGCTTGACGTATACACTTGCTCGTGTCGCTTTTGTGGCGAACTACATTCTTAGCACTACGATGCTGGCGGCATCCTTGAGGCCGGTTCTATGGTGGGCGGCACATATGGCTTGCTTGAGGTTGATATGGAGGGCCGGAAAAGCGATCTAATTAGCTGCACACGGGAGAATATATACTGTTTGAGTTTTTGTAATCTGATTTATTAATCCTATTTTTCTTTCATATCAATTCTTAACGTGGCTTCTTCTGCGTGGTAGACTCAACACATCGGCCCAAGCTCGCACAATCACTTGGCTTTATCACGCTGTTCCATATTCTACCAAGTCTCTTCGAATTTTGACCACCAAACTGAATGATTCTCTGCTCGAATCTCTACGAACGGAAAGCCCCCGACTTCGAGAATTGGATCTTTGCAATTGTCATGTCGGCGAAGTCACGCCAACATCATTTTATCGCTTTATCGCTGCATATTCATCACTTAATGCTATTTGCATAAGTTGCGATTCAGATGATTTAATGACAGTGGATTTACAATTTCATTTTGCTCGACGTCGGGGGCCTACGAAAATGGAATTGCTTCACACAGTTGAGCTTTCAATACGGCAGCGCATCGCCAACGAAGTGGCCACTCCATTTCATGCTCTGAAACCTGTACTCTTGTATCTGTCTTCTGCTGCTGCAATCCAACTTATACAGCTCGTGCCACACCTGGTCGAGCTGCGAGTGATACTTGAAGACTTCGACGAGCCCGTCACGCCGCATTTCACGACTCTGGCAGCGTCATTGACAGTCCTTGTATTTGGATACGTGTGCGAAATGGAAACTTTAGAAATGGACAATCTCATGCCCCTTAAAGCACTCGTTCATCTTACTGAGCTCCAGATTCCGCCGCGCCTTATGGGCAAGGACGGGGCCGAAAAACTAGAATTCACTCATATCGATGGGTTCGAAGCATTGGTTGGGAAAATGAGACATTTGCGCATCTTTACTTTGAGAGTTATTAGTGGAGTTCCATCTCATGTTCTAGTAGTTTTGTCCAAGCGATGCCCGTGTCTGGAGGAGTGTGAACTTGACGTTCCTCTGGACCTTGTGAAGCTGTGCGAGGAAGCCCCGGAGCCTCTAAAGCTGCCCTGTTTGCGCAGCCTCGTGGTAAAATCACTAAAAGGTCCTAGCCTCGACCCTTTGGTCCACAAGTACGTGTATTGTCTTGCAAGATTCGGAAGACAATATGCACTAACACAATATCGCTGTATAGGACGATGACGCAAAGATGGCTGCGACTTATAGAGCAATACATGCCGAATCTAAAAGAGCTGCATGTAGACGACCGCAGTGTATTCTCAGAAGATTTCATGGAGGTTTTCAACCCTACGAGGTCTCGTCGGTGAAGACAACTATCGTTTGTGTAACATGGCGAGATAATGGCCAGACAACGCCAAAATCTCCACACAGCTTAGATGTACTCTTTTCAAAGAAATACAGCAGGCTTATATCAAAATTGTGTATTCATTCTATAAAAATGCAAAGTCAGTTGATTACAGACCTGGCCGACGAAATGTTGGCTGCGACTCTCCACCAAGACTCAGCCTCACCCTCCCCACGACTCCATTACGCACCCATTCACTCGCTCGTCGACGCCCAAACCATGCTGCCGTCCGAGCACGCCCTGCGTCTCCCTGAAATCCTCAGCCATGTGCTCACCCATCTCCCGCACGCTCCTCTCGCGGCCGCCCTGCGCGTGAACCGTCTGTGGTTCGAGTGCGGCCTCGCCGTCCTGTGGTGGGAGCCGCCATGCACCGCCCTCGCCGCCCTCACCACCATCACCACCGACCCCGCACGCCGCGCGCTCTACGCCGCGCAGGTCATGTCGCTTCCGTTTAACGGCGACGACGAGGGCGCGCTGCATGTCGTCCTCCAGGACCTGGCCTTCCCGCGGCTGCGCAGCCTGTCGCTCGACAGCTACCGGCCCGCTGACGGCGGCGCCTACCCGCTGACGCAGTACTTTTCCCCTGCGCTGCGGGAGCTGCACTTTTACGGCGGCATGATGAGCGCCGCGACGCTCGACGCCCTGCGCGTCAACTGCAGCGCCGGCCTGCGGGAGCTGCTCATCGAGAACCTCGACTTATCGGCCGTCACGGCCGCGGACCTGCACCGCCTCCTCGCCGGGTGCCCCGCGCTCGAGCGCCTCGTCCTCATGTTCGGCATGGGCCCGCTCATGACGGAGGATCTGCTGGTGCACCTCGCGGGCCGGGCCGGGCTCGCGTCTCTGTCGGTGCGCGGCCGCGAGTACGGCGTCGAGGCGTGGGAGCGCGTCGCCGCCGAGGTGGAGGGGACGCCGTTTCCGCAGCTGACGACGCTGGACGTGGCGTTGCCGGCGGCAGCCGTCGCCGTGCTCGTGCCGCTGCTGCCGCAGTGCATCAACGCGCTGGCGCTGAGCCTCAGCAGCCCCGGGGGCCCGTCGCCGACCGTCTCCGCGCTCGTGCAGATGCTGCCGGACATCGCCGCGCTGGCGTCGATGAGCATCCACGGCAGCGGCGCCGGGTGGCCGTCAGTGGTGCGCCCGTTGGCGGCGCTGACGGGGCTGCGCCAGCTAGACCTGCAGTATCCGGACGGCACACCGCTTCCGCGCGACGAGCTGCTGGCGCTGGGCCAACTCACGATGCTCGAATCGCTCAGCATATTCCCCGCGTATCATCCGCAGTACGAGGACCTGTGGTCGTACGAGCCGGGTTTCACAACGGAGGACTTTATCACCGTGTTCACCGCGATGAAGAGGCTGGACCTGCTACGATTTGAAGTCCAGTGTCGTGTGTCGGAGGCAGCGCTGTACGCGCTGGCCAAAGGATGTCCGGAGCTGCGCTCCTGCGTCATGCTGAACGTCTTTGATTTGCGGGAGATGGACGCGGGTTTGGGCGAGGGCGTCGTGTTCCCCTCTTTGTTAACTATGGAGCTAGGTGGTCTCGAGGAGCCTACGTTTGACGACCCCGAAGCTCTCAAGTACGTTCTTTGTGTGCTTACTCGGTTGTGTAATTTACAGACAAAAACTGATTGGTTTACTTTTTCCTACAATAGGAATACAGCGCGAGTTCAAGCACAGATGATGCGGCGTTGCATGCCAAGGCTAAAGCTGTTAATGCTCACAGACGACGAACGATTTTCTACGCTAGTCTCCTACGCTTTCCAGGTACGATGACCCTTTTAAGTTATGTCAGTTGTAGAATCAAACCACTGATACGTAAAAGGAGGAGTTGGTTAAGAGCAAAGTGAATGACACTGGTTGCGAGATGAATAATTGCGCAGAATGACATCAATGTGGGGTGTGTTTTTTTTTTTCATTGAGAGGCAAGCATTCACCAAACAAAGATTCAAAGGTCCGAGAATATTCCATATATTGTATACACAAAATAATAATAAATACGAGTTAACCGCACCAAAAGTTCAAACTTCAAAAACAAATACACGTGGTATCTTGAGCCAAACAAAAAAGTAAAAAATCATACCCTCCATTTTACATCATACACATCATCACCAAGAAAATCTTTTAAAAGAAGTGACCACCAGGGACGGCGACAAAAATCGCTGTCAGGATACCACCAAAGAGAAGCGATGCCAGGATGGCCTGGATGAAGATGGTGTCTTGGATCTGGCGCAGGGCGGGCTCCTGGATCCAGACCTCGCGGTCAAAGACCTTGCGGACGATGTTGCGCTTCTCGTATTTGACGACCCAGGGCTCGTCCTCGTAGCTGTTGACCGAGTCAAACGAGGCGAAGCTGGTCTGGGACACGCCGGGGCTCTCGGCGCCGTCCTTCTCCGAGTCCTGCGTGAAGAGCTCCCAGGGGCGCACGTGGCGGTGGTGCATGCCGTGCAGTACGACGCACATGCCTTTGTAGGCGGCGACGAGGGTGCTGATGCCGACGACAAAGGCAACGGCAGTGAGAGCGCGCCAGCCGCGGCCAGCGCCGCTCAGGCACAGCACGATGCCGGCGACGATGCCGAGAAGGATTGTGCCGACGCCGAGGCCGCGCGCAAAGGTGACGCGCGCCGGGTTGCCGTTGCAGATGGACCAGCGGACAAAGTTGGGGTGCGCCTGGCGGCGGAGCGTCGACTCGACAGAGGTGGCAATGAGACGCAGGGCCGAGGGGTGCGTGGTGTGGGATAGGGCCTGAACGGTGGCCTTTTGCTCCCAGGCGGCGAGGTTGAGCTGGCGCGGGGCGCCGTCCATGATGTAGGTGGCGATGACGCGGTTGATCTCCTCACGGAAGGGCTGGATGGTGAAGGGCTGCTTGGCGCCGGCGGCGCTGAAGGCCTCCGAGGCCTGTGAGCGGTAGGTGGCGGTGGTCGAGTCGGGGGCGTGTGAGGCCGTGCAGACGGACTCCTGATCGGAGCCGTGGGCGGTGCGGGGAGGCGTGGTGAAGGGGTTACCGGAAGTGGTCTCGATGCCCTGCTTCTCAAAGTCGGTGCCCTTGAACATGGTGGTAGCGACAGCGTTGTTGGGACGCAGCTTCTCGGCATTGTCCTTGCGGAGACGGGCGACGGCGTCGTCCTCCATGGTCTGCGTCCACTCGGGGGAGAGACGCAGGTCCGTCGTGTCGGCGCCGCCAAAGCGCTTGACGTAGTCCTTGTACCAGAGGAAGAACTGCAGGTTCTCTGCCGAGTGCTCAATGTAGATAAGGTAGTTCATAAAGTCACGAACAGTCATGGGCTAAGAAACGTGTTAGTTGGTTTGCAGGCTAAGCTGTGTGGTGCGGCTTACAGGGCAGGTTCCGCCATTGATAATGTTGTCAAAAGCAAGAGACTCGGGAATGCCGTTGCCAGAGTAGCCAGAAGTTCCAGAGTGCACCGAGTCACCGGTCTTGGACTCGGCGACGGAGGCGAGACTCTGGGTATCGACATGCTTGGGGCGGGTGTAAGTGAGAGGAACGCCCATCTTGAAGTTGAATGTGGGTTTGTGTATTAAGTGTCTGGTGATGGAGACTAGACAAAGAAAGCCGGGAGGATGGGATCAGATGAGGGCAGTTCAGACCTTGGAAAATCAAGGTACAAGATGAGGGGAGAGGCAGAGATATATAGTCGGCCTCGAGGCCATGGTGTGGCCTAGAAAGCGTCGAGTGTACGGATGTGCCACCACCGCATGGCAGCCAGGTACAGACTCTATCGAACAGCGGGGACCGAGAATACAGGGTCAAAGAAGAAACAACGGGCTAAAGCCAGGGCCTAAGTGGGCTTCTGGATACCGTGGAGAAATCCGTGCCTGGAGTTTTCCCTCTGCATTTAGTCGGGTTGAGAAGCGAATGCAGAGGTGTGTGTGATGGGTGGTGGGAACGGTCATTGTGTACATGATCGAGCCACTTACAGCTGTCACACATCGCGCAGCGAGCTAAAAAGTAAACCCCTGTCGAATCCTAGTCGAGGCACTGGGGCCGACGCTGGACCAGCTAGCTGTCTGGCTAGATGGCGCTCGAACCCCTGCTTACAGGGGGGCAGAAACCGGCCCCGAAGCTAACGGCGAAGCTGGTTGCCGGTAGGCTGTCCGCCGTGGAGAATGGTTCAACGGGCTCAGCGGCTGTTGTGCGGTCCAGGCCGCGCTGTACTCTCACCACATGTCGCGCGACTGGTTGCTGATGAGTACGACGGTCGCCTTTTTCTCTTCATTGCGAGCTGAAGAAGCTCCATTTGTGCCGTCTCAGGGATGCCATGCCCGGCGGGAGCATGTGGCAAGCTTGCACCGTGGTAGTGAAGCAGCGAGACGAGACGAAAGCTACCCAACTAAACAGTGCGCGATGGATGGACGTCCGAGCAACAAAATTCGCAAAATGCACTATTGTTTGAAGCGGCCAGGTGGGTAAAAGCGTGGCTGATGGTTGGGCACAGCGGGCGGCGAGGCGTGCGAGACTGGAGCCCGGCGGCTTGGCCCGCTAGTTGGACAATGGGGAGCGAGCTGCAGAGACGAACCAGCAATGCACTTTTTTGTTCCTTTTTCCCTCGTGACAGCGCCGCAGCGCAGCCGGGGTCTGGCCTGCTTGCTGGGACGAGATCTTAGTTCAGCAGGTAAGCGATTGAGGGCTTTCGTTGGCCGGTGGCCGTGAAATGTTGGAATGAGGCACACCCTTCTGGCGTCCTACTTAGCTAAGGCGGACGAACCGTGTCGGTAGTGAGAAACGGTGACGACTAATTATTTGAATTTCGCGAAGATTGTGTGTCGTGCCATTCGTTGGCTGTCACATTTGATCAAATTCGCGGGCGTTTTGCATGACGGCAAGGACGCCCAATTTTGGGATACCAGGGTGTGTGGTGCAGCAAGCATCGCATCTGCAGGTGACTATTCAAGGATGCAGCAGTACCACCACAGTGGCACAGCAGCAACCAACTCCATCTCGGAAAAGCAAAAGAGGCGCCGCCCGCGGGCCAAAAGCAAAACGGGGGGCCTGGAAGCGAGCCTTTTGAGCCACCAGGCGTTGTTATTAACAAGGCTACCCACCTATAATAGAGCAAGGCCTTTTACTGCTTCCGTAGTGGTTTCGCGAGGCGGGCCGAACAAAAAAGTCTGCTGCGCTGGCTGCTGAAAAAGAATCACTGTGGTGGCGATCAGAACTGCGCAACAGTCAGTCGATTGCCAGAGGTGATGTCCGTTTGCTGAAGACATACATACCTTGGCTGTGCAGTGTACATCATCTTCTCTACATCAGCGGCATTGAATAGAGATCGTTAGCACCATATGTCTCGGGATTGCATCTTGATTCTGCATCCGTGTCGATCAACCACTGTACGGTACCGGTACCGTCACAGTGGTTGTGGTGTGCAGTCGATTTCGGGGATCAGCAGGAATGCCCGCTGGCGGACGAGGACTGTGCTCTGACGAACGCTAGCTGACACCAACTTGCTCGAAGCTTGGCTGCCAGCTGGCACCTGGTCGAGTTACAGCGAAAGACGCCTGGTACTTGCGCTAGCGTGGGCGCTGCCAGCACAGGGCAGGTACTGGCTGTCCCATGCAGTTGCCCGTATCAGGTCCGCACATCAACCACTGCTAGTTGTTTCCGATTGATGCCCGTGACTGTAAAAAATGCAGCTAAAATGACGGTGATGCTTCTGGCTACTGTTATAATCAAACAAGTCTTGCATGTTTCGAAACAAAGCCATCTTTTCTTCCCTATTAGTGAATGAAGCCCAACACGAAGTGGCGGTTAGGCAGCTCCGCAACCGAATCCATCACTAAGTTGATAGCAAAATGCGACCTTTTTCGAATGACGTGATGCAAGATAGAATTAGACCATATGCCAGCTTTGTTTGGGGAACCATGTCTCAGCGTGCTGTGTCTTGCATCGCGGCCAGAGGAACGACAAGCAAATGTCTGGTGAGTAGATGCAGTGTAAGAGCGGCAGCAGAGTCGTACAGTGTAACAGTAGCTATATGATGTTATGAATTTTCTTTTTTCTTTCCGTCTTGTTACTTGAAATTAATTACATCACCCACATGCGTTGTTGTATTGTCATTAGCTGAATGTCGTGAACCCTGACTTTGATTCAAGTAAAAGGTTGAGTTTGACTCGAGAATATTCACACAATATCAGGATAATTGCATCATCCGCTTGACTCTTTCCTTCATACTACGTCAAAATGCCAACCAAGAAGCATAGCCAGCAAATGGGGATCGGGAAGAACACCAACAGTCAGATCATACCTTTTAGTATCAGCAATAACAACTGCAGTTGTCTATTTTCATGATCGGAGTGGCACACACTGCTTTCTGGGCCAGCATCGCTATAAATCGGGAGTGCCCAGAACTCGACAATGTAACTGCGCAACTGAAGCGCATACAGCTGCAACTGCCGGCCGCAAGATCAAACGCCTCTCTACGTGATAGATCTTTCCTTTTTTTTTATTTTCTATAATATAGGCAGCATTTATTTCTTTTTATTTCTTTTTTTTGTATATGCGTGCATGAAGCGTCAGCGAATTTTTTGTCAGTCTACTTCCCCTTCTTCCGTATGGCGGCGGGGCACCTGTACTTTTTCTCTCTCAGCACCCGCTGTCCATAAATTTTTGCTTCTTTCCTCAAAGGGGCTTGCAGCGAGTTATCGAAATTCAGAAAAGAAAAGAAAAAAAAGAAAATTCCACAGTCTCCATTGTTCAAGTCAATACAATCCCACAAAGCTATTGTTGGGATGACACACGCACCCATCTGAGTCAATTTTCCATTTTTACAATGTTGGCCTCGATGACATGTCTTGGCTATTTCTGGCAAGTGCTTTCTTCCAGATTTTGGCTCGGCCCTCGTCACGAACGACTCCTGCGCGACCAGTTGGCGCTAGTCAACTTGGCTCTCGCTCCGTGGTGACGGTTCTGTTTCGCCTTGGACCTTGACGAAAGCGAATGCTACCTAACCCAGGATAGAGAATGTTCGGCTTTTTTTTTTTCAGTGCATGCATTTGCCCATCTAAGCGTGCCTGCATCCTTTCGGACCTCCATTGCCGACTCGCTGCAGGCTTGCCCTCGTAAACAAAGCCACCAGTGTACCCCTGCGAGGCGTGTCACGCCCTCAAGCCCTGCGTCGTTTCGCGGAGACTGCTGTGCCAGAGATGCCATGCATCGTTGTCTCTTTCCTTTTATGCGCGCCCGCGTCCCTTTGGCAGCCCGGTTTTTGTTTCCTTCTGTCTGGGGAAACCGCACCAGGAAAGTTTTCTCTGTTCTCTCGTGGCGTCGGGCGGTCCCACCGCTGCATGCATGCCATGCCGTATTGACAGGTCAAGTGTGATGAGAGACGCGTCCACGGGGGTGCTTCCGGCTCGAAAAGAGGCTTTTGGCGGCATCAAGGCAAGCTTGGCTCCCAGGGGTAGCCGTTGATGGTGGAACTGCCGATGAGAGTTGGCGTTCAACCGCCTTCAGCTGAGTCGAGACGCGTCGGCATCGATTGACTACACGGTATATCGAAGTGATGGATAAATTAGGTGTAATTAATCGTACCATGCAAAGAGCAGCCTTGTGGGGAGCAACTTTGTTTCTATTTTGTGCTTCTTGGGCGTTCGAACTGTAGAAGGTCACTTACACTGGTATGATCTGGATGCCGATATCTGGGTTGCGCTTGGAGTCTCACCAATAGCCACCAAAACATCGTCCAATAATGGCAAAATTAACAGGTCACATTAATCAAGACGTCCGAAATCTTCTCCGATCATTTGACCCAGAACATGCTCCTTTGAGACGTCTTTTGGCAGCCCCTCGCTCGCCATTTGTCAAAGAGCCTTTGCTACCCTACATTCGCTCTCGATAATCGAAGCAAGCCGACGCAGTTCCGTTATCCGTGCATCCGAAAGTCAGACGATTTGGTCTCCTGTTTTGCCGGATAGAGCCCAGTTTCTATCCAACCAAGCCCATCCCCGAGCGGTCGAGTTTGCCAACGAGAGACATCAAGGTCAGGTAGCTGGCAAAATGATGTAATGGGTAGCGTTAATATGGTACCTCCAGCCCACTGCTTGCATTGCGCGGTGAGCATGTACCCTACTAGCTACGGAGCCCTCCATGTCAGAAGACGTGGCTGCAGCATGCACAACCTAAAATCCGGGCAGGGCCGAGCTCGCAGCCAGCAAGCCAAGGCCAACCCCGCCGTGAGCCGGTCTTCGAGGTACCTCGAAAACCCCGCCCATTGGTGCAAATCCGTTTGCTGGGGCCCCGGCGTCGAGCTTCTGCCCCTCCTCCGGTCTCAAAAATTCCAAATAACTGTCTCTCACCAACACTTATCCCAAGCAAACAGCTCCGAATTCGTCCATTGGAAGATACGAGAATCGCCAGCACACAACACAAACAACGTCAGCATAACCCACAAGCCAACCCCCTGTATGTTCGCCATGGATTGAAATACTTGACCCCCCCAACCGAGCTCGCCTTGCTCTCGTCTATCACTTTCCAAGCTAACTTACCTGTCCAAGACAACCAGTTCCACCAACACAACCACCAAAAACCACCAAAATGTCTGCTCTCAAAGTCGGTGACAGCTTCCCCGAGGACGTCGTCTTCGGCTGGGTCCCTCCCACGCCCGAGAACAAGGACATCACCGCCTGCGGTGTCCCTACCAAGTTCCCCGCCAGCTCCCGTAAGAAACCCCACGCGTGCCCGGCGCACTACAGCAGACTTCCTCTGCCCCGAAAATAGTCCAGCCAGCTAACGTCCTCGGATGCTGCAGAGTTCAAGAACAAGAAGGTTATCCTCGTCTCCGTCCCCGGCGCCTTCACCCCCACCTGCCAGGTCAACCACATCCCTACCTTCATCAAGAAGACCGCCGAGCTCAAGGCCAAGGGCATCGACCAGATTGTCGTCATTGCCAGCAACGACTCCTGGGTCATGTCCGCCTGGGGCAAGGCCAACAACATCCACGACGAGTTCATTGTACGTTTACAAGAAGAAGAAAAAGAGAGAGAAAAAGGCTAGGGCCAGGCCGAAAGCACGACAATACTAACGAAATCTCTAGATCTTTGCCTCGGATGACGATTGCAAGTTCAGCAAGACCATTGGCTGGATGGCCGCTCCCACCCGCACCGGCCGCTACGCCATTGTCGTCGACCACGGTAAGGTCACCTACGCCGAGCTCGAGCCCGCTGGCGGTGTTACCGTCTCTGGCGCCGACGAGATTCTCCCCAAGCTGTAAATGCGCCTAAAATAGACTTTCCCATAGACCTGAGTTGAGATGAACTACCATATATTGCAATATATTGCTAGAAATAACTGCACAAATTTTTTACGTACAAATCACAATCGTGATTGTTAGCTTAGCATGAAGAAGACATGTAGTGAGATACTAAATGGTTGTCGATGGCTGAATTACTCGATGCATCACGTTCATGGGTTTGCACCGGGTACCCCATCGTATCGTGGGATAGATGTCAGGGAACGTAGGGATGCCTACGCCGTTTGGCAAGACCAATTCTAGTCCATCCAATGTCATACACACGGCACTGTCAATGTCACAGCACAAGCGCTCTCGTCATGATGAATTTGCATTGGTTCGTCATTGCACAAAGAAAAACTACCAATGTACCCTATGCCATTCCATGCACCTGAGATAGAAGAACCGGCCGGAAAGACACAAGAACCACAAATGAGACTCCTTTCGTCCCCTCCAATTTCTCACGTCGACCCGTTTTTTCCCCAAAAGTTTCGATTTTTTATATCATTTTCGTAGAGTTAAAGAATTTATCGGGAACGAGCGGCGGGCTTGCTGGCGGCACCCTTGGCACCCATCTTGGAGACCTGGCGGACGGTCTGGCCCTTGGCGGCACCGGCGTTCTTGGCCTTGTCGGCCTTCTTGGCGGCAGCCTGGGCGGCCTTCTTCTCCTTGGACTCCTTGATGGCGGCGGCGCGGGCGGCGGTGCGGGCCTCGGGGCGCATGCCACGGCGCTCCTTAATCACCTCGAGCGAGGCACCGACGATGCCACGCTGGGCCTTGACGGCGCGGCGGGTGCGCTTCTTGGCGACCTCCTCAGAGATACCCTTGCGGTGCTGGCGGCGGAAGAGGACGGTCCAGGAGATGCGGCGGGGGTTCTTTCGTTGCAGGAACAGAGACTCGGACTTGCCATTCTGGAAGCGGAAGACCTTGCTGTCACCGCGGACAAAGATCTTACCCTGTTGGAGAAACCATTGTTAGCCATCAAATCATTCATCGAATATCCTATCGTATATCCCTTTGGTTCTGTCCCATCGTCATCGATTCGATAAATTCTGGACAAAATGAATTGCGCCAGGAATTTTGCAGGAGCGTCTTCGTTCGCGCGAGAGAGCAGTGAGGAGTCGCTGCTGGTAATATTCGACAGTTGAAAATAATTCGGCATAGAACCGCATCGGTTCCTCATCGCATCTCTCGAGTTCGCGGCCGCCCTGGAATCGCTTGGCAACGGGACGGGGAGGGAATAGGTCGTACCTTGCCAGGGTAGATTCTCTGACCCGAGAAGGTATCTTCGTAAGTGCGCATCTTGTCGCTGTTGGTGTGTTAGGGCGACAAGGGGATGTTGTGGTGGACCGTGGATTTGGCGATGGCAAAAGTTCAAGCGCCAGTTGTACGTCTCAATTTCTCAAAATTGGGGAGCGTGTGTGGCCAAAATTACCTAAGCAGAGTCTAGGGCAGCAGGCGAGGAGACCGGGGCCTCAATATAGTGGAAATCACGTGACAAACACTCGCTTTTAGATTTGACCCTAGACGGTACTGGCGAATAAAAGGTTCGCTTTGGCGCAGAGGCTTGAGAGTGGAACCGCCTTTCCTAAAAGGGACAATTTCGATGTTGTGAGGATGGGAGCAGCTTTTGTACCAGCTCTGCTCCAGCATTTTGCCAAGAATAGAAACGGCGATGCTCGTCATCATTTTTGGGGCGAGTTTTATTGAATCATTGTAATATGTTATAATATCGGAATACATGGCGGCATCCACTGCCGATATCATTGCGGAAGCAGTGCTCACTCAGTTCAGCAAGCTCCCTGCCAAGCGAAAGCCTAAGGTCCGCGAGAATGGCTTACACGAATGGGTACCAATAAGCGGCATTGTTGCTGAAAGGGATGGACAATTCACTTGTATATCTCTGGCGTAAGCAATTGATCCCTTTGCATGAAAAAAAATTACTTAGAAATATTAGGACAGGTATGAAATGTCTGCCCGCCAGCAAGATCTCAGAGTGCAACGGCGTCGGCTTACACGATTGGCATGCCGAGATTCTCACCATCCGTACCTTCAACCGCTATATTCTGGATGAGTGTAGTAAGATATTGGACGGTGAGGACTCGGATCTGGTTGAGTATACAAGTACGGACCATGCACAGCCTTTTCGTATGAGACTCGGCGTCAAGCTCCATATGTACGCCTCTGAAGCACCATGTACGTTCCTCCGCCACTTTAACCCCAGGATGACTCCTAACATGTACAAGGCGGGGACGCGAGTATGGAAAACTTGATGGCGGCTCAAGACGATGCATCACCATGGGATGTCCCTGAAACAGCAAACAGCGACGCTGGCACCTCGCAGCTCCCTGGACGAGCGTACTTCTCGCAGCTCGGCGTGGTGCGACGCAAGCCCGCGCGGAGCGATGCGCCCCCGACGTTGTCCAAATCATGCTCGGATAAGCTGGCTCTCAAGCAGTGCACTTCGCTACTGGCCTCTCTACCCTCGCTGCTCGTCGATCCGAGCAATGTCTACATTGACACCCTGGTGCTGCCGGACGACCAGTATTCGGCTACGGCGTGCGAGCGCGCATTTTCAGCGACGGGGCGCATGAAAGCGATGGTAGATGAGCCCATGGAAGCCGGCTACGGCTTTCGTCCGTTTGCTGTTGCGACGACCACCATCCAGTTTGAGTACTCCCGACGGGCGGTCCAGCCGCGCGCACACAAGATGACGGCGAGCAACCTCGCGGCGGCATGGTCTTTGTCAGGCATCGAAGAAACCATCCTCGGCGGCGTGGTCCAAGGCTACAAGCCGTTCCTCCCTAAAGGCGCCAGCCGCATGTCGCGTCGCAAGATGTGGGAATCATGTTGCGCACTCGCAAGCAGGCTCCCGAGTCGGCGGGCCATAGCAGCTCAGTTAGCCGTAGAAACGCACGGTCAGGTTAAGCACGGCCCATTGATGGCGGCACGTAACAAGGTCAAGTCGCATGTGAGAGAAGTGGCGCTGCCGGGTTGGATACAAAACACGGGCGACGATACATTTGGCATAGAATAAAAGAAGCAGCAAGAAAACATGACATCAGTAGAGATTGGTATATTCTCAGAATGTAGCTCGCGTTCTGTACAAAAAGAAACGAAAAAATCGAGCTCATACCGCTAATAATGTGTCTCTCGTCTCCCTGCTCTTTGCTCACGTCAATCTCATCAACCGTGACCAGAACAAATGGAAGAAGAGTTTATCGTTTTTTTTACTTTTTTGAAACCCCAAAAGTTCAGTCCCATGTGTGAAATATAAAAGAAAAAAAGTACAAGCCGTAGTTTTTTGCTTCCTCCAATCCTCATACTACGCAGCAGCGAATGGTTTCGACGGCCCAAAGAGAGCAGGTCTCTTTCTCAAGTCCTGAACCCCGCGTCCAAAACACCGCACAGCTGTCCCAGTAGACAAATCCCGAGGCCCA
The DNA here is from genome assembly GCA_002796755.1 of Paracorniculantispora psalliotae. Lineage (NCBI taxonomy): Eukaryota > Fungi > Ascomycota > Sordariomycetes > Hypocreales > Cordycipitaceae > Paracorniculantispora > Paracorniculantispora psalliotae. The sequence continues at coordinate 187,887 of PHFE01000092.1, forward strand.
TTTCCTTTTCAAAACCGCTTTATGGCGATGCGATAGCTTTCAGCACATTTTACTCGACCTTGCTCTCGAAGTCCTCGCCCTCAACGAGCTCGGGGATCTCGTCGTCGTCGTCCTCGCCCTCGCCGCCCTCGGCCTTGGACATGGCCTGGTAGCTCTCGGCGAGCTTGCGCAGGGAGGCCAGGGAGTCGGGGCCGAGCTGGTTGAGGATGCCGGGGACGAGCTCGGTGAGCTCCTTGTCCTCGCCGTTGCCGTAGATGGCAAAGGTGTTGGAGGGGACGGAGGCGTTGACTGTGGATAATTGTTAGCGTTTTGCTGAGGGCCAGTTTCCGGTTAGCTGTCCAAGAGCTGTACGTACCCTTGGGGGCCTTGAAGTGGATGACGTTGCCGTCCTCCTTGAACATGTTGACCTCCTCAATGGCCTGGATGGGCTGGGTGTTGAGCTTCTTCAGGGTCTGGAGGAGCTTCTTGTCGTCAGCGCCGGAGCGGGCAGGGCCGCGCTTGGCAGGGCGACGAGGAGTACCCTTGCCACTGCGTACTATGTTAGCAATCTTGTCTTCGTCGACATCGGGAGGAGCAATGTAGCGGTCGTCGGGGTGGTTCGGGCGATGGTCGGCAGTTGGGGGAGGGGATTGCTTACCCTAGCCATTGAAGTTAGCAAGTTTGGTCATAATTCAAAATTTGGGCAGCATTTCTGCTAGGAATTTCACGTACCGCTGCGGGCGCTCTGGGCACCGAGCTTCTTGAGACGCTCCTGGATATCCGCCATATTGACAGTTGTGTATAGAGAAGAGGGGGGTTCGGAAACTAGAAATTCGGAGCGTGAGCGGCAAAATTCGGGTAGATCGTGGTGACGGCTGCAAAATTCTCGCGAAATTATCAAGCTTTCGGAAGGAAATCGGGCGTCTGGGGTGGCGCAACGTACCAAAGAGATGAGGGGTAGCGTCAGATGGCCTTCTTGCTCGCCTTCGTCACTATTCGTGATGGTTATGAGTAGAGTCGTTTTTGTGCGTGCCAAGAGTTTTCGCGTGGGGAAAAAGTGTTTCGCCGAGAGGGTCCCTGACCGCACCTCGAGCCCGAGGATCGAGCCTAGCCAGTCTAGGCTTCCCGCAACAGTTTGACAGCAGCGACCATGAATTGTGCTTATTTAACAGAAAAATAAATAAATAAGTTAAAGACAGTTTTGATGACGGAATGCATTTATTCCATCTCATTTTTACCAAAGTCAAGAGTGGCCAGCAATTTGTCAACCTGTGTGCAGGCTGCCTTACTCGAGCGCCAACGCCTGGTACAAGCAACGCCGCCACCAATAAGCACAGGAAATACGCATAATGAGCTTCATGCGTGCTAGCACTCGACATGCAACTATCAGCAGCTGATGCCTTGGTAATGCAAACTCGTGAATCGTTACATTTGACATGTCTCGTTTCGATAGCCGTCACCAGCTCCTAGCCCACGGACTGCAACACAAGCTCGCAAACAGCAGCGTCACGCCCTGCTCCAGTGTCTCGCTTCTCCTTTTTAGAGCGATAACCCGAATCACATAGTCACTTTCATTCACAAGGCACACACCTCCAGGATCGGCAGTCAAGAGATCGGCGACTCATGCGCCAGCCTATTCCAGCAGGTGGCTTTCCCCCACGCAATATAAGGTACCGGCAGACAAGCATGCACGACGCCCATTTTCGGCTGGTACCTACCTAGAAGTGTGATGGTAACCTTGTAGGCGCTGGCTCTGCTTCGGCGCTACCTGCGACGTTGCACCTCCCCAAGTCTTGCTTGCTGACGGGAGACGCAGATCATCTCCGGATAGCGCCCTGCCAGGATAGCCATGGCAGCGCTTTACAGTGGGTAACTTGACCCGTGCTCAGAGACCAAGACGGGACACCTAATGTCAAGCACCTGGGGCAATGGCATTTTAATTTAAAAGGCCATGAATTCCTGTAGATTTTGTTTGCTCTCATCTTCTCTCATCCCCATTCCAAGATCTTAAATTCATCCATCATGAAGTCCTCGCCTCTTACACTATTGGCTGCTGCCTCTACCGCCGCGGCGGCCAACCCACGCAATGTCATGTACTTTGACCAGTGAGTATATTAAAAGGGTGTACATAAACTTTAGGTATGATTTTAATACAAGATAGATGGCACACTGCCACTCTGCCTCCCAAGGATGTGACTGCTGGTGTCACTCACGTCATTACTGCCTTTGCCCCAGATGGCACTTTCAACTGGGGCACCTCCTACACGCCCTTCATGTCTCTCAGCGACGTCCGCGCGCTCTTTGACGACGATATCAAGGTCTGCATGGCTATTGGCGGCTGGGGCGACACGACTGGCTTCGGCACCGCCGCTGCCTCTGACGACTCTCGCAAGCGTTACGCCAAGAACGTGGCCGATACCATTAACAACCTTGGATATGACTGTGTTGGTATGTGTAGCCCCTCTCTCTTACCTATGAAAGTACTAATAAATGCAGATGTCGACTGGGAATACCCTGGTGGCAACGGCGAGGACTACAAGACCAACCCCAACTCTGGCAAGACCTCCGAGATTGAGACGTACCCTCTCCTCCTCAAGGAGATCAAGGCTGCCATCGGTGACAAGGGCCTCTCCATCGCCGTGCCCGGTAAGGTGGGCGACATGATCGCCTTTACCTCTGACACGGTGCCCACGATTGGTGCCACCGTCGACTTCGTCAACGTCATGACGTACGACCTCATGAACCGCCGCGACAACGTCACCAACCACCACACCTCCGTCGAGGGCTCGCTTGCCACGATTGAGGCTTACCTCGCCCGTGGCATGCCCGCCGCCAAGATGAACCTCGGATTCGCCTTTTACGCGAAGTTCTTCACGACCGCGGACGGCGACACGTGCGACACGCCCACCGGCTGCCCCACGGCCGTGCTCGAGGACGCCAACGGCGGCGACACGGGCAAGTCTGGCGCCATCACGTTTGAAAAGGAGAACTACGGCGAAGAGTTCACGAGGGTCATGGCAAATGGCAAGGCTGACACCGAAAAGGGCGGCCAGTGGTACTGGGACTCCACCACCAAGAAGTACTGGACCTGGGACACGGCCGACTTCATCGCCAAGAAGATGACGGACATTGTCAAGGCCAAGGGCCTGGGTGGTGTCATGGCCTGGAGCTTGGCTCAGGACAGCCACGACTGGAGCCACATCAAGGCTCTGCAGAGCGGCCTCAAGAACCTGTAGGGCAGGGACAAGATGGCATGCAAATCTGCATAAACCACTGTATATACAGCATGAGCAGACAGAAGTCTGATTGTATTGACATGAAAGTTCGTATAAATATTGAGATAAAACTGATTCGTATTTATATACACTGGTGACTTGTCGCTTATTCAACCTTGTCAAACTGGATGGTGCCTTCGTCGATCGGCGAGCCAGGCGGACTTAGGTGTAGTAGCAGTCCGCTCGGTTTTCCATCGGCGACGATAAATTCGGCTGCGTACAGGCCAAGCATAGAATCGGACTCCTCCCATATCGGAATTGCTGTCCAATAGTCTTTCGAGGCATGACCGAAATTGATGTGATAGCGGAAACCCTCCCGGCGCCCAATCATTGAAGTCTCGTTCGTCGAATCCTGCGCACTGGTATCGAGCTTCAAGCGCAAAGTACCGTAGCCGTTGTTGTGATATTCACCCTCGAAATCTTTGAAATCAGCCGAAGGTGGATCAGCAGGGCCAGTCATGTTGGGATACAAGATCTCCTTTGGATGGTTAGCAGCTTCGGCACCCCCGTTCAATATGTCCATCAAGCTACAATCTGTTAGCACAGTTTTTTTTTAGCATACAAAAAGACTCACGGCTTTGAAGCTGGGTATCGTTGATTCTCGGGAATACCCAGTTTGTCCTCCATCAGCTTCCAAACAATGACGTATTCAGCAAAATTGGCCGCATTTCCCGTGTTGCCAAACATGACCACACCAAAGTCAGTGTCAGGCAGCCAGTAAACTCCGGATCCAAATACAGAAGTAGTTCCGGCATGACGATACAGAGTCGTTCCGTGAAAGCTCAGTTTCTCCCAGCCTAGACTGTAGCCGAAGGAGTCCGCACCAAGAGGAGGTTCCGCTGCGCCAATCATCATGGCAGTGCGAATTTGGGTGTGCACATTTGCCGAAAATGGCTTGCCCTGTGTGATGAGACACTTTACCCATTTGGCATAGTCTTTGACGTTGGAAATGATCGAACCCGCACCGCCGTAGAAGCGCACGTTGGGGCGGGGACGTGACTGGTATTTTTGCGTATCCTGGTCCCAGAAATAGCCCGTGGCCATCGGGCTGCCAGAGGCGATAGCCTGATTCCGGTCTAAATAAGTAGAGTTCATACCGAGAGGTTCTAGAATCATCTCATGTATCACATCTCCGTACCACTTTTGAGTCAGGGTCTGAATGACATGTGTGAGAGTCAAGTACATTAAGTTGCAGTACTGCAAGGCGACCCTGGGCTCCAAGCTCGGTCGCAAATTACGAAAATTGCGAACGAGGTCCTGTGGTGTCTGTGTCTCTGGTCCAGCGATCCAGGTTAAATCATGGCGAGGCATGCCTGTGCGATGTGTAGCAGCGTCTTGCAGGGTCAGATGCTGGGTGGCCCACTGGTCTTGAAGAACAAAGTCATCCTTGAGGATAGAGACAATGGGCGTCTGCCAGCCGGCGGCGAGACCGCTGTACTTCTTTGACTCCATCATTTTAGATAGAACCGCACCAGTAAATGCCTTTGTAGTAGAGCCTGCCTCCCAGAGAGTATGTTCTGTGGCAGGGGTGTCCGGCAATGTGGCATAGCCAAAGCCCTATAAGCGGATGTCAGCGATCAGGATTGTCGTCGCACCAACTAGTTCATACCTTGTAATAGATATTGTCTCCATCTAAAACCGCTATAGACATGCCGGGGACTTTGAATTGCTTCATGGCATCGTTGATAGCTTGAGTGGCCGCATCAAGAGGGTTCGACGATGTTGTACTGCCTGCGGCGTGAAGTACCAGCGATAACGCCACGAGAGGCGTGAACAACCCGCGTGCTATGGACATCATGACAATCTTTGCCAAAAGAGTTTCGAACATGGGAATAACGAAAAGGAAGAAATCTGCAGTATCGTGGCTGCAGACAGGGGACCCAGCGGGCTTTTACAAGGAGGAGCACAAATTAGGTACACAACATCTCGATCATTACGGAAGGAAGGAGGGGCATGAGGCGCAATTTTTATCGGCAATGATTTTCAGGACAGCATTATTACTAGTTAGCGATGGCGGCTCGTTTACTTCCGGTTCGAGTGGCCTATCTCGGATGGGGGGCAGCCAAATTACGGATGTGGTCGCTCCCTGTAGTTTGTTCCACCCGCATTTTACCTGCATTGGCATTACCACGCGACGAGCCGTACCGTCTCATGACGTCAAGTCGCGTCGTATTTCCCAACTTGGATCAAGAAAAAGACGGAAATACATAACTAAATAAAAGTACCCGTGACGCTGTGAATTCCAAGGAAAGCAGCGAATATGAGTGGTCGATGGCGAGTGAGCGCAACGGTGGTGGTGGTGGCCCTGGTCGGCCAGCGATAAAAAGCAACCCAGCGTGACCGCGCGCGCGGTGGGATCGACGGTGACGAGGTGTGATGGAGGGGTCTGGAATAGCCACATGCACCTTTTTGTGGCTTTTCTCTTCTGCAGCCTTTGCGTGAGCTGAAAAAGGAGTTGCATAATTGTTGGGCCGAGACCGTGGTGATTATAGTGGTCGAGATGTTTGTCGCAGACTTCAACTGACCGCGCAAATCGCGTCAGAAAGAACTATAACTGCTCTGTAGGGCTCATTAACGCAGCTTCGGGTGATGGCGTCATTGTCACTATGTACTATTTTAGGCACGCAGGGCGCTATCAGCTTCCTATTATGAGCGTCCCGCGATTATCGGCCTTGGAATACCTGGGGTTGACAGCGCAGGACTGGGGTAAAGTGCCGGATGGCACCTCGGCATTCATTCCCAACCGTTGACGTATTTATTGATCATGCAGTTTCTTTTCTCTGCGCATTTGCCAGCGAATTGGCCGGTCAAGACTGGCCTGCATTAGCCTGCTTCCTTTTGTACGTAAACCACGGGCACTACTCACCTTCTGGTCGCCGGGAGCCCGGTTTCGCCTCCGTATTTGCTTTTTCCCGTTTCCGTTGGGGCGAAACTTGAGCTAACTGGAGCCTGATACTTTTGCCTTGCGCATGTGCTCTTTCCGGTTTTCGCTGCACGGCACCAGAATGCAACCTCGGCCGGGCTACCTCTGTTTAATGTTGACTTGACCTCATAGGAGACGCTACGTCCGAGTCGGCCTAGGCTATCATATCATATATCATGTTTCCTTTTCTTTCCCGCTCTTCTATTCTCTTCTTGCATTCCCAGTGTAGATGACTGCGCGAGGTGGTGTTCACTAATTCTCGAAGACTTGGAACACTGCGACAGAATGCAAACGCTATTCCGAGCGGGGCATGGCACCACACTTGCGCGGTGTTTCTGGCAGTAACTGAGAAGAAAGTCTATAGCGAAAAGAAAAGGCGGTTTCTGACTTCAACTGAGTGAGTATTTCATAACCGGAGATGCGGGGAAAGAAAATCAGCTTTACAGCAAAAGAGCAGTAGCCATGCTCTGTCACGTCTCACCACGCCCCATGACGGCGTCTGGAAATCTCGATGGTGGCTTTGCATTCCTCGGGAATCGACAGCGCCCGCGTTTTTCCATTGGCTCCGCTCCGCCGTCTCGGATGTAAAAAACCGGAACCCGAATTTGTTGTGCCCAAAATAGAACCTTGCAAGATCGTCAGCGTCTGACGATGGTGGGAATCGTCACAAGTTATCTGTGTGAGAACAGTAGCCACGGAATGCGTTGTAAACCATCGCGCCTGCTCGGGGATAACACAGGAATAAGTTGTAACGATATTACTATTAGGCAATACACCCGAGCGTTTTCCCGTTCCACTTCGAACGGTGATCGTTACTTCACCGTATAAGTCAACCTAGCTTTGATAATTGTAGAACGATATACACCCACTATTCCCGTATAAACTTGGCTGTAAATTATCAAATATATCTTTCTGCAAGACTTCAGTCTACTTCTTTATCCAATACTTGCGCATTCATCGCGAGATGTAGCTGTCTCTCGGTCTCGTCATCTCGCTGGCGCCCATGCTACACCACGCCCTCGTCGGCGTGCAGTGGGCGTTCCCTACGATCACACAAAAACACTGCGTGCAGGATGATACCTGCCCCATCAACATGAAGTGTGACGCGCTGTGAAGGCTTCTACTTTGCACAGCAGTACAGCTGCGTGTGGCCTCCCCCGGCAGTATCACCTTATTGTTCCTTCGTTGCTTGTCGCGGAGAGCTAAATAGCGTTGTTTTTATTTGGCTGAACTAGTGAAATTAGCTGATCATTGAATATGAATTGCTTCTAGTCAGCCTTTCATATCTCCATGTCCGTGGCCATGACCATCAGCCAACTTTTGCCGCTCGCGCGCAATGCACCCGTCAATGAACCGAGCAGGAAGGTCCTTGAGCATCTCATAATTCGAACCCTGGCGAAGAAGAACGTCCGCCTTGTCGAGGTACGCCTGTTGAAATACCGCCCACAGCTCATGATCGTCGGCCGCCTCCATGAGCGGCAGCGGGTAATACGGATCATTTTCGAAAAATGCCAGCACAAAGCTGGCTGAGAATCTGCGCTGGGAACTTGTCGACCAACTCTTCGCTCCAGCGACACATAAGTTAAAATCCAGCAGCCGCATGCGCACCGGCGCATCATCCGTAATATGATGACGGAGCTGCGCGTCCAAGTCGGTGTTGGGCACGAGACCCTCAAGCTCGTCTGACGTGTGCTGCAGCAGGTTATGCTGTCGATGGTCAAAGGCCGCTTCGCCGCCAAGAACAAACTCGACATCATATCCGTCGACAAAGGCAGACCAGTGCATCACGGCGAGCGCTTCCGCCATGCTCCGCGCAAAAAGCGTTGTCGGCAGGTTCAGCACCCTCATCTGGTCCAGGCGCAAGTTATAATTCCGCAAGGAGAAAGTCGGCGGCCGCCGCGCACCAACTTCTCTCTTCTGGCCTAGATACACCCGCGCCAGGCAATCTTGGTTCGCAATGCTCGTTTTCGACGCCTCTTGCAAGCTCGGCGGGCAGTACATCTCAATCAGCGCGGTGCGCACCTGTGCCGGCAGCGGCGGTATACGCTGCGAGATCAACACCGCCGTCGGCAGCGGGAAGCCAGCCGTCACGCCGACCGAGAAACGCTTCCTGTGACGCGGCCACCAGGATTCGTTGGTGGAGGCGACGAAGCTATACGGAACGGGGACGCGGCAGGCGAAGTCGTGCTACTGGGCGACGGCGCGGTGCACGCGCGCGTGGACGAGGGCATCGTTCCAGAGAGCGTCGGTAAAGTAAGGCCGGGCGAGCTTGAGCACGGCGCCGTGGTAGAGGTCGTTGAAGATGAGGCCGCACTGGCTGAAGCCAATCTTTGGGTAGGCAGTTGTGTTCGTTTTTGCTTGGTTGGTGACGGCGCGGGTCGAGAGATATCGATGCAGCACCTCTGCTGGTGATGAACTGGCCAGTAGTGAATCCATGGGGATCTCTCGTTATCTTTTTCCGGTATTTAGTAGTTGTGAATCTCTCTTTTGTTCATATTCTCGTTATTTTGGTTATTTTCGTTGCGTTTCTTGTTTTCCTTATCCGACTTTTATTTCGTATCTTCGCCCTACTTCTTTATTCAGTAAAAATGATACTTCGTTGTTAGTAAAAGAATTCAGATTGGGGAGTTGGTCAAATCATATTTCTCTTTTTTTGGTTTTTGTAACTAACTTTGTGGCAGGGAGATGAAAATTGCTGCCTGTTATCAGGCGGTGGCGCTGCTACAAGCTACATCCTACAATGATAGCAGCAAGGTTGGTCTTCAGTGATTTCATGTCGATGAATATATGTTTGTGTAGTTTACAGTATTTAAATCTTCTAATAAACTCCTGGTATTTTGTGGTTGTAACTGTCCCTGTTGTTTAGCTACATCTTTCTTATTCGGCTTATTTCATATATCGAAACTACTTTTCTTTCCCTCAATATCAATCATATCTCGTAATTAGGCTAGAAAATTCAGATGGATTAAGAGAAAAATCTTTCGTTTTTGGTTTCTTTGTAACTAACTTTGTGGTTTTGGTACAAAAATTGCTGCCTGTTGTCGGGCGGTGGCGCTGCGACGAGCTTCGTCTTGCCGTGGTGGCAGGAGTATTTATCTTGGGTAATACACTGATGATGAATTTAATATCCGAAGCAAGTCCACATATGAATTTTTGCAAGATGTATAATAGGATGACATGGTATGCTGCACGAGATACTGCACGGTCTCAACGAGGTCGAAAGGACGTGGGCTCTGTCATTTGGGAATAGGCTCATCTTTCCTGTTCAAGCAAACACCCATTCAAGCCAGCATAACCACCAGAAGCGATAGGAAATTAGGCGACGAGATGTGCTTCTTCTTTTAGTTAATGATTCTACAGCTACTTGAGCTCATTTTGCCAATTCCCACCAGCGGAACCGGCCAAATCTGCACAGCATACGTGCACGTAAAATTCTACCATCACAGCAAGTTTCAGCTACCCGGGAGTAAACCGAGTGCAACAACCTGTGCTGGCCCGTGAATGGCCCTTTTGGTCACTCGCATCGACCTGGCAGACGACCGGGACTTCATCTGCCGCAGGCCCACAGCCCCCAAAACGGCATCAAGATGCTTGCCAGCACGCGTGGCCGCCCCCAGACAACGAACCGTGTCGTAAAGGGGTTCCGAACGCGTCGGGCATCTCAGATGAGCCGGGCCTGGGCGCAACACGGCGGCGAGGATCAGCGCAAAAAAAGGTGTTGGGCGTATTTGGGCGAAAATCTAGCGTAAGGATGAGCACGTGAGGGAGCCAAGACCAGCACGGCGCGTGCACTAAGGATGGCCGTTGTGGAACATGGCGACTAATATGCAATTTCGGTGACTTGGCTGCGCAGTTTACGGGATAACTTGAAGGCAAATCCTGAAAAAGCTTCCTTTTTCGGTGTGTGGACGGCTTGGATCTTTCAGCCGCAGCGGGTGTGGTGGTGGTGGTGGTGGTGGTGGTGTGGACGATTAGGGGTTACGCCACCAGCGGCGGGATGTGGTGGTTAGGCATTGGGGATGCATTTCGCGACACTTTATCTGAATCGAGCATGAATCATGCGTGTGATGGTGTTGTGCCCAGACATTGTTGCGCCTGCGAAGTGATGATTGGCGGGCAGATCATGTCTCAACCAGCGACAGCGGCAGGGGATGTCACTGCCTAGCTGTACAATCGCCAAGCTCAGCTGGTGGAAGGTGCTTTGCGAGAATGTTGTCGTCTCTTTCGAGTCTGTAATCCTATCCTGTGGCATCAATCGGAGTCTGCTTTTCGCTGTTAGGAACAGAATCCTGGCAGATGGTCTCCCAGATCTACCATGCCTTGCATGCAATGACGCAGCGAGTCCAGCCCTGTACTAGTTAGGATTGCTCACTCCGTAACTAGCGAGCTGCAATTTATTTCCTTTTTTTTTTCTTTTTTTT
>PHFE01000092.1:200641-316914 GCA_002796755.1 Paracorniculantispora psalliotae
CATTATAGAGTTCTGTCGCTGCGCGAAGAGCAAGGCGCAGAAATGGTGCGGATATAATACACACACTTGATCCCTCTGCAGTTTGCGAGGACTGTTAACCACTTTGTCTTTTTCTCCTTCTTTTCTTTTTCTCAGCGACACGGAATGAGTCCGAACCTTCACTGGTCAATTCACTCGCTGTTTTTCATTCAGCGGCCGGTGCCGTCTCACAGTGGCGGCCCGACGGCCAACTTGCCACTCACACGGGTCAGGTCAGACACAAGATGGCTGTGTGGGAGTGTGTTATGCCTAATCAGGCCAACTGGCGGCCAGCCATGGAGGGGCTGTCTCATTTTACGCTTCTGTGTGCCTGGCTTGGCTCTCGTCCTTCTGTGGCCCCATCCTAGCGCATGGTGGCGCTCTCACAGTTCTGCACTGCAACCTTGTTTGTCCTTCGACTCAGCTTCTGGCGTCTCTCCTTTTCTGTCCTAGTGTCTCGTCGCTCTGCAAGACCCAAACACAACGTCCACGGAGAACCAGTCTCTTGGGCGCACACATCTTGGGCTGACCCCTGTGCCTGGGGTTGCTTTGCCGGGGTGAGCGACCAAAATCCCTTTCCCCTACCAACTAAATCAGCCGTGCGTGCTCATCCCACTTTCACCAGTTCTCCGCCGCAAGCGTCAGTCTGGTTCTCCATCTCCCCTCCCCCCACCAAGCATGAGTTGTGTCCCGTCTCTTAGGCCATTCGTATTGGTCGATACGCCTGCTTGTCCCTCTCCGCTAGCGTGGTCTCTCGGAGTCTCTCCCCCTCCGCCGCCCGCTGCTGCCGGCGTTGAACCGTGTTTCATGCCTATTTATGAATAATAAATTTCAGTTTGTCTCTGCATGGACCACGCCATCCCACACGCCGCGGCCATTGTCCTTGCTCCGGAGCCCCTGCTGGCGACGCGAGGACCGTGCCTGTGCGCTCTGCAAAACCGGCACCTGTCCGATGGGCAGTTCGTTTATGAAAGGCAAAAAAATGTCCTTTCCCGCTCGTGAGTCGCACAAGATAAGTCGGTTTGCCTGTGGGATGTGCAAAGCCGTGAGACATGCGGGATAATGATAGACATCGTCTTCTTTGTGCCCAACTCTGCTCACACCGCAACCGCCGGCCGTCTCACCAGCATTATTGCCGTGCGCCCGTCAGAAAAAGCCATCTTTTTTTCCGGCAGTTGCACAGCGCACCGGTCGGCGCATTTTGAAAGGGCCTGGCGCGTTCACCGCGGTGGCAGACCTTGCGGGAGGCACACCCGACCCAGCGGCGTGGGAGAGAGAAGCTACTTTAGCGCTGCGACACTGCAGTGTAATGACTTGCTGGAGATGGTCTCATTTTCTTCATGTCATTTCACGGAATGTGAAAGCCGAACAAAGACAAGAAAGACATGTCAACATCAAGACTAGCTTTTTGTTGAAACACAGGCCGTTTGTCTCGACTCTAGCCGCAACTGTCGCATCACCACAGAAGGGGGAGGCCTGAACGCAACCATTCACGAATCACCAGCAGCAGCGGCGCTGCAAGTTAATCTTGGTCTACAGGGGGCCCTGTAAAATGAACCCATCACATCCGACTTATAATTCCTGCATTTGCTACAGCAGGCCCTCGGCCCCCTGACGTAGCGTAGCATCGCGGGGCAGTCCTGCATTAGTGCTTGCTTAGCCCGTCAATCGCCTTCCCGGTTGGGTGCGTGAGACTCGCTTCATTTTTAATTCATTTTTTCCCCTCTGCTAATCATGCTCTATTTTAATTTTGTGCCCTCCATCACAGCGTTCTAGTGCCATCGACAAGTGCTGGACGCGTCTTACCCAGCGTCCCCCAGCATCCCCCAGCATCCCCAAAGCTTCCTTACCTAATTTCGCAGCAGCCCAACGGGACCCTCCTTCTCTTTCCGCCCCCGAATCTTCCCTCTCTTTCATGGGGACCCCAATCCCAAACGCCCCCCGATCTCTTCTTCTCTCATATCTCCTCCACTCTTGAAAACATAACCAAGCCACAGTTTTCTTCTTCTTTTGCACCTTCTTGCAATTGAACGTCCTTTCTTTCGGTCCTTTGCGTCTGTCTTTGCGTTTGCGCGGCGTTTTCTTTCTTCATCTGGCGCACTCGACACACTCACCAACATCGACGACAAACGCCCAACAACCACCGCTCATGCTACCAACGACACCACCTTCATGATTCATTGAGAGCGAGTATGGACGTCTTCGCCCGGGCGGTGACTGGCGATGGGGATGCCGCTTTTGGGCCCGCGGTCAAGGGCTTCTTCGACTTCACCCTCTCCTTTGAGCATTCAATCCTCTCCATCTTGCCCACATCCGTCTTCATCGTCCTCACGCCAATTCACGTAACCCACCTGTGGCGCCGCGCACCATGCGTCAAACCAGGGGTCCTCTTGTGGCTCAAGATGCTCAGCACCTTGCTGCTGCTCTCTTGCCAAATCGCCAGCCTCGTTCTCTGGACCGTTTCTACCGTCCAACGCCATGATTTGGCCGTCGCATCCGCCGCCGTTACCTGCCTCGGCTCCGTATGCATATTCTTTCTATTATACGCCGAGCACGTCTACTCATATCGAGCCTCAACCCTGCTCAGTGTCTACCTTACCCTCATGATCTTGTTCGACATTGCCAAAACAAGATCCTACTTTCTTCGAGGCGACCTTGACGCGCTGGCCGGTCTCTCCGTCGCCGTCGTCTGCCTCGAGTTCGTTCTGCTGCTCTTCCAGGAAGTCTCCAAGCGCGGCCTCGTGACCACTCGAAACTCTCAACCACGACTCAGCGGCGAAGCTCTGAGCGGTTTCTGGGGTCGCGCGCTCTTCCTCTGGATCAACTCCACCTTGAAGTTGGGCTTCCGATCTATCCTCCGCATCGAAGATCTCAAGGACCTCGGCCCTGAATTCAGCTCCGAGCGCCTTCACTCTGCCTTTGAGCCCCATTGGCTCAAAGCGAGCACAACGTCTAAGCACTCACTCGCCTATGCACTTCTGAAAACGCTCTACCCCGAATTTATTCGCGTCATCATTCCTCGACTATGCTTTCTCGGCTTCACCTTTGCGCAGCCGTTACTCATCATGGCCGTCATTGACGCCGTAGTCAATGGCACTCCAGGCTCCGACGTTTCTGGAGGCCTTATCGGTGCCACTGCCCTCGTATATGTTGGCATCGGCATCAGCCGAGGATACTACAAGCACCACAACTACCGCACTGCCACCTTGACCCGCGGTATTCTGGTCACCGCCATCTTGCACAAAGCACTCAAGCTCAGCAACACCCAGTTGAAAAAGGCTGCTGCTGTGACTCTCATGACGGTCGACATTGAGCAGCTAACTTTCACTGTGACAACGTTTCACGACCTGTGGGTCAGTGTCTTTGAACTGTCTCTTGCCATTTACATGCTGGCGAGACTCATTGGTGGCGCCTGCTTCTTCGTTCTCATTCCCGCCATCATCGCTGCCGTAGCCTCATCATACTCAACCAAGAGGCTTGGAACCGCGCGAAAGAACTGGAACGAAAAGATTGAAAAGCGGGTTGGTGAGACCAAGGATGTCATTACCCAGCTCAAGGCCATCAAGATGAGCGGCCTTGCTCCATTCTACGGAAAGCATATCCAAGATCTTCGCAACGACGAAATCAAGACGTCGCTTCCCGAACGCACCGTTCGTGTTGCTCTCCTCTCCACGGGTGCCATGTCCGAAGCCATCACGCCCGTCGTCGTCGTCGCTGGAGCGCTGTTCTGGACTAGAGCAGCCGACAAGCTCACAACAGCCGAGTTCTTCACCGTGCTGTCACTGGTTGCAGTTGTTGTCACCCCCATGACGCATCTTCTCACTTACTTTCCTTTCGCTGTTGGTGGTTATGCTGGCTTGACTCGTATTCAGGACTTCTTGCGTCTGGAAGAGCGCCTAGATAGCCGCCAGAGTGGCAACGGTGCTGCCGAAGGCTCGCCGATTGATCTGATGATGATCCAAGCCGAGACTCTCAGACGAGCCCGCGAGACGGCCGAGAAGGGTCCCAGTCCCTTTGTCATTGAATTGGTTCATGCGACGATCAACCGACTCGAGGATACCACTATGCCTCTTCTCGACAACATCAGCATCCAGTTCCGCTCCGGTCAAATTTCCATGATTGTGGGACCTGTCGGTTCTGGCAAGTCCACGCTCTGTCGAGCTCTCCTTGGCGAGCAGAAACTTGATCGCGGATTTGTTCTCATGGGCGGCATCAGGGTTGCCTACTGCGATCAGTCGCCCTGGCTCCAAAACATGTGCATTCGTGACTGCGTCATTTCGCACTGCGAGTACATTCTGCCTTGGTATAGGTCCGTCATGTGGGGCTGCGCTCTCGAAGAAGATCTCGAGCAGCTCCAAGATGGCGACAAGACCATAGTTGGTAGCAGTGGTGGCCTTCTTAGTGGTGGACAGAAACAACGTGTTTCTTTGGCCAGAGCCATCTACTCGCGCGCTCCTGTCATTATTCTCGATGATGTCCTCAGTGCGCTGGATTCAGACACGGCTCAGCTTATTCTCAATCGATTGCTTGGTGAGAATGGCCTGCTGACCCAGACTGGCACTACAGTCATCATGACTACCAACATCCGCGAGCACCTCCCTCTGGCGCACACCGTCTACGCTCTCGACGGCAAGGGTGGTGTCAAGGAGACGGTAAACAACTCTCCTGAGCTGATCCGCAAGGACTACCTTGTCAGCAACTCCAAGGAGGAGGCTCCCAAGGAAGCTGAAGCATTTGTGCCCAAGCCGGCCGCGGACCCCTCTAAGGATGAAGCCCATATACGCCGACACGGTGACTTTTCACTGTACATGTACTATTTCCGATCAAGCGGGCTGCCTCTTATTACTCTTTGGGTCCTGTCCATCTCATTCGCTGCTGTGACCAAGGCACTGCCTCAAATCTACGCCAGCTTATGGTTGGACCAAAATCCGGATAACATGAAATGGTTCATCGGATACGCCGTCTTGGCCACGTGCTCTTCTATTACTCTGGCGCTGAGCTTGACGTTCTACTACTTCACCGTGGTACCCAAGTCCTCGCGCGTTTTGCACAAGCAACTGCTGCAGACGGCCATGAAGGCTCAACTGCCCTTCATCTCTAAAATTGACAGCGGTGTCCTTGTGAACAAGTTTTCACAAGACGTTGGCTTCATTTCGCAGCAGCTGCCCCAATATTTCCTGGAGTTTACGTATACCACTGTTGCCTGTCTTGTCAGCATTGGTGTCATCGTTTCGGGAGCAAGCTACGCCGCCATTGCTGTGCCCGCGCTGCTCATCTTTATCTGGCAAATGCAACGATTCTATCTGCGCACGTCTCGCCAGATCCGTCACATGGATCTCGAGGCCAAGTCGCCGCTATACACCCTGTTTCAGGATGTTGGTGACGGCATCATGCACATCCGCGCATTCCAGTGGGAGTCGGACATTAAGTGGCAGGGCTACGGTCTGCTGGACTACTCTCAACGTCCGTACTACAACATGTACGCCATTCAGCGCTGGCTGGCCTTGGTCATGGATTTGACTGTGGCTGGCATTGCAGTGCTCATGGTTGCCCTCGCCGTCAACCTGCCTCACAAAACCTCTGGCGGCGCTATTGGTCTGTCGCTAGTGACGCTCATCAACTTTAGCGAGGGCATGTCCTATCTCGTCACCGATTGGTCCAACTTGGAGACTTCTCTGGGAGCCATGGCGCGTATCCGTGAATTCAACAATACGACGCCGCAAGAGCCCGAGCCTGTTCTCAAGCCTGGCGAGCAGCTGCCGGACAACTGGCCTTCACTGGGTCGTGTTGATCTCACCAGCGTCACGGCCAAGTACGACCCGCGGGATATGGCCGCTCGCCCTGTGCTGAAGAACATGTCACTCATTGTGCAGCCGCGCGAAAAGGTGGCCATTATTGGACGTACCGGAAGTGGCAAGTCGTCTCTTCTGCTTGCGCTCCTGAGCTTTCTGGACTACAGTGGCACCATCCGTATAGACGGACGCGACGTGCGCACCATTCCGCCAGAGCTGCTTCGATCTCGGATTGTGACTGTCTCGCAAGATGACGTGGAGCTTGCTGCCTCGATTCGGGTCAACTTAAACCCGTACGAGGCACAGAACTCTCGAGATGAGATTAGTGATGAGATGATGATTGACTATTTGACGCGAGTCAAACTGTGGCCTCTGATCCAAGCTCACGGCGGACTTGACGCGCAGCTGCGCGACCTCAAGTTCTCCAAGGGCCAGAAGCAGCTGCTGTGTCTTGCGCGCGCCATGCTGCGCCGCCAGCACACGTCGGCAAGTCTTGTGCTCGTGGACGAGGCGACGAGCAACATTGACGAGGAGACGGACGAGGAGATCCAGGCCGAGATTGCGGCGGCGTTTTCGCGCTGCACGGTGCTGACGGTGACGCACCGGATGAGTGCGGTGCACCATGCGGATGTGATTGTGGAGTTGGATAATGGAAATTTGAACAGGGTCATAACTCGCCGCGCGCCGCGCGATGATTAGGCGTTTTAGTGTTTTGTTTTTCATTTTTGGTGTTCTTGGTGTATACGTTTGGTATATATTTTGGTGGTTGGATACACATTTAGCGTTTTGTTTTTTTATACCGATTTGAGTTGGAATGCATATGATACCATCCCTGTATATGTATTGTATTTGAGCATATTTTATCATGTTTTCCTGCAGTCTTCTGAACGTGACGCTGCTGTGTCTGTGACACTGGTCCCCATGAGTACGTATGGTTTGTCGTGAGAATGACGGCTTGACTTGATCATTTGATGTTGTAGTATTGATACAGACCAGATTATTGTAATATACAAACGCCACGATATTCCCTCTTCTACCGTGGCGCCTCTTGTTTTCTCCATCATCTTTGTTGTTCATATTCAAACCGGTTATCCCCCTTATTTTAAGCCCGCCTCTTTACGCATCGCCTCCCTCCTCGCTTCCGCTTCCTTTGCCGTATCCATCTTGGTTTGCGCTTCTTTCTGCCGTCTACTCTCCTCTTCCTCTTTAATCACCGTCCAAACTGTTTCACATCCTCTGTCAGCATTTTATTCACAAACACTCTCTCCTCCTTCCCGCCCCCGACGCATCCAATCTCTCAAAAGGGTACGGGGAGAGGAAAAGGAAGAAAAAAACGTACTCGGTTTGTCGGATTTGGAATATTCCTTTAGCTTCGTCACAAAGTCGTTGAATTCCGCCTCACGCTCCGCTCTTCCTTCGATGCTCTTCTTGAGCAGGTCCGGGTTGTACCGCGACCGCAGCTCCTCTTCCGTCGGCACGACCCAGTACGTGAGCGCGGGACCGCCGATGCTGACGCCGATGCCGCTGTTTTGTTCAAGTCAGCTTAATGATTCCTCTCGACAGATTCAACCCGGTGGGTTGAAGGCACGCACGCTATTATGACCTTGGCCCAGAGACCCCAATTGCGCGGCTGCGGCATGGCGGGCGGGCAGCTGGTCTGTGTATATGAGAAATTCGTCGGTCGCGGGGAGCTTGTAATTCGTCGACTTTGATCACGGATTCGGAATCGCGGGAGTAGAGGCTGGTAATTGGCGCAGGCACAGTCGTAAATGTATGGCAATGGCGAACCTGGTACTTGTGACGTGCCGCGTCCAAAGAATCCGTTCTGCCATTTACTGCCGCACCACATCTGGAAGGCGGTCTGTCGCAACCTCACTTACACCAATGACAAGAGCATAATTAATCATAGCAGAATTGTTTTTGCTATAACATCTGCCGCTAATACAACTAATTGTACATGATACTGTTAAAGCAACTCGCTTTCTATGCAGCCGCTTATCCTCCACGCAGCGCAGACTCTCGTGCCTGCCCTTTCATGCATCATCATACCCATGATATCCATTATGCCTACCCATACCAGTGCCGTACAATACATGAATCATCCATTACATTATGGTGCAGTCTCCTTCCTGCTGCCTCTCGATGCGGCTTCGTGAAATGCGCTCTCGAGGTCGTGGTGGCCCTGTTTTGCCTACCCGCTTCAACTCCTCGAGCCGATCTCGCGCTTTCGGGAAATCCTGAGCTACAGTTTGTTAGCAATGCTCGTCTTCGGCAAAAACAGTGTACGTACCCGCAGCTCGCCAATACCATCTCTTAGCGTCTTCCAAGTTTGGCGGGATGCCAATGCCCACCTCGGTGAAATATCCCATCGCGAATTCAGCCTTGGCCATACCAGCCGTGGCCGCCTTGCGCGCCCACAGGTACGCCTCCGTATCGCTCTGGTTCAAGACTCCTTCACTCCCTGTGAGATACCATCCGCTCAACGCTAGCTCTGATTGATGTTCCTCTTGCATCGCAGCGCGCGAATACCACACAATCGACAGTCGGGGATCAATGGGGCACCCGAGTGCCCCGTATTCGTATGCGCATCCTAGACGAAACTGCGAAAACTTGTATCCCAACTCTGCCGCCTGCTGAAACAAACTCAACGCATATGCTTCGTCGCGAATGAGCGCATCATTCGGCTGCGCTGATTCGTATAGGAGACCAAGTTCATGAAGCGCATGTGGATTAGCTTTATCTGCCTTTTCGGCTGCTCGCTTCAGCCACACCACAGCTTCTCGGGTGTTCTTATGTTGCCCGAGAAGACCTTTGAGTAGCGCCATTCCAATTTTGTACATGGCTGGCGCATCGCCCAACGTCGCTGCCCGCTTGTACCACTGTATGGCTTTCACCGGATCGCGTCGTGTGCCGCCTCCCTCTTCGTGCCCTATCTCGCAACAGACGGCAGTTCGATAACAAGCAGCGGGGTTACCAAGTTTCGCAGCCGACTGGTACAATGTGAATGCTTCTTTCGCATCAGGCTCACCGCCGCTGTATAAACCCTGAGAAAGACCATCGGCAAGCGTGAACATCGCTACCGCGTTTTGATTGTTCGACAGCTTCTTCAAAATCTTGTGCGCATCCATCAAGTATCTATCTTTGGCCTTTACGCGTGCGCGAGGATCTTGAATCCCTGGGACTAGATCCACAGATGCTTCGATTAATCGTTTCGCGAGTCGCAGTGCAGACCGCTGATCGGCAGGATTTATTTTGATGGCCATTCTTAGCTGCTCCAGCTCCTGTATAGTAACAGGCGTGTCGGGTTCTTTATTCTGAATCATGTCCAACGCCTCAGAGCTCGGAATAGGAAGGGCATCATACTGCCTCTCTTGCTGTGGCATCTCCTGCTGGGCAAATTGCTGCTGTTGAGGTGCGTGCGCAACACCGCCGTAGTTGCGCACGGGAGGCGGCTTGCCGCTCGGATTGACAAGAGAATTGGGCATTTGTCCCGGTCGAACCGGAGTCGGATGTGATGGTCGACCGTCAACGCTCGTTCTCTGTGGCATTGGTGGCACTGGTGGTGCTCCAGCCCCAGGTCTTGAGTCTGGCGCATACGGAGTGCGGCCAGGAGCTGGTGGTGCGCTAGGTCCTCTCGGCGGAACGTCGTCGTAGGAGATTGCCTGTCCATATCCATGATTATAACCCTGATCATAACTCTGATCATAACCCTGCTCGTAGCCTTGGTCATAGCCTTGGTCATAGCCTTGGTCATAGCCTTGGTCGTTCCTTTGGTCGTATCCATTGTGAGACGGTATGGGTGGCATAGACGGAATATCACCAGCCATTTCAAAGACGGCAGACTGTGGCTCGCGCATCTCCGCCATGGATTTAGCATGGTTTAGCTGCGGTGTGTGATGTGCTCCTCTCAGCGGCAACTCTTGCTGATGCACCCTGGGCTGGTCGTATGAGCCCCTGGCAGCATTCTGACCAGACGCATGGCGCGGCTCGCCTCCATTCTGACTCTGATGACTGTGTCGCGCGTCGTAGTAGTCGTCAAACACGTCAGTCAGCGAGACGGCTGAGGCATTCGAAGGGCCGGCATCGTAGCCCTGCCCATACGGCGTGTTAGGCGACAATGCCTGTTGCGGATATGATCGCTGCGGGGTCGGTCGCGTGCCAGTCGTAGTGGCTGGTCGTTGCGGTACGACCCGGCCTGCAGGTCCATTATAGGGTAATGTTTCGGCGCGTTGATGCGAGGTCTGATTCTGTCGGTTTGGATCTTGGTATGGCATCGTCATACTGCGGCCTGGCGGCGCGTAGCCATTTGAAGGAGGACCTTGTCGGATAGGCAGGTCATTGTAGTCTCTGTGACCAGCGCCTTGCCGAGGAGGTGCGTCATTATAGTCTCTGTGACTAGGGCCTTGCCGAGGAGGTGCGTCATTATAGTCTCTGTGACCAGGGCCTTGCCGGGGAGGTGGGACATCATTGTATTCTCTTTGGCCAGGTCCTTGCCGGGGAGGCGGCGCGTCATTATAACCTCCATAGCCGCGGCCTTGCTGTCGAGGATTCGGTGGTCCGTTGTGGTCGCCATAGCCGGGACCTGGTGGTCTGTTGTTCGGCGGCCGTTGAAACTGTTCTCTTGGTGGGGGTTGTCTGGCGTTCATCGGCGGCCCATAGCCCGGCGCGGCGTTAGGCGGCGGATAACCGCGAGACTGCCCTCTCGGCGGCAGAGGTCTGCCTCTGTTCGCGGGCTGTCCATAGTTGGCCTGGTATCCCTGGCCGTCGGGGTTGCGTCCGTCGTACTGCCCGTTCCGATCCATTGCAGCTTAGGACTGTCCAGAGCTCAGCTGTGCTGCGGCGTTTGGCGAGGGATCATAGCATATAACAGATGCGGTGAAAAGACTGTAAAACCCTGCTGTGGGTGTCTGCGGCAAACCAGAGAGCTCCCGGGCGAGTGAAGATATCACGAGTCCGGGCTCAAAGCAGCAGCAGAAGCGCAAAGGAGTGTGGTGTATTTTGATGTTGCAGACAAGCTGGTGGGCGCCTGCTGTTACTATGTACAGGTGACTGCGCTGGAACGTCTTAGTCAGCTGTCAGGAACGAGGGCGCTCTGCAGGAGTTTCACACGTTTAGACGTGCTTTGTTAGGGTTGCCAAATGACAATTACTCCGTATTTCTTTCCGGGATATAACTGCGCTGCTCTCACAGCAACATCTGCTGCTCTTGTGGTGTAAAAATTATAGTTGCGACCTGCGGTAGTGGGCATGTATTGTGGGCGGTGATGTCAATAGTTACAGACTTGGTGGGGTGGCCTAGCCATTGGACGACTCCGAAACCCGCACAAGAGGCCTCATCGTATTCACCAACGGCCAATAGGCTAACGGGCAGGAATACCTCTGTCCATTCACTCGGGGTGCACGAATTCACTAGAATTTGCTTTTTCTGCGTCCCCTTCTCGATTCGCAGCCTGCGCTGTCACAGGAACCCTGCTGCCTCCTTGCAGCAATACCAGTTACACCCGAGTTACCCAGCATAGCAGCACCGTCGTCTCGTTCATCGGCCAACATGGCCGCTGGGCTAGTTTAACATGCCTATTGGGTGCATCTAACTTAAGCCCTGGTTTGCTGCTTGTAACAAGTTTGCCCGCCGGCGTCAGAGAGCTCTGCTGCGCGCCCGCCCCACGCTGGTTTCTGATGCGTCCGGCGTCCTCCTGTCCGAGCCTTGCGTTGCTGCAGCAAGGGGCTCAAGTCTGTCGCAGAAGCCTGTCTAGCACGGACGCGTCGCCCAAGATGCTACAACCTCTGACTGCTTCGTGTGGTCTGCTTGTGTACAATGCGCATCTATAACGGCCAATATTGCAACATTCCCCGCGGCCGACCGCCTCTTCAATGTAACCTCTAAATTATCCTGTTTTTTCAAGACCACTTCCACCAGTCTTGGGCCCTGAACGCATGACTGACGTGTAATCTGCAACGCTGCCCGCCTAGGAAGGCATGGTAACTGCTGGAGCGCGACAGCATTCCAGCTGCCCGTCGTCACAAATCTGTCAACAGTCGACGACGCCACGTCAACCAGGTGACTGAAGGTAGCAAAGAATCGTCTGAGCTGTTCCATATATTTCATTCCAAATAAGCATCGGATAAATTAAATCTCGGCCTTTTCCGACCGTAGCCGCGACGCAAGCCTTTCTCTCAGGCTTCATACTTCATGCATCTGTACAAGTTTTTTTTTTTTTTAAAAAAAAAAGGGAGAAAAAAAAAAGGAGCGGAGAGAAACTGCCCGTGTATTGGATATTATTGCCATTATCATATTATTAGCGCGAGTAGGGGTTTTGCTAATTTGATGCTACGTCGCTCATCAGTTACGACAATTAGCTACCACCACTGTCAGCTGGCTACTTATGGCTGGTCGTGAACTTGCCAGCCAGCCCGCCCAGCGCCCGCATAATAATCCTGTCCTACAAATCAATGAGTCTATTATTAACATGCCTAATGAATGGATCATCTGCTCCCTGGGAAGCCTCTTTATTAGAAACAGTATCAATTAGACGGCCAGTCGACTCGCTTGTGACCAAGCTGACTTATGCCCGCAATGCGTGGTGCACCCGAGTAATACGTATTAATGACCAAGTTTTACGTCATTATATAATATATAAAAGCTTTTTCTTAGAGGTGGTGGTTATATGCACCTTTGTAGACCCGGAGTTATGTGCGACCACTACCTGTCGCTGTGCCGCTAACACGCGATCTGAGACCCTTCCACAACATGCATAGATTCAAAGCAAAATAACAGCTGACATTTCCAAATATGCGAATAGAGGAGCCGGGACTTCCGATTGACCAACAACGTAAATCATAATTTGAACAGCCAAGTAGCAAAAGCTGTGGCTGTAGTTGCCCTGCGTCCAGCACCGGACATCGGCGACAATGTGCGAAAATGTGCAGCACTCCAAAGTTACGCTACGATGCAGGTCTTGCAAGTTAAAGGTCGATTGGATGACAGCTGTTCAACACGAGCCGAGACATGAGTCGGGTAGCGACATCGCCTGCCTCTAAGCTCGCTGTCACTTCCACACTGCGATAGCTAGCAACTTATGAATTGCTTGCAGGGCCTACCGTCTCGCAACGAGAAAAGCAAATAGCTACCCAGTGTATAGAAAGTCGAGTCCTGAGAGACGTTTACCACTCTGTCTAATAGAAAATCACGCGTCATGGCATGAATGAATGCGGCACTGTTGACCCTGCTCCAAAATCAAGAGAGCAGTTTGTTGGCAAGAGATTCAATCCCACCCTCGAAAAAGAAACACCATGCTCTTGCATCTCAACATTGTAGCTCAGAAACGCTGTTCCGAGACACGATCTCAGCTCCGCCCAAGCGGATGATACTACCCAAGGATGGCAAGGGAATACGGCGCAGATGCAGCAAGATGTAAATATATAAATAAGCCGTTTATTTCCCTCTGATTGCACTTTCACATCCATCTCTCAGCATTATTGAGCAAACATAATAGAAATGAAGACTTCACTTGCCAACATCCTCGTTTTGCTTTTCGCCGCCACGGCCGCTGCTCGGGTTCGTCTTTGCTGATTGATCCCCGCAACCCCCGATATACACTGTCACTAACCATGCCATTATATAGTATCGCAAGCCACCTGGATGGGATCTCTGTTCAGAGTCACCTTGCCAATCCGGACTGACCTGCTTCACGCCGCGCAAGAACGGCCCCTTCAAAGGCAAGCCTGACGTCTGCGGCGTCGCCGTCGACGGCCCCGTGTGCAACGAGGACCTGATCTGCGAGCTGCGCAGAGCCGGCGTCATCTGCCACGAGAAGAAATGCTACAAGGCGGCCCAGATACAGGCCTTTGGCGAGGCGTGCGACTTTAACCGCATCTGCGGCACCGAGCTCGAGTGCAGCGGCGACCGCTGCCTGCGCGCCAAGGACAGCGCGTGCCGCGAGGGCAGCGAGTGCGCCTTTGGCCTCCCCTGCACGGAGGGCCAGTGCAAGGTCGCTGAAATTGGCGAGCCGTGCAACAGCCGCAGCCACTGCAGCATGGACGCGTACTGCAGCGCGGAAGGCGTTTGCCGGCCGGCCAAGCTCGACGCCGGCGGCCCCTGCCGTGCGGCCGAGGTGGACTCGTGCGGCGGCGGCCTGCAGTGCATCGACGGCAAATGCGACGCCCCCGCGCTAGGACAGGCGTGCGAGGATGATGGCGACAGCTGCGCGGACAACCTGATCTGCGTGGATAAGAAGTGCGCGTATAAGCTGAAGCCCGGCGACCCGTGCACGTCCTCGTTTGAGTGTGCCGTCTTCACGTGCTATGACGGCATCTGCCAGGGAGGGAAATCAACGGATAAGGAGTGTACAAAGGATGGCGAATGCGCGGCAGGCAAGCTTTGCAGCGTACAAGGCAAATGTTGCACTCCAAACCAACCTGAGTGCTAGATGCTCGAGTTATGTCGAAGACTGGTTAAGGTCTCGGCTTACACACGGCACGAATTGAAAGTGGTCTTCTGTTTTTGGCAATCTTAATTCAATTACTTTGTAGTCTTTTCTATTTGAGTGGCATTTAATATTATATTCCCTGAGTATTACCTAGAGCAGTATATGTGTACATATTTTGTGACGTTAGGCTATCTTGCACGACCACGCAACGTAATCCAGCAAAGCCCGAGACGAGCATGTTACCATATCATTAAACTTACATTGACAGAGAAAAAAAGTAGGAATCTCTGGATTAATCGGTAGATTTCTGGTCACTGTCCACACGACTACGCCCCACTGGTTGTCGCCCGTCCCCAACCCAACAACCGCGCACCTCACAACACCATCAACTTTCACAGCTAAAAAGAATTAGAAAAAAGAGCAAAAATATACAGCAGCCGGTGTTCGCTGGTCGTCACCGACCCAACTACTAATCTGCCGGTCAGTAGCTTAACTTTAGCGGAGCAAACGGGACGCGGTGCTTTCTACTGCCTATGGCCGTATATACAAGCGAAGGAGCTGAAGTGGCTTATGTGTACAGCCGCATCACGCGAGAGAACACAATATTGTGCTAGATTTATCCCATTAGAATCACTTTAGGTAGAACGAACAATAAAAGGGCGGTACTATTCGCTCTGCTGACAAGGACGTGCCCAAGCACCGATGAGAAGAAATGGTCGTCTAATGAAGTGAGCCGCCATGACACACTTGAGCAAGTGCAAGGAATAGAAAATTTGAAAATTCAAAAGCATTTGGCTATTGAATATGCTATTAAAACAGAACCAAATAGTGTTCTATTCTGTACTTGCCAGCAAACATAAATAGCCCTACGATCAAAAGACTGCTAACATGAGCTTTAGTAAGATCCGACGCGCTAGGAGCAGCGGTTGGATCTGGCGCATTCTGCCGCTGTTATGCCCTCCCTGCCTCTTCTTTAAATTTTCAACTAGAATGAAATTAACGCCAAGGTCAATATCCTTCGTTATTGCAGAACCGATCCTATGCCGTTTTCCTGCCAGTATAGCGATCCGTGTTTAACGCTCGCGGGCATCGGCTGCAAGGCGCGCCCGATATTAATTGGCCGCCACAGAGGATCCAAAATCAATCGTGCCGCCATAGGTATCAAGCAGCCCGGCGCCACCTTAGGTCACGGCGCAACCTGCGGGTTAGAAAGGCAGCTCTCACACCTTGTTGTTCTGGTGGCCCACACCGATGCAAGCCATTTGTGCCGTCTGTGCCGTGTTTGCGAGCTAATTCAGCTTGAGAAGCCACTGTTGACATTCTCCTACAGATGCTGCTGAGGTAGGGGCAAGCTCGAGTAGGCCATTGAGACGAGAAACCATGTAAATTGCACGTTACGGTTCTTCCAACCGAAACTTTAACCGTTCTTAGCCTTTATCCTTTATGCCATTCAAGCTTCTGTCTTGCATTTCGTCGTCGGCTGATATGCGACACATAATTTATAACAAGACACAACAAAATTTAGGCTGTCACCGCGTGATGACGACTCTTGCCGCCCAACAGAGCGCTAGTTTATGTAACCCGCAAGTTGCAGCGCGCTGATGCATCTCATGGCGGCGGGGGATTGGACTTGAGATACATCACAAAGATTCATTATCACACGATTGCTACCGTCTATCTCCTGTTGCCGCCATGGAAACCAATGAGCATAGTGCCATACCACATTTTCCACACATGTTACTCGCTGCGCCTCATTAGTTACGACAACATCTTCCTCAGAGCTCCTCTGCTAGCGCCGTATTTCTCCACCGACTTGCGTCCTGTTGGACCGCCACAAGTTCCTTCGATTTCGCTCCTTCCAATTCAAGAAAGCCTTGCAGTTAGTTCAGCAGCCTTGTTTGCTCTCTGAATGGTACCGCCAATTACGGTTCCAAGCGTGACTCGACCGACCGGGATGGGTCGCCAAGGGGCTCCCCAATTCCGCGCACTTGTTAGTTCACTTCAGATCTTCTTCATTATAAAAACTTCCAACAGAGGCGGAGCCACCTGCTTTTGAAGCAGCTCCTTTTACAGTCCCAAGCCGAGCCATGTATATTTTACAGGTCGGTAGTGCCCATTATCTGGTTCGAGTCTAAACTGATTATGAGACTTCTTGAGTACCTGGGCAGCCCGGACTTCCCATGGAAGCGGTTCATCGTTGGCTTGTGCGTGGGCAAATTCATGTTTGAAGCCTTTATTACACTTCGACAGTGTCGGGTTTTGAACAAGCCCAAACCCCCCACGGTGCTCAGAAAGGACATCAGTCAGGAAACATTTGTCAAGACTCAGCGCTACGGGCTGGCTAAAGCACGCTTCAGCTTGGCCAGTGGCGTGTGGTACACGGCGATCAAATATCTGTACCTGAAATATTACGTCTTGACAAAATTGTGGCATTTTTCAGGGGCACTCCTTTCGAAATGGGCTCCTGAAAATTGGGCTGCAGGCTCGGTTTGCCAATCGGCTCTGTTTGCGGTGCTCTATCTTGCCGCCAACATGGCTGAGAGCATTCCACCCCAGCTGTACCAAACATTTGTCCTCGAGCAGAGCTTTGGGTTCAATAAGCAATCGATGGCTGGTTTCTTTGCCGACCAGGTCAAAACATTTGTCATCTCTTCGACTTTCCTGGTTCCTGCTGCCATTGGCTTTCTCTACATAATTGGAAAAGCCGGGGACCAATTCCCACTCTATCTTGGGCTGGGCGCACTAGGTCTTCGTGTCTTTCTTATACAGTCTACCCTGTTTTTATTCTGCCAATGTTCTACAAAATGTCGCCGCTGGAGGGCAGCAAATATAAAGACAATATTGTCGCATTGGCCGCCAAGCTCCGTTTCCCTCTGACAAAGCTTTACGTCGCCGATGGAAGCTCCCGAAGCACGCATTCCAACGCCTTCTTTTTCGGCTTTCCGTGGCAAAAGAATATTGTCATATTCGACACTCTGCTTAAGGAAATGAACCCAGAGGAGGTCGCTGCCGTTGTGGCCCACGAGCTTGGTCATTGGAAACTCGGCCATACTGCGTGGCTATTTCTCATTCAGCAGGTATATATCTACATTTATTTCGTCTTTTATCTGCAGATGCTAACTTTCATAGGTTGATCTCATTTACAGTTTTGGACTCTTTTCAACAATTTGGTCTAACCCGAACTTTTACTCTGCCTTTGGATTTCAAGGAGAGCGGCCGATTATCGCTGGGTTCCTTCTTTTCTGTCAGGTGCTACCGCCTCTGTCCTCAGCGCAGCAGCTCTTAACCAACGTTTTCTCTCGCAAATTTGAGTACGAAGCTGATGCCTTCGCGAAGGCCATGGTGTTAAAAGCCCAGCTATCGACAGCTCTGTTAAAATTAAACATTAACAACTTGAGCAATGTGGACGCGGATTCCATGTATTCTAGTTATCATCATTCCCATCCCTTGCTCGCCGAGAGACTCTCTGCGCTAGAATAGCGTGATTAAAATAGATTTTTCTTTTAATTTTCGTATACCAAAAAGAATATTTGACTTATTCGTCTCATAGCCTTACAAAACTACCATAGCATTTATGATGCTCCCTGGATGGCGAGGGTAGGGGCGGCACATCTACCGGAAACCATCGCGGCGGGCTACCTTCGGTGGCACTATTTTAGACGCCATGTCATAGCGCCTTGCCGCTTCCATAAACCCTCTTACGCCCCCAAAAAACTAGTTTTACTTCGTCTTTCTTTTTCCCATATCGCATACTCAAAAAGTTGACTATAAAAACATGTATTCCCGCAATCCTTGGTCAGTCGACTGCGTCCATTCTCACCCATCGATTCTCTTTGCATCGTTCGCCCAGCCAAGCCTCGAAACAACACGTCAACATGTATACGAAATTTGAAGAAAATATACTCACCATCTTTGACATTATTCGAAACCTTCTACTCCCGTTTGCGTGGCTTGAAACACTCTGCCTTTCCATGCTCAACGTCAACACCGCGACTCCTTTTCGCATGTTTCCCATCTGCGATGCGCTCCCGCAGTATCCCGCCTCCATGGCCAATGCCAACGCTCGTCTCATGATGGTCTTGATTCCATGGTTCGTTGCTTCAGAAGATATGCTCAGGTCACCGTTACCGGTCGGAGTATTGCTTCGTCCGCTGGCACAGCTTTGCAGCCACCGCGTCGCCTACCTGCTCATGTTCTCGCGCGTCTGGCTCTACCTGGCTTTTTTCAGCTGGCATGTGGTGCAGTTATATGAAAAACCGCATCAGACTGTCTTTATCTTGGTCAAGATCTCGTCTTCCATCTTTATCCTGTGATGCAGAACCCGATATGCAAAACAAGCGAGAGCACCGATAACGCTGTTCATAAAACCATGGGACCGAATCACGCAACACCAGTCGCAAGCGACTAAGTAGACATTATTTGAAGATAAATCCATCAATTTTCTTGCGAAATTTTAAGCCCAGTGCTTTGAAGAGATGCTATACATGTCCGAATCTCTCAAGCTGTTGCTCCCAGGCTAGCCTGCTTAAACTCGCCAAAATCCACAACACAACTTTCTTTGCGCGCCTTCTCTGCCGCAAACACAAGCAAATGCGAATCCAAAATGTCATCAATCGTAACGTGAAGAACACTCTGATCTCCCTCCGCCACTGCGCTGACGAATGCGCGAGCGAGGCCAGTGTCGCCGCCTCCATGATAGCCACCATCCAGCTTGGGCGTGTGATGCTTACTGGTTCTGGTCAGAAAGTCAAAGACATCCTGAACAGCCAGTTAGCATATGCAAAGGGCATAAAACAGCTTTCAACTTACAAAAGTGGTCATGTCGCCAATCAGTTCGCCTTTGGTGCCTTGAATGCGTGTGCCTCGCTGGCAGACCGATTCAGTGACTGGGTCGATAGTCAGTAATATGAAGGAGAATTTCAATGGGTGTATTCTTACAGGCAGACATGGTGACGCTGGCAGTGATACCACCTTCGTATTCGATATTTACGATTTGATGATCCACGACGTCATTGTCGCCCTCATACACGCAGGTGCCATAGTTTGTTCTGTTTAGCCCCTCTGTCACATTTTCGATGTCAAGAACCTCGGAGTCAACAAAATGCCTAGCCCACTATTTACGGATTAGGCCCTGGGTCAACACTTTAAAAAAGATCGGATATATGTACCTTTTCAACGTCCCCTTTCAGGGTATCAATGTAAATCTTCTTGGCACTCCACACGCAGTCTTGCTCATGTGGACACTCGAGGCAGCGCTTGGCGTCTCCAGCTTCCACCGGTTTTTGCGATTTTTTAAAATGACGAAGCGAGCCAAATGAGTGCACCTTGGTAGGCTTGAGCCCTGAGAGGTAAAAGTTGACAATATCAATGTCGCTTGCAAAGTCAGCTTCCACCGTAAAGCTATCCCAGTTTCATAATACGTACTGGCAAGACTTGGTCATGAGGGCGAACGAGGAATCGGCTTCCTTGTGCCAGTTTCCGCGCACATACGAGTGCGCAAAATGCTGGTTGCCGACCGGCTCGATGTGTTGAATGTTAATGATCTCGCCGAGTGCGCCAGAGTCAATAATGTCCTTTACAGCGCGGTTGTAGGGTGAATATCGGAGCACTATATGGAGTAAGAACGAGATTGCGGGAAACGTTGCTCAAGCACATACCATGGCCCATGCCAAACACCTTTGGTGCGGTTGCCGTTGCCAGATTACGAATCTTGACGCAGTCCGCCACTGAGGTAGCCATGGGCTTTTCGCACAAAATGTGATATCCCAGCTCTGCAAAATCTTCCACAGCTTCAACATGTTGGTGGTCCTTCTCGGTGTTAGTCGCAGGTCCCTTATTAGTGTGTTGCTTCTCTCACCTGTACGGCGACGATGACGGCGTCGGCGATTTTGCCTTTGGCTTTCAAGTCTTTCCAATTTTGAAACTGCAGCTCTTCCGGGATGCTGCATTAACAGCGACCGTGTTAGTGACCCGTGCCAAGATGCGGGAATGTGCTTGCTTGCCTATGCTTGCGCGAAAAGACACTACGTCTGTGTCTGCTCGGCTCCGCGACGCCGACGACCTTGGCAAGATTTGGGTTCTCCAAGGCATATCCTGCATATGTCTATTACATTGTATGGTGAGCAAGCGTCTGCGCACGCAGTGGTGCGGGGGAGGCTTACGGTGCCACGGCTGCCAGCGCCGACGACGACAATCGTCACGGGTTCGCTCCTGTCGCCCTTGCTTTGCGGGGCGGAAGCCATATTCAGTCTGTTACAGCGATTTTGATATCTTCTCGCTCTCTATCAATCGCAATCACAATTGTAATGCGCGGCGCGATATCAGGCAGGCGATAATGTATAGTTCAAGATGATTAATGCGGGTGCAGCCATTGGCTCTACGCCGCGCCATACGTTACATGGAGCACCAGCGCCCGCGCCGGTACCGCCACGTGGGGGAACCTCACTGACAGCTCGTTCAGACAATGTGCGCCTTCTGGATTCCGTTTTCGCTTCCAAAGATGCTTCTAAAATAAAACCTGGGGGTTTGACGAATAACGAGCCAGACGTCATAACTACCTGGCGTTGCTATTCATGGTAAATCGTAAACCCTTAGTCGCGGGACAGTAGGGCTTGGCACAAGAGATACGAACTTCCGCCCGTGTGCCGTGGGGGCAGAGCAGCGATCCCGTGCCGGCACAAATTTTGGCTTCGACTGTGGCGAAAGTCGAGTACGAGAGACATGATGTCAATCTGCCATCTCTTGTCCAAGGGGAATACGCATGGTATTATAGCCATGCGACCGGGCCATATTGGTCCCTGACATGTAACCAGGCCTCGTCGGCGGTATTATTCTTCTTACGTCACATGGCAGTTGGCCCCTTCTTCGCCTCACTCAAGTTATTAGTGGATCGAGGAGAAAAAGGTACGAGCCAACGAAGGTTTTCGCCAGCCAAAGCCTGACGCTAGCACGCTGGGGCAAGAATGCGGACCAAGCTTCTCTGGTCCGTCGGTCAGTTAACTCCATTTCTCCCTGGCTAAAATAAGAACGAAACGTAGCAATTGGCCCCAGGCCCAGGGTTAAAAAATTGTATGGACACGCGCTGGTCGTCCACCTTGCGGAGACCCCGGCATTGGCGCCGCCCTTGATTAAAGACAATCTATTCCCGGCACCTATCCAGATCCCAATTTATCTCATCTCCTGTATACTAACCTCAGTTTATCCTCTCGCCTCTCGGTCTTGCTCTTGCAAGCCGCTCATAACAATGGTCGACCTTTCTCAGGTCAAGATTGGAAACCTCCGATGTCAGTAGCAAGCCCACGCGACCGGGCCAGCGCCCAGGCGCCCCTGACCGATCAGATGCACTAATCTCAAGCCACAGACAACTCGCCATGGGCGCAGGTCATCATTGTCGGCTTCGTCGCCTTTTGCTCCGTCGGCATGCACAGCGCCATCAGTAACCTGGGCGCCGGTGGCATGCAGGACGTGCAGCTGAGCGACATTGCCAATAGCGTCCTGTATGGCTGCTTTTTCCTGGGCGGTTTCTTCGCCGGCAGTGTCAACGTAAGTTTTGCTGCGCAGGCGATCGCTATTCAAGCCTGTCAGACTAACCGCTCCAGAACATCCTTGGCCCTCGCCTCACTCTTTCTATTGGCACCACCGGTTACGCGCTGTACCTTGGCTCGCTCTGGAATTTCCAGGTCAACGGCACCCGATGGTTCCTTATTCTCGCTGGTGCCCTTCTCGGCTTCAGCGCGTCACTTTTCTGGGCCGCCCAGGGCGCGGTCATGATGTCCTACCCTACCGAAAAGGACAAGGGCCGCAGCTACAGTGTCTTTTGGTCCATTTTCCAGCTCGGCACCCTCATCGGCTCCGCCATTGCTCTCGCCATCTCATTCAACAGCAACATGCCGTCTGTCGGCACGGGCGTGTATACCGCCATCATCATCATTCAGCTGACCTCGATCGTGACCAGCTGGCTTGTTCTGCCGCCGCACCTCGTCATTCGCGGCGACGGCACCAAGGTCGAGATCCAGACGTCGATGAGTCCCAAGCAGGAGGCTAAAGAGTTTATCCGCATGTTCAAGGACTGGCGCATGCTGGCTTTGTTCCCTATGTTCTTCTGCTCCAACTATTTTTACGCCTACCAGGGCGCCATCACGACCTTCCTCTTTAATGGTCGCACGCGCGCTCTCGTGGCTCTGCTGACTGGCCTCGGCTCGATTATCGGTTCCATCATTATCGGCCTGTTGACCGACACGCTGCCATTTTCGCGTCGCAACCGAGCACTCGCTGCTAGCGGTGCCATCTTTCTCTTGGTTTGCGCGGTATGGGGTGGCGGTGTCGCCTTCCAGCTGGACTTCAAGCGCGGTGACACTGTTCTGAGGGGTGTGAACCTACCCTGGGACTGGACTGACGGCCCTGCTGGAGGACCCATTGTCATGATGTTTGCTTGTAAGTGAAAGCAGCAATCTGTTTGCAACGCGTGACTCGTACTAACTATGACCAGACTACGTCGTGGACGCGGCTTTCCAAGGTCTTGCGTACTACACCATGTCGGCCATTACCAATGAGCCTTTTAAGCTCGCCCGTATGGCTGCATACTACAAGGGTATTCAGTCGGCTGGTGCCGCCGTGTCATTCGGCATGGATGCTGTACAGGTAAGAAAGCTGCGACTGGCTCTATCTCCTATTCTTGAAGGGCGCCTTTGCTAACATGTATACAGACCCCATACCTTGCCGAAATCCTCATCTCTTGGCTCCTCATCGTCGTCTCTTTGCCTCTTTGCGGAATTGTTCTCATGAAGATCCGCGAGACCAATTATGACGTCGAAGAAGTTGTCAGAGTGGAGGACAATGTTGAAAACTCGGGCCTGACCAAGACTGTGTCTCCTTCATCGGCCGCTGCTGCCGAGGAGGTAGAACGCTGAGCAGCGTACATATAGAGTCATTTTACAGTACATAGATACACATACACCAATACACCAATAGACTACTGATTTTGAAACTATTATTTGCAAAATTATTGACAGGTTCGACGTGTTGCTTTTTCTCGACGGCGCATTGCACGATAAGCTCTGGCAATTTGTTGAAACATATGGGCATGCGCGGGCTATACTGGATGCATATATTTCTCTGAGACATAGTTTTATCTTTGAAAGCATCTCGGAATTGTCTTTTTAGACCACCGGTATCCTTGCATTCTTCAGCCATGCGAAATTCATTTAACGGCAGCTTTCCTCTTTGCCTATCCCCAAATCCATGCAGAGACTAGACCTCGGGCAATTGTTAATCCTCAGAGATCATGGCACTGACGTAAATTCTTAGATGACTGGAATTGGAAGAAGGCGAGAAAAACTGAAAAAAAAATTGCTCAGGCTTGTAACGGAAGTGTCCAATCGAGATTGGCGACATCCATCGGCCTTGATGCCGATTCATGTGAGATGACCAGCGGGAAGTCGAAGTCATGAGAGAATGTAACGATCCTGCTATTAATATAATCCAGTCTCTTCAGTGGAGTAACTCACTATTGATTCCAGGAATCTGAAACCGCTGCTCGAGAGACATTCGCGGAGGACGGCCGCCAGGGACAAGCTACAACCGGCGAATCGAGGCGGACAAGCTCTTCTTTTAACCATGTCTGGTCCAAAGTCTCGCAATATGCAAGGACTCAAAGATGCTTTGCGAAGAGCTTTGCGAAGAGCTTTGCGAAGAGCTTTGCTCAGTCACATTCCCAGTGACTGAGGGCGACACTGACAGTTCCCTACCTAAGCGACCGCATCGGCATACACTTCTCTGAGACTACGAGAGGGGAAAAGACCCCCATTGCGAGGCCGCCTAGAAACTTTCAGGAAACTGGAATAGTGTATTTAATCCTTTTGATCTTTTTCTTGATACGCCTCCCCGCCGACAACATAGAGTGACTCGCCCTTTACCAAAGTACTCTTCCCATGACGATTTTTCGGCCATGTCATCACTTCATTTTGCGCCGACGTGCTAGTTATACTAGCATTCTGCCAGAATATCTTCCCCCCATTACCCTCAAATGTTGCCGCGGGTAAAATGGTTTCCCAGGGGGTACTTTTGATATCACTCTCCGTTAAAGATTCAGGCTCAAAGGACTGCATTTCCGATCAGCAAAGATGTTTCTAGAAAGGCGGGATAGGTCAGTACCATTGTGCTGGAAGTACGAAGTTTGCAAATGCTGCCCGTCCCATCCAGTCTTACTATCGATATTTTCGCTAATGAGGGTTGTGTACACCCTATTTGCGCTTTAATTATATTTTGGTCGCTGCCTTAACGCCTCGGGTCAAATTCGTATTGGCGAGGTAGAGAGGTCGCGCTTTACACGTGACCATCTACCTGTCTGTCAGTCCCTTTGAGCCTAAGATGTGGTTTCAATAAGAGAGTGTTTCTGCGTCGTGTAGATCGGCAGGTGGCAATTCTAATAAGCATCTTATTTGCACGAAATGCATGCCTTGCCAGCACAAAACAGGAAGGGCAGTTTAGCGACACTTTCGTGGCTGACTCAGTTGAGATATCTTCTGGAAAATCCGCGTCCAAAGTCACTAAAAAAATGGTGCCTTGAGCGACCTGCAGGGATTCGCGTAGGAACTTACAACAGGAACCATCACCGCAACGAGGCTGTCATCGTCAACACTCAATGCTGGAGTCACAGCCAATGAATTGAATTGATTACAAGAACGAAATCTCCTAACAATACATGTATGTCTTTGGGCATGGCAGCAGAGGTTGTGGTAGGCAGTAGCTAACGATGGACCGTAAGAAAACGTTTTTTTTTGTCGCGGCTTGTCTAGCGATTCCTGTAGTAGCACAGCTAAACAAAAGCACTGGAGTCATTCATCTCGCCGCAGCAGTAATTAACACAAATTACGACAGTAGCCAGTCGCAATTCAATACCCAGGCGATGAGGGCTTTGTTGCTTTGTTCGAGACGTTGCTGCTTCCATCTGAGGCCATCTACAGCCAGTAGACAGACCAAAGCCCGGTCGCACAAGCAAGTACCAAAATACAGAGAAGAAAACACGGAGGACAAAAGGTGCTGTAATGTGCACAATAGGACTAAATCGTGCCAAGACAGGTGCACCAGGCACTAGCTGCAAATCGGCCACATGGTCGGTGCGACATGCACAAGGAGCTTAAATTGCTAGAGAAAGCTTGGCAACAGCGAAAAGCTGGAGATGGGAGAAAAAAACAAGTCCTCGGAGGGATGGGGGAGTCGAGGGAAGCAACATGGCAGGCTTGTCAGCGCATGCTGTCCATAGGGCCCTGTCAGCTCGGCCGGAGCCCGTGGCCAGGAAAAATTTAAAAGAGGGACGAGACGAATCGGAAGCGACCAAGTAATTAAATGCAAAAGGGATAGCCCTGTTCACGAGTATTTGCGAGAGGCATTTAATTCTGGCATGTTTCTGTGGCAGCGCTAGCATCGATCCAGCCTACCGCAGCGCCACTTTTCATCACAGCCTCGCGCATTCGATGGGCCAGGCTTGCGTAGCTTATTTTGGGATTTCGCCTGCTTATTTTCTCTGCGCGGGATGCTTGAGTCGTGCTCTTTCGTGGTGACGCTGAAGACGAGGAAAAATTTGTGAAAAGTGGTAAAGCGAGGGTGGGTGTGAGGCTGCAGCAAGCAACTCTCTACCGTGTAAGCCGAACGGCCTGGACTTGGCGTTGGGTTTGGCGGCGCATGATGAATGCGGCTGGCAGTGCGACACCAACGTCCCCTCCCGGCGTCCTAGGGCCCATTGCCCATCGGCAACAGGGCTTGGCTTGTGGGAACGGGTGACGCTGCCGAAAGGGTCTCGCATGGCGTTCTTGCAGCCCCCCTTGACACGTTTTATGACATCAGACCGCCTGAGTAGGAGCTGTAGACAATATTGGTCTGAGTTTACGGTTTCCAGTTTGTAAATTGCCCAGCGACTCGCGGATGAATGTGCCGACTTGGTGTGTAGCACTGCAGGTGTACGCGTTCAAGAGTAGCATGCAAATTCCCTCCTCGCCCTGTACGGCGGAAGCCAACTGCGCGCGAGGCAACGGTATTCTGCAACGGCACTATTAAATAATGGAAATCCTGCTCGTTAAAATGAAAAGAGGAGGCGACTAACACGGTGGAAGAAAGCCAGGCCAGAAATTCCCTCATTCGAGCCATGCCAGAACGAGAAGGCCAGCAGCAACACCCACATGCTGCTGCCAGCGGCTAAACGGCATGCCGCTCACGGACTCCATCCAGCGCAAGCCCTCTCTGACCAGAGAGAAAAGAGAGGCCGGAGGCAGCCCGTTTCGCTAGCCTCTGACATAGCCCACTTCGCCGATCCAACGCCAAAACGGCATCAGCCAGCCGACGGTAAACAAAGGAGCTTGCTGCTTTTTCCCTTCCCACTAGCCTCATGCGCTCCGTAGGTTGTCGGCGAACGGAGCCCACTCACTTTCGCGAACGCCCCTCTTCCCTCTGTTGTTTGGTTTGCGTTTGGCAGACCAGCTCACCAGTCTCCACGAGTCGTCTGCATCCAAGTGTTCGACTCGCCCACCCACCCTTCTCGCAGCTCGGGGCTCGTTTGGGTGGTATGGGGCTTTTCATTTTATTTATTTATTTTTACTTGTTATTTTTATTCCAGGGCCTCTCCGAAAAAGCTGGGTGGGAAATGAAAAGTGGTGTGGTGTCAGGCCCTGGATCCTTTCCTAAACAGGCAACGCCAACGTAATATGCGGGCTGTGGTTGGTTGTGCCTCCATAACCACGCCAAGCTCTCTGATATATGGCCATCTGTTAACGAGGTTCATGATGTCCGAAACGGGCATCCCCAAGAGCTTCACATTCGCCCATTGGCCCGCCCATCCCATCCTATTGCGCCCCCCCTCCCCATACCAGCCAGACCTGTTTGCTTGCCTGCCCGCGCTCAGCCATAGCAAAAAAAAAAAAAAAGAGCAGAAAACAATGGGCGGCAGTCCGCGGGCCTGGAGTGGTCGACACGCTCTGCGTCCCAGCCCACACCTCCTCGTCGGTTCCAGCTCATCTGCCGTTTTTCTGTGCGGCTGCGGCGTGAGTGATATAATACATGAAGTGCATATTTTTTTTCTGGATCCCAAAGCCTTGCTCTAATATAAATACAAGTACATGCAAGATACTTTGTAAACACTCACCTACAGTTGCATTCCGTGGACACCCTTCGCCCTGCAACCCCATTCTCTTCTGCATCCTTCCCTGCCTTGCTGGCCAATACCGTTTCCTCCCAGACCCTGCCTGCTTGCATCATCTGCATTAGCTTGTCTCTTGTTGCTGTCCAAAAATCCCTCTTTACCTTCTTCTTTCGTCCCAACCTCTTCGACTCTCCCTATTGTGTCGGTACAAACAAGTACATTCCCAAACACCATCATCTGTTATGCCTGAAGAAGCCGTCCCTGAAGCTGCCGAGAAGGAGGCCGCTGCTGAACGAGACACTCGCATCACCTTCAATGATGCGGACCATCCTCGCTTCGGTCGCGGCCGCCAGCAGGACAGCCACGGCCGTGACGAGGGCTCACGCTCTCGCTCGCGCAGACGTTCGCTGAGCCGTGGCTCCAACATCTCCCGCTCGGAGCTGCCCTCCTCCCCTTACACCGGTATCCAGATTGAGTACCGCACACTCTCCATCAACGTCGCCGAGTCGCGCGCCGTCGACACAGAGGAGTCGTCGACCGACCTCAAGGGCGCCGCCGGCATCAAGCAGGACAAGGCAGACGAGGACTACTTTGCCAACCTCAACTACCACGAGCTCACGACGGACCAGATCGCGCAGCAGCTCAACGTGTCCCGCAGCGATGGCCTGTCGGACGGCATGGTGGCGAACCGCCAGCAGCGCGACGGCAAAAACACCCTCCCCAAGCCCAAGACCAACTACTGGAAGAAGATCCTGGGCTACGTCTTTGGCGGCTTCTGCTCCGTCCTCTGGGTCGGCGTCGTCATCTTCTTCATCTGCTGGAAGCCGCTCAGCAACCCGCCCTCGCCCGTCAACCTCGCCCTCGCCATCCTCGTCATCATCGTCATCACCCTCCAGGCCGGCTTCTCCGCGTTCCAGGACTGGTCAACCCAGCGCACCATGAAGTCCATCACCGACCTCCTCCCGGCCGAAGCCCTCGTCGTCCGCGACGGCAAGACTATAAAAATCTCCGCGGCGGAGCTCGTCGCCGGCGACATTGTGCACCTGCAGATTGGTAACAAGGTCCCTGCCGACTTGCGTATCCTGAGCCACTCTGGTGACATTCGCTTTGACCGTTCCGTCCTGACTGGCGAGTCGGACGAGATTGAGGGCGCCGTCGACATGACGGACAACTCTTTCTTGGAAAGCAGAAACATTGCTTTCATGGGTACTCTCGTCGTCAACGGCAGCGGCATTGGTATTGTTGTCCTGACTGGTTCTCGCTCAGTCATGGGCCGCATCGCCAAGGCCACTGCTTCGACTGAAGAACGTCCCACTCTCATTCAGAGAGAAATTTGGCGTTTCGTTCGCATCATTGTTGGCCTCACTATCGTCCTGGCTCTCCTTATCCTTTTCACCTGGGTCGGCTGGCTTCGTCGCGACCACCCGAAGTACATGAATGTTGTCGCTATGCTCAACAACGTCATGGGCTGTGTCGTCGCCTTCATCCCAGAGGGCATGCCTGTCGGTGTCGCTTTGACCCTGATGATGGTCGCTCGCAGGATGAAGGCCGTCAACGTCCTCCCCAAGGGCCTATCCACTGTCGAGACACTGGGCTGCGTCAACGTCATCTGCTCGGACAAGACCGGCACACTGACCCAGAACGAGATGCACGTCAACTCGTCCGCCTTTGTCGACCAGGCCATCCCTGTCACCGAGATCCAGAGCAACGTCGACAGCGATAGTCCCGATGCTTGCAACCTCAGACTCATGCAGGCGGCTACCGTCTGCAACGACGCCACCTTTGACCCTTCCACCATCGCCCTCCCCGTCGCCGCGCGTCAGGTCCAAGGCAACGCCACGGACGCCGCCGTCCTAAAGTTTGCCGCGTCTACTCAGCGCAGTGAGCAGGAAGCCGCCAAGCTGCCTCGCGTTTTCCAGATCCCTTTC
The DNA here is from genome assembly GCA_002796755.1 of Paracorniculantispora psalliotae. NCBI lineage: Eukaryota > Fungi > Ascomycota > Sordariomycetes > Hypocreales > Cordycipitaceae > Paracorniculantispora > Paracorniculantispora psalliotae. The sequence continues at coordinate 229,937 of PHFE01000092.1, forward strand.
AACTCCAAGAACAAGTACATGCTCACCGTCCACTCCAACACTGACGAGAAGGAGTCCAAACAATACCACGTCTTCGTCAAGGGTGCTCCAGATGTTCTCCTCCCTGCCTGCACTGCCTACTGGTCGCGCAAGTCGAACGCCGTCCTCCCTCTCGACGCCGCTGCCAAGGTCGCTTTCAAGGAATACCAGGACAGGCTGTCCAGAAACGCCGAGCGCGTCATTGTGCTCTGCGAAAAGACCGTTACTCCCGTCAATGCCATCAACACCAACGCTTTCAGCGATGAAATCGCCGCCGGCGCCATGAGTAACCTCACCGTCATCGGTATTCTTGGCATCATTGACCCTCCCCGTCCTGAAACGGCCGATACCGTCCGCGAATGCCGTCGTGCCGGCGCTCGTTTCTTCATGGTCACCGGCGACTACGGCCTGACCGCGGCCGCGATTGCGCGCAACACGGGCATCTTCACCGGCGAGCGCGATCCCGACACGATTGAGCGGATCCAGTCCAAGCTGGGTCTCTCCTCGCACGAGCTGCGCACTGCTCGCGAGAGTGGCGAGATCCGCAGCCTCCTCCTCGAGGGCCACTCTCTGGGTGGTCTCTCCAACGACGACTGGGAAGTCATTTGCGAGTACGGCGAGATTGTCTTTGCTCGCACCACGCCTGAGCAGAAGCTGCGCATCGTCGAAGAGTTCCGCAAGCGTGATAACGTCGTCGCCGTCACTGGCGATGGTGTCAACGATGCGCCCGCTTTGCGTGCTGCCGACGTTGGTGTTGCCGTCGTCACTGGTAGTGATGTCGCCATTGAAGCTGCCGATCTGGTACTCCTCGACAAGTTTGACTCCATTATCGAAGCCATCCGCCTGGGTCGTCTTGTGTTCCAGAACTTGCAAAAGGTCATTGCCTATCTCCTGCCCGCTGGTAGTTGGTCCGAGATCTGGCCCGTTCTCCTGAACGTCTTCTTTGGTGTCCCCCTGCCTCTGAGCTCCTTCCTGATGATTATCATTTGTGTCTTCACCGATCTTTTTCTGTCTCTGTCTCTCATCATGGAAAAGGAAGAGTTTGATCTTCTGTCGCTGCCTCCTCGCAACCACAAGCGTGACCATCTCATCAACCTCAAGATCTATATTCAGGCTTACCTCTTCACCGGTTTCATGGAAACCATTACGGCTCATTCCATGTACTTTTTGTACTACTGGAAGACGGCTCGTATTCCCGTCCGCGAAATGTTCTTTCTCTTTGAGGGCTACACCGAAGGCTTCCACGGCTTCACGCAGGACGAGCTCAACCACTTCAATGCCGTCGGTCAGAGCGTCTACTTTGTTACATTGGTCATTCTTCAATGGGGCAACATTCTCTCCGTGCGCAACCGTCGCCTCAGCATCTTCCAAGCCGATCCCTTCACTGCGAAACGCCGCAACCCGTGGCTGATTGTCAGCATCCTCATCTCGCTGGCCATTGCCATCTTTGTTACAGAAGTTCCGGGTATTCAGACTCTCTTTGGTACCGCTTCAGTTCCTATTGAGTTCTGGCTGATTCCTCTTCCCCTGGCCCTGGGTATCCTGGCCATGGACGAGATCCGCAAGCTGGCAGTCCGTGTCTTTCCCAACGGGCCCATTGCCAAGATTGCATGGTAACCACGTTTCTTTTTTTTATTCGAGTTTGCATTAGACAATACATAGTAGCTGCGAGCGATTTCTTCAATATTTCGGTTCAAATATATTATTACGAGATTGGACACACTGCATCACCATTTTCCCCACAGACAGTAATCATTCTGGGATTCGTGCAAAAGCTATTAAATACGTATTCATCTCACATTTTACGTTTATGCATTTCTTATTGCGCCAAATGCAACCCGGAAAAGCATTGTGACGTGTACTCGCAAAACAGCCCCATCGCTGTTGCAGCCAGACCGCCGCCACAAAGGCCATACCCTACAGCACATCACTCCGGATTCTCCGCGATCGACAGCCACCCGTCTTGTCGCGTCCGGCGGGTGAGGCTCGGTCAAGGGCCGGAGGGCGGAAGGCTCTGGCAGCGGCGACGGCGTTGCAAGCCGCATCGGCGCCGACATTTGGAATAACACAGGCATCCACCGACGACAAAGGGAAAAAACGGACAGCCGATACCACCAAAAAGACTGACGTACGCTTTTTCTTTCAACGGGCCGCTGGCCGGCAAGTGCAAGAGGACGGGGGCAGCGCGAAAGTCTAGGCCCCGTATATTAAGACTTTGAAACTTGTTCTGCAAATCATTGCTCTTTGGCAGTAGTAGCGTAGCATTTCCAGCCCAACTAGTCTTATTCTCTTAGCTTAGCAACAGGGGCGTGTGCCTTCATTTTTCTTATGCTCTCCGCTTTCTTTATTTTAGTTTAACTTGAGAAGTCAAGAAGTGAAGGGGTGGAAAAGAATTAGACTGCCATGCCGCTAGCCCAGTGTCGATCGACAGGGCCTGCGGCGTCGTTGCGACGCACCGCGAGTGGAACAACGGGCGTGCGCAACACCAAGAATTGAGAGAGAGTCAAAGGAAAAGGGTGTGAGACACCGAGCTACGCCAGAATTCCAGGCATCGTCGGTGTTGTTGTAGTAGCTGTAATATAACAGCCCGTCAGAGGTTTGTTTATCTTGGTAAATATGGCCTTTACTACCAATTCCATTAATTCAATTTACATAGATCTATTTTAATCTCTTAAACCCAGGGCCGGTTTCGCCAAGAGGAATAGCTGTCTGCGATACCGGTTGATCTGTGCGCCTCTTTCCAGGTTGTTAGTTGGTAAATGGCTCGAGCGACGTGCCGTTGACTCTCGCGAGTACACTCCCGAATAAGGTCAACCTAACCCATACGCTCGGTCGGGTCCCTTGTTTCTCAGGTCAAGCTTGAGACGAACGCTGTCCATGAGTAAGTAGCAGGATTTGCCGAGCCAAGAAAATCGAGGGGCGTGTGTGACCATCTCTCCAAAAAGGAAAGAAGAGCCCCCAAAAGGTATTCAGCTGGTGATGGCGCTGCCGCGTCATTGGTATCGAGGGTCTTGGACCAGATGAGCCTGTTCCGGATGCAGGTGATGCTGGGCTGTCTCCTGCGCTCTCGTGTCTGGTGCAGCGATTCGACCTCAAGTGCCGCGACTGCCGGGTTGTGTGGCATGGCGGTGCCGATAGCCAGCACACAGCTGGCGTATTCTTCGGCGTACTTGATTCTCCCTTGTCGGGTGCGAAGGGGTGTGGTGGTGGCGTGGTGCACCATGCTCTTTTTGGCGGCCGCGACGCCTCCATGATGGGCGTACACACACACGGAAGGTTCCGTGTATACTTCATCCATACTCGACGACGCCATCTTTTTTATTTTTATTTTTATATTCTCCCCCGGAAACTCGATTCAGCTTTTCGAGCCATCTCCAGAGCGGCATTGATTGTCGTGCGCCTCTGCCGCTGTTGCCGCAGCAGCTTTATTTCGGTGGAGAGGCTTGGAGGTGTTTATTTCTGGACAGCTGTAAAATGATTGTCTTGAGGCTGACGCCGGACACCCCAGCTCCGATTCCAAAGAAGCTAACACCAAAATAGGAGTGAGCAGCGTCTCATTCACCGCGCAATCGGCCATCGTCCGCGACACAGATATGGGAAGAGATTGGCAATGGAGATACCCTGTTTCTTTTCGCTGCCCGACCTTTGCTGCAATGCTTAAGCTTTTGCGCGGGGTGGCCACGAATAATGACAACGCGGAATAGAGCAACGAAAAGGGGGCGAAGAAATGACTGTCACAATGGCAAGCAGCTGCTGAACGCCCACGCCGTCGATCCCCGAGAGTTTCCTCCCCGATCCCATTGGCATTGCCCTTGACTGTGGCCGTATTGGGAACAGGACAATCACATATGGATTTTTGTCCGCGTAAGGTTTCCCGCACCCGGTGCTAGTTCTCTGTCGTCGCAAACTCTATTGAATTTGGGCAGCTTTCAGAGTACCCGAGGAATGCCGTTTTGTGACACTAGGTACACTGAGTTAACATAACAAACTCGATTCTGAGGGTACAGAGATACCAGCCCCCAAAGATCACCAAGCGCATGCTGGTCTTTCTCACCCCTAGAAGCATCGGGTGTTCTAGCGCATGAGCATAAATTTGCGAGTGCACCATGCGGCGGTCAAGCGCCACCATACACTAGCAATGATAGTCCTGGATAGAACACTTCTTTTGCCTGAAAAGAAGGTGTGTGCCTGTGCCTCCTGCGTGTCTAACTTGCTGGCTTACAGGGCTTGTCCGCCTAGCTGAGAGAACCTGGGGGGAGTGGTACTCCTAGCACAGGTGGCGCACTCCTCATTTTGACTTCTTATTAATACCCGCTGTCAAAAATAGGGCGGCCCCAGGTGCTACAATGTGGCGTCTTTATCTGGCAAGCCTCGTCGCGTGGCAATGGAGGGAAGGGGAGCCAAAAATTGGGCGGTGGCAAAGTCTCGGTAATCTGTGTCGTTTTTTTCCCTCTTCCTGTTCGCAATGCCATGGTTTACCGCTATCCTGTAAGACTGTTGGAAGCAACTTGGCCAGAAGAGGGGGGTGGATGAGCGGAACTCCTCGTCGTAAATTATTATGCGACGGCAGATGGTCGAGCGACAGTGAGCTGCGCCGTGCCGACACCGGCAAGTCTGCTGAGCGCAAATCAGGTCGCTGGAATGGCCGTGAATGCGAGAGTATGATGTTCGACCGGGATCATAGGCCGGTTGGCAGTCACTTCCCCGCCACTAGGAGCACCGCAACGTACGCTTTATTACAGGGCCAAGGGACGCCAGGCAGGGGGTCAGAAGTCGGTTACCTTGCACGTACTTTGTCTTGCTGTTGCGTGGACCGGAACATGAGGTTCAGTGCTCAAATACGAGAACCCAAAATGTAAAATACAGTGGCCGCAATCGGATGTTGAATATCGCACGGCTACGGCGCTCCCCACCGCTGTGATGCTCGCTACAATCGGTGGCTTGGAGATGCTTGGGCGTAAATAAAAATGTCCGCTGGAACCAAAATGGCGGGATGCGGTGGCTTTCATGCGCAGACGCAGCGCCCAACTGCAACCCTGCTCCTGATTGCAGCCTGCTATCTTGTTAGGCTGTTGGTAGCAAATGCAGTCGAAAAGTCGCGCATGCAGTCAAGTACACCGGAGTGGAATCCATTGCGGCCCACGGCATGTCTTCCAACAAGTGTGCTTTGTTCGGTCCCAACGCGCTCCTGTCCGAGTTTCAACTGACAAAAGAAGGAAACAATACTCCGGAGACTTATGACTCCGTATGCGTACGCTGGGGGCCTTGCGTCGCTTTCACATCCTCGTCCTGTGTCCACCGTTGTCTACCCACCGTGACCACTCTCATCTCGAATTACTGGGCACACCCTCAACCACTGTGCCAGCCATGCCCACAGCCTGACAAGAGACAAGAACGAGCCCATTTCCAAGACCCAGTCAAGCCGCTAATCCACGTGCTGGTGGTCCACTGAAGCGCCACCTCGATAGTCTGTAACGTCCACGCCTGCGCGCCTGCCAACAACAGCTGCACTTCCTGGAGAGCCCCTTTCTCTTTGAATTTGGGCCCTCTTATTCATGCAATCAACACTGGGCAACGACGGCTGCGTGTTCAGACAACCACCACCTGCAGAACCTGCACTAGTGCGACTCTGTTAAGCATGCAACTAGGCCTGTCTAGTGCACTTCTCCGCAGCCAAGGGTGGCCGGTGGTGCTGAAGCTCCACCACTTGGACGTGGAGCAGACCACACAGAGCGCAGTTGGATGTCATCGCAAATGTAGGAGTGAAGCAAACTGCACACCTCCAATTGGCTTCGGACTTCTGCGATGCTCTTAGAAATCGCCCCTGGGGATGATCCCCCTGGTGGACAGTTTTTCAATACCGACCGCGGTCTAGTATATCTGCACATTCGTCTGGTTGCCTTTTTAGATAACTGCTCCGTGCGGGATAACCGGGACCCTCCACATCCCGAGACGCTGTTGGCGCTGGTAAGACACAACTAGCAAGCTAGAGGCTGGACCAATTCCTGCTTTCTGGGTCTGGCGACAATTCAAAGTAGACCATCCATATTCGTAGCATTTCCCTGCTGATCTGTCTCTGCTGGCCAACGTGACCTTGACAGGATGTCTCGCGGTGATGTAAACTCTATATTTCACCAGCCTGCAGCTCGGGCAAGCAGTACCATGGCCCCACACGCACCGCATCCTTGGTGGGCTTGCTTGAGGGAGGCTTGGGGGGATCGATATGGCGCAATGCCTTGCTCTTGGCCACTCAGCCGCACGCTTGATTCCCGCAAGTCGAGAAAGTATTGACCCCAGCAAGTTAAAATTGATTGCTCGCCCCATATAAGTCAGGTCTTTCTTGGGCTATTACGAATTTCTCGTTTGGTCTCCAATTCGCTACCGAAATTGGTCAGATGTTGCGCTGCGAACCACTCGTCAAGGACGTCGAATAGAATGTCAGCGAAAAAAAAAAAAAATAATGGATAGATAAGAAGCTTTGGCAGCGCCGCGGAGCGTGGCAGCTGTGGACAATCTGCAGATCAGGAGCGGTATAGGGCGATTCGCGCGGCGGCGTCAGACTGCCCTATGCAGTGCCCGTGGGCGTTGGCACTATTTCGAGGCGTTTCGCAGTACATGTTGTCTCGGGAGTTCGTCGTCGAGGCGTGCGAGTAAGGCTGATGGCACATCTCCTTGGAGATTGTCGAGATTGTATTTTTGGATGCCCATAGCTTGGGATGGCTGGTCTCGGAGAGATGCCGACAGCAACGGGCGCAGTCGACGTGCATGGTCGCACTGCACATCCTCGGAGTTGCCAGAGTCGAGGCCTTGCGTCGCCATGTCTTGACGACAGCCGGTCGTGGCACCCTAGCTGGCTATCGGGGGCCTCTAGCTGAATTGCGGCGCTGACGGGGGAGAGACAAGTACGCGGATCGACGTGGTGGCGCAGGGCGTCGACGGTTGCTCCAGTCTCAGTGGACGCCGGTGCTTGTCTCCTGACTTGAGGCGGCCAGTTTCCGACGCCTCTGTCTGGGGTTGGGCGTGGTGACTGCACGCCAAAATCTAACGGCGGCGACCCTGTGGCACTGGCCGTGCTGGCCCAAGCTCTCCGCTTGATGCTAGAAGAGCTACCTAATTGCAGCCAGCCCGTGAGCTTGCTTGGCAGCTGGTGGTCTTGGTGGTACTTGGGACGGTGTGAGAATAGTCATGATGGCCAGCCGCGCAGCCACCAGCACGCCGCAATAGATCGAGAAATGACGCTGAGCTGGTCGCACGGGGCTATTGATATTGACGTAGCTAATTAGCAGATGCCCAAAGCGGCTCAGATATTCGAGCCACGGACCAGTCTGCTGCGTGGCTGCTCTGTGTGGGACAACCGCCTCCAGCCTCCAGCCTCTCGCCTCAGCTGAAGGCTCTGTGCACAGCGATGGTCCGAAGTTGGTACTGGTAGTGTCGAGCCTTGGGCTTTGGGAGGCTTGATGTCTCATCTTGGCACTAGGTATCAATCTGTTTGCTGTGCTAATGAAGGGGAAGCTCGTTTGATCGGCAAGTCGTCTGCAGGGAGCAGTCTTCCGTCGGCGCTGCCGTTTTCGTGCTCGACTGTAGCGGAGCTGGAAGCTGAGGCTGTCGACCGCGCATCGTCGCTACACAGTTCTAGAATCTGTCATAGAAAAACGAGGGCGCGTGAACGGCATCACACAAACATGTGTACGGGTAGTGTTTGCAGAACCTGGGTACGTTACCCCGACCGCAGGCGAGGCAAATCGAGGCGTTGAGGTTGCCACCAGGTGCCACTCAGCTGAGGCCTCATGGAGGCGTCGGGCAAGCAAACAGGGCTTTTGGGGGAGTGTATCTTTGGTTTAGCGAGCGCAACAGGGGCACGAGTCGCTGGGAGACCCCGTCAGCCTTCTGAAAGCCGCTAAACGTGTAGAAAACAGTCCTTCGTTTAACACTTCCTCATCAGGACTAGCGTCATGGGGCGCCGGTTGTGGCTGTTGATTGGTCCGTTCTTATTCCGCAACGGCCATGGCGGAATGCGCCGCACCTGTCACTGGCTGTCGTTGGCTGTCAACTCGCTTCTTTTCCCCAGATGGCAGAGGTACATGGCCCCTGCACCGGAAAAGGCGTGGACGTCCAGGTACCCCGGCCAGGCACACCAGCCACGGACCCCTACCTCCAGCAAGAGGAGCGCTCTTTGCGCCTCACAAACATCGGTGCACCAGTTCAGCCGCTCCGTCGCTCTACTCTGTTGAGGCATGCGGCACGAGGCACGAGACACCGCAACACAGCCCCTTGAATTCAAAGGTCCTTTTGCACCCCCAGATCGAGAACCAACGCCATCTAGACGCCATTGATAACGCCATTCCTTTTTCTTTTCGTCTTGGGATTCCTGCGCATGAGCCACCATCTGCGCCCTCTCATCTGGTTCTGGTCCTTTCCTCCGCTGCCTCCACAGACCCTGCACCGCGCTATTGCAAGCCACGACAGCCGTATCAAGACAGGACGACTTGGAAACAAAGAGGCATATCTGCAGCGTCGAGTTGCCCGACAATCTATCACCTGGCTGACCATCACCCGCAACGCCGTGCATCGCTGCATCCCAGCTAGGCGCTCTGCCACCCGCTCGCAGCCACCGTTTGCCATTGGCCAGAGCCCGAGGGAAAGGAACAACGTCAAGCCACGCGCGATTCAGTCTCGTCGTCCATCAATTTGATATTGCGGCTGGACGGACTACAACTTGTCCGATGTCCGACCTCGTAAATAGTCTGCCCCGTTGGCCACAAGAACAAGGCCACTGGGCCAAGAACCGCCTACTACTATTGAGGCAATGTCTTGCGCCTGCTCAACATGTTCCCTAGCCTCGCCCGGCTCGCCCGGCCTTGTTCCTGCCCGTATAATTTCAATCACGCATAGGAGCCGCGTAATGGATCATTACGGGTTGTCAAACCCGGTGCTATTAATACTGCGAGACAGCTTTCTGGGGGCGCGCAGCTGGGATACGCCCAACGACAGTTCATGCTTTTGTGGACACCGCATCCCTGAGAGACGCTCTGAACGGTTGACCTGATAATGACAGGTCACACGCTGGTTAATATTACCTAGCCGATGCCTGCCAAGACTTGGGGATGGTCTCTCCTGAACAGCTGAGCCGTGACACTCATCCCATACGGTTCGTGTCAGCTTCCGCGACACAACCACCGCCAGACGCCGAAGCATCAGAAAACTGCGCTACGCTGTGTAAGCAACCACCACAAAGTCCTGCGACGCTGGACCCAACACACCACTACAGAGTCAGTGCAACAAGACCATGCATTCGCCATGCACTGGGCGGTTTATCGGTGGAGCTTCCATCACTAGCGTATAGCCTTGTCGCCAAACGCACCACTGCTCTACTCCTTCGCTGTCACCGTTTTGCAGTGCTTCACTAGTCGGTGGAACTGGGTTGGATCAGCAATGCACCTCCCCAGAGTCGCAATCATGGCTGCAGAGAAGGAGAAAATCCGTTGTGATCCAGACCACACCGGTCTGCGCAATCTAACCCAGTGTGATTATTGCAACCGTCTATCCCGATAGAGTTGCTGCGCCTGATACCCCGCCGACACACATTCGCCCAGCGACCAGCCTCCACTTTGCCTACAATCTGTCCTGTAACACAGTTGGCAGACTTCGGCCCATGCTAGCCCAAAGGGGCACTAACACGACTAACAACAGGAGAACTGCTCGGGCGACGGGAAGTTCTGGCCACGGCTGAAATGCAAAAATAAAATAAAATGGGCGAGCAGACTAGCGATTTGCCGGCAGTTCCCATAAGGTCTGCCCACGATAATTCTTTTGCACTCTTTGACGCCTCGCACAAGGCTACATCATGAGATGGCGAGAAGTTGAGCAGATGGCCAGGCGCCAAGCTCAAGACATGGCTGGCTTGTTCTTAGCCGTTGGAACTGCGCAAGCCATGGCTGAGCTTATCCGTTGGATGGCGCTGGTGGCTTGCTCAGAGCAGATGGACTAGCCAGTGTTGTCTTGCACCGCTAGCGCTGCGTGGCAAGGTGGTCTGGAACCCCACGGGGGTGGCAGCAGCACCCAGAAGACTTGCAGGGGGTCCGGGCATTGGCAACGCTGGCGTGATCACTCAATAATAATCGAAATTGACCAGCAGACTGTGGTGTGCAAGGGGCCTGGATGCGACAGACTAATAGCTCCTGGCCGCGTATAATCGGACTGGCAGCGTTTACACATGTGCGTACGAGGAGGTGCAACCTGTAGACGGCCATCATGCGTGCGAGCAGCCCAGTTTAGATGCATGCAAAGCAGCGGAGGCTCAGCTCGTGGAACACGTCCAAGAGTTTCTCGGGTCATTCCATCAGCAGCACTTGACAAAACGGGACTGCCCGTATCAAGCTCACATGATGGCGTCGATAGTGGCATAGAACCGGCCAGCCTGGGACGAAAGAACGCCACAAGGCGTTTCCAGGTGAGGCGAACGTACAGTGAAAATGTCGCACGGCGCACCCAAGACATGAGAATGAGAGCAGGCTCGCTATGACCTAATAACACAGAACATGAGAAGAAAAAAGGAACATTGGCTCGCTTTCTCAAAAAGCACACCTTCCCAAAAAGGCAGGCAATGAATTGCATCACACTTCTCACATATCAGGCTATACCAAGGCAAGCTATGACAAAGAGAGCAAGTGGACGGACTGGAGGGTGGAAAGCGAATTGGATGCGCTGAGCGGTGTCATGAGCATCAACTGAGGGTGGTTAGCGTTGCGTAGGCAAACCAGGCCAGCAGGCTAGGGGTCGCCTTGTCTGCACACCCCTCTCGGTGGGCGCCCCTCATCAAGCCACCAGCTGGCTGGCTTGATCTTGTGGTGACATTGAGGCTGGGGACAATTCCCAGAAATTTGGATTGGAGGAAGGCAGGCAAAACGGCTGCGGTTGGACGCCTGATTGCGTTTTCCCGGTCGGCGAATAGCGTATTCGCCTAAAGAGCGTATATGGCGATGCGAACCGGGGTCGGCGAAGGATTTTATTACAAGTGCTTTTATGCAGAGCCCCATGACTCAAAAGGCAACTAAGAGGGGATGCCAGCACTGCACCGCGCAGACCAGGGCCACGGGGCAAAGGAAAGGCAAACGATACCAGTGCCGTGATGAGGATGAACGGCGACGGCACTTTCCTAGACGGTAATGGTGAGCTCTTCCGTGTTATTATTCGATGCCCAATCTTATCACGACCAGCGGTGGGAGGGATAAGAGTTCTCACGAGCAGGGGCAAGAGACCCGCCCGTCGCAACGAGAAATTTCGACTTGAAAAGTGACCCGCGGCAGAGCGGCACACCATGGAGGGGGACGGGGGAGGAGAGGATACAGACACGCGCGCGGGAGCATTGTCAGCACCTTCGTTTGCTAGCTCTCCAGCATGCTCCGCACAAAGCCCGAGAGGGCGAAGGGGAGAGATTGCACGGCGCGGGGATTGGCGTGGCTTGCGTCTCGATTGGTCAACAAGGGGGGAAGCAAAAGAGTGCGCGGCCAGGAGGGGGGGCAGCTGAGACCAGTCTGCGTCTCGGGACCGAGACGGCTCGCTGCAATGTATTCGAGTCAAGTACTTGCATGGGAGATGATCTGGCTCGTCTCGACGATGTCAAGCAAAGCCTGGAAGAAAAGGCTGGAAGCTGGTCATTTTTACGAGCTTCGGAACAGAAAATCAAGGCAAAGGCTGAAGCTGTTATGAAATATTGAGAAGGGCCCGACATGGCTTTACGTATTTTGTAAACCTGGCCCAGAGGCGGGAATCATCTTTTTAGTTTTATTTTTACGAGAAAAGTCGAAAATTGACCAATAGCAACTGTATTATTTAGGGAACACCATCTGGCGATACATATTGGACGAACACGTCGCGAACGGTCAAGAGAAACGGGCGCCATGCAGTAAGCACGGTTCTTGTCAGAAGCTTGTTCGGCGCGGGAGGCGTTGAAGTTTGAAACTGACAACGGGCGGGCGCTGGGGGAGCCCACATGGAAAGGCGGACATTCGGTATGTGGGCAAATCGGACCACGGCAGAGGCGGACATGGCCGGAGTGGCATTACTGGAGAGGGTGGAGGGGGGTAGGGGAATGCGTGTGCAGCGACTGTGTGCGCGTGGTTGATGTGGCAGGTAGTGTGTTGGATGGGTGGCTCCTCTGTGGAAGCAGTGTGGAAGAGCTTCACGGAAGAACGCCGAGCTCTTCATGCGGGAGGAAGACGAAAGAGAAGCGTCAAGCTAGGGGTTCTTTGCATGCAGAGACAAGGCGCCAGTGCGTGAGTAAGGGGACGCTAACGATGAGTTGGGCAGGCAAGGCGGGAGGGCTGGTTGGAAAGACGGGCAACTAGCGACAAACGACTGCGACTAATAACACGATTGTTCTCTTTCGAATGGGTACACTATTTTGGGTAGTATTCCTGGTAGTGAATGCGGAGCGACAGACTGCCCGCGTCCCACATCGCCGTGGCCCCTGTCAGCTGTGGTTTTTCCTGAACTCCACCAATGCCTAGGCTTGCTTGGGTATGGAATAGCCAGTGAGAGGGATGGAAGGGAAAAAGAAGATGGAGGGTTGGTGTGTGGTTGACGAACTGCACGAAAGCGGAGCGAAGACGAAGAGCAAAGACGGTAAAAGCATGGAAGGATTCGTTTTTCGAACGTTGGGCGCTAGGCTGACCAACGAGCAAACAGGGTAGACGGGTGGCATGGAAAAAGGGCAAGAAAAGAAGGTGTGCCTCGTATGGTATCACACAGTCTATTTCTGGCAAGGCACGGGTAGCATTGCAGCGACGGCGCAATGGCGTGCAGCAGCAAGGCGGGCAAGGCGGCAGCCCAGCCCAGAACAGTAGGACAGGGCGATCGGCGTATTCAGAGAAAAGGCGACTAGCAGGCCTGATGGCAGAACACCCAACAAAGACCAACGACGACGGGGAATTCACGAGAAGAGGCCATCTTCGATATCTGGGAGAGCAGCAACAGTGGACAGAGACGGGACGGGGGCGCGGTGTGCAAGTACAAAACGGGTTAGCAGTTTACAAGTCAGTTGCTTGTCAAGCACTGCGCTAGGAAGCCCAGTCCTGTCATCCCAGTGATCCCACAGATGGGGATGGTTATCCACTCCAGTGCCTGGTGCTGGTGGGTGGTCACTGGCGGGTGGTTTCTGGGTCGTTTTCTGGCTGGGTTTGCGCTGTACCCCGTCTGCTTGCAGGCTCCTCCCCCTGAGTGGCGGTGGTCTTTCTCCCCAGGCCAAGGCCCCAGCCGTTATCAGCAAGGCTGGCGAGTAGGGAATTAGCTGCAGCCAGCCAGCTACCTACAGGGAGCTGTTCAAATAAGTGGTGGTGGTGGCGGACGGCTGGGCTGGACGACTGAGATCGCGTGGGCGTCGTGCAGAATGAGCGCCAAGCAATGATTGCTGACCATTGTTGATTATGGACTTGTACGAAGGTGGTTTTTTGTTTCTTTGAGAATTTGGAAAAGAGGGATGTGTCGGCAGTTGAAGCGACGGGACATTGTGCTTACAAGATGATGGATGCATGGGGTGTTGATGAACCGCACAGTACACGGAGTACTGCCTACGGAGTACATTGGGGATGAATGGGAACCTGTACCACGGGAGTGGCTGTCAGTGATATTGTTGCGGTCCCGTCATGTCATTGATGGGGAAAGATACGGGCACTCGCGGCGAGCGGGCGTAACAAGAAAGAGAAAGAGCGAGAATCGGCAATAGAAGGCCAAAAGAGGGCAAATGTTAGAAATGTCGTGTTTGTCGAAACCTTATCATGGATGGGCGGATCCGCGGGCAGGCAACTCCATTTGGGGTTCGCCGGAGACTATTACTGGAGGAGTTGTGTGATCCATTTAATGAGCGAGTCAAGCTCTTGCTGGCTACAAATGGTTGAACGAGTGATGATGAGGAATCAAAAGTACATGGTCTGTGAATCGCATTTTCAGAGTACCTTGTTATTGGAGGTTTCCTGCGTATCGTCGTCTTCACATGGCGGAGGACCAGGCCCGATGGTGGTGGTTGTTGGGCGCCGCGGGTTAGTTCTGCAAGCCATATCTGTGTCGCTCAGTGGATCATGCCACACACAGGACAAAGCGGAGAACGGGGGGAGAAGACATGCTTTTGGTGGGTTTTCTTTGGTGCTGTGTGCTTGGCAGCCTACTCTTTGTTGCGGTTGGGCCCGACTTTCTTGTTCATTTTTAGTGCAGACGAGAAGAGTTGGTCACTAGTTTCTGGTCGGGGGAAGCGAGCCGCTTTTCCAAAGAGCTGGGGAAAAGAGAAGGAGAGAGTCAGAGAGAGGGAGAGGGAGCAGCTGGGGGAGATGAGGCAACGAGTTAGCGTATGGGGCGAGCTGACGACCCTGGACACTTTGTATCTGTCTGTGTCTGCCTGTCTGCCTGTCTATTTGTGAGTATTTGGAGAGTGTTTCGTTGGCAGTACAGATCAAATGCTGGTAAGGAGGTAGAGACCCTCGTCTCCTCTCAGACCCGACCTTGCCGGCGCAGGGCCCTCGCGGAGGGATCCGCGTCGTCAACCTGGGGATGATGTTCTTTTCCTGTTGCTGCTACTTGTGAAGTGCCTATCTGTAGTCATCTGGCCTGAGTTTTCCCATTCGGTGATGTCAGGTCGGGGCCTGGTCCCGGTTGTACATCACCACCGAGACTGCAGTGGATTCTATTCACAAAGGGCCAGACCGCCCGGTGACGAGGACATTTCCTGTTTCTTTGTCTTTCTAGCTTTTTTTTTTCTTCTTGAAGCAAAAACTCATAGGCACATGCAGTAAATTAACTTGCAGAAGAGGCCGACAGCACACACACGCCCTTTCCCACACACCTCTCACACCAGACACCTGCAAGCCTCCCCCAGGCCCGCCTGCAGACAGACACGCCCCCTCCAACAGGGGGTGCTTTGCATGCAGTCCCTCTCCCCTACAGCCCCAGCGGATATTGTCTTTTCTTTTCTTGAACAAAAAATAAAATAGGAAAAAGCTGCCTTGTTATGTGCTAGTTCGTGCTCGGCGTAGTTTAGTGTGCGAATAACGGCGCGCCCACACACTCCCACACTAGGTTTCTTCCTCAGCAGGAGGCCGCCCCCGAGTCAGAGACGTGCTCTTCCTCGCCTATTCCGCACTTTTCTATTATTATTTATTTAATTGTGGTTATTCTTACTGAGATGGGCTAGCTCTTCTTCCTTTTCGCTCGAGAAATAAACTCGCCCCAGCTGGGCACAACTCCACCACTCCCGCTTGACATTCCTTCTCCCACACGCCTCTCCCACACCACCACCACTTCCCAGAGCCCCGACTCGACACCACACACCCCCTCCCCAGAGACAAGGACAGGGAGTGACTTACTATTTTATTTTATTTCTCAATTCTTTTTTTTTGACAAGTGGATTCTGCGTTTGTTGGACTCGCTTCAGCTGCATGGCACACGCCGGGGTACGACCACTTCACAGTCGTCTTCGTTGGACTACTTAGTTCCTCCACTTCGCACTTTCATTCTCTCGACTCTGACTTCTCAGAACATCATTCCACGAGTCTTCTATCAATCTCAACCTCTTCATTCTTCCTCTATTCACGACATCTATATATCTTGCAGACTATCCCCATCTTTTGCATCCATCTTCTTCTCCAAGCTTCTTCCAACACCTAGTCGTCGCACTAGATCAAATTTAAACTCGCGCCTACCAACACCATCATCACCGCCACCAGCCAACCGCCTCAACAACTTTTTTTAGCTTCAGTCACGCCTTCACGTCTTGCTGCTTGTACCTTCTCTCGAACTGCTACAAGGCGCCGTCGTCACGCCTCCGCCTCAGCCCACCTCCTTCCGCCGCAAATCGGACACTAGTTTCCTTCCTAGACATGGAAGCTATCGCCACAAGCTTCTCCGCCAGACGCCCGGCCGCAGGCAGCCTCCCAGCTTTCTCTCTTCCTCCACCCAACGCGGAGATCCCAAGTAAGTACCTTATTGCCTCCCTCGTGCGCTACCAAGACTAGTGGCCCGGGTACCTGAGCTTGCCTGCCGCGGTCGTGGTACTGCGACATTCATACTTTTGGCTATGATGCGCTTCTCAGTCTATTGCTCGTCACGAGTTGGTTGAGAACGCGACTTGGACGGGCCTGGGTCGAAATCTTCTGACCTTTGCCCTCGTCCGCCATGATGTCTATTCCTCGCCGCACAATTATAAAAGGAACGCCTTGGCCGGTGGCTAACCACATTCTTCCACCAGGAACCACCGACGGTCTCAGCCCAAGCCTCTCTTCTGTCCACACTGGCGGTTCGCAAGCCTCACAACATCACTCCAACATGAACTCTTACACCTACTCCGGCAGCTGGCCCAACCATGGCCAGTACCAGCCCGCCGACCAGCAGCAGCCGCAGCAGTCTCACCAGCAGCCTCAACAGCACCACCAGCAGCAGCCTCTGCCGCACTCGCCATATAGCCGCCAGAGCGTCTACGGCCATGCCAACCCCATGTCCTTTCCTCGCAGCTCCCAGTCGCCTGCTACCAACATTTCCGCTTCTCCTTTTGACCAGACGCAGCAGCACTACACCCACGATGCCATGACCGGTGCTCCTCAGCACTCTGGCCTCGTGGCTCCCGTGTCGCAGTCGTCGATGCACGCAAGCCTCCCTGCTCACGCAGACGCCTACGCTCACACTCGTCCCGGCAGCAATCCCAGCTACTACACCACCTCGGGCCCTTCGCAGTTCCCGTCATATCCTCCTCACTCGCCCAACCAGCCCTCGCCCACCACCGGCAGCCCTGGCGCCCGCGGCGTGAACTCGGTCGCCAATGGTCCCAGCGGTCCCTATCGTTATGGCCACTTCCCGCTTCCTAACATGGGCACCAACCACGGCACCATCATGTCCAACATGCACCACCCTGGCGGCCAGATGTCCATGATCCCCGGTATGGGCCATCATCACGCCTACGGCGCCGGACCTGTTGCCTCGTACAGCCAGGCTGCGCAGCCCCAGTCGGAGCGCCCCTTTAAGTGCGATCAGTGCATCCAGTCATTCAGCCGCAACCATGACCTGAAGCGTCATAAGCGCATTCACCTGGCTGTCAAGCCCTTCCCCTGCAACTACTGCAGCAAGAGCTTCTCTCGCAAGGACGCCCTCAAGGTACGTACCCTCTTACTCGCCTGGTCTAGTCTCCCTAGCGCAAGCCTCGATTTATGACGCTAACATGTTGTACAGAGACATCGTCTTGTCAAGGGTTGCGAGGCCAAGCTCGCCAATGGCGAGCTGCCCAACGAAAACGCCAACCACCCGGCGGAGCACGAGCGCAACTAAGCTCAACGCCTATCCTCCTCATCAAGACAGTCGGGCTCACGCCCACCTCAGCATTACTTATTCCGTGTTGTGTCTTGCATGCCTGCGGCGTAGACTGGGTGCTTTGCCCGTCACGTCTGACACGAGTGGCTGTTACCACAAATGGTTGTGCAGCGTTTATCGACTGGCCTCGAGCTGGTTTTTTCCTCTTGTATTTGTTTTGGATTGACTTTTAATGAACCGGGTCGCTTGCGGTACCCAACCGCATGACGGCAACAGACTTGTACGGTCGGAGTTGGGGACGGTGCTTTTGGGCAAGAATTTGGAAACACTTGCCAGGTTTTGATTTAGCGTTTTGTCTTGATATTATTGTTTGGTATTACTACCATAAGTGGTTAATACATTAATGTATCCCCTTAAACTCAAAGTTGTGTGATCATGTGATGTGTACTAGAATCGTATTGTATTTGAATTGATATACCTCGGTGGAATTGTATTTGCCGTCGGGTTGTACTGGGTCGGATTGTACTTGCATTGGTGTACTGAATGAATTGTTGAACAATGGCTGTGGTAATCCGTGATTGGCCAGACCAGATATACTTTTTGACGGTATGACAGCTCGTTGACCTAAAGAAGCAAGGTGCACACGACGAGCCTTGTGCCACGTCGGATAAAAACTAAATATTGAACGCTTCGACAATTCATTCGCCTTGTAACGGGGGAAGCACGACGGCGGGCAGTACAATATGCAATGTCTCGGAGGAAGAGGTCCAATGTAGCGGTCATATGTGTCATCTCAAGTCTTTTTTAGCGCAATCTGCTAGCTTCGCATCTCTATGGTTTTTTTAAGTTTCGGAGCCATGAGGGCATCGCCATGGTCTAGCTCCCGTCTAGCGTCGCGTGGCGTCGCTGTGAGTCTTTGTTGAGGACGGGGCGTGTGCGTGATTTACTGACTTAGCTTGGTGAATATTTCTTTCTTTGGAAGACATAAAATAAAAATCAATGGGATAGGCAAAGAAGGAAAAAGAAAGACATGTCCGTGTCATGCATTGTGCATCTCGCCATCGCCGGACATGTGTGTGTGTGTGTACGGATAGCTTAGGCAGGGTTACATTGGACGGTTTTACTTCAATGACAGGGTTAGTCCCTGGATGGGATGGGCGTGCCGTGTCTCTGCGCACAGTCCCTTCTGGTTTAAACCAGGGCCAGGGTTTGGATGCGCGTATCAAAACGCAAAGACGCAAAATGCGAAGAAAGGAGCGAAGTCGGGGGTTATAGCAGAGGATTATTATGCATATGTTATGTACAGGGGGCATGCATGCAGCGTAAAGGAGCAGCAGCAGAGAGCAGAGGCAACGGAATGTGCGTGTGTGCGTGCGTTCGACAGCGGGAGGGACCGCGTCGGGTCTCGGGACGCGGTCTGCGGGACGAAACCCAAAAGACACAAGGAAAAACTTAATCCGTGACTAGTTATACCTATTGTGATTTCATTCTTCTACGACTTCGGTGACGAATCTATCTGCTCGCGTGGTCTTGCCCGACAAGAGAGGACCGGACCCGACAACTCGGCTGCCGGGGCACGAGGATGGCTTTCTCTCCCCCCCCGAAGCGGGCCCGCGCGCCTCCAGAAAAGAATGGAAAGGGGGGTTGAGAAAATCGCTCAAAATATATCCTCTTTCAGAACGTATCCCACTTGCAAATCCTCAGGGGGTGCCGGGGGCGGCGGAGGCCGGGGCAATGAAAAAAGGTCGGGATGTGGTTGCTGAGGTGGTGTTTTAATCTATTTTATGGATATCGTGGTAGGGGAGTGGTAAGTGACTTGTCTCGCCACGGATCCAGTCGGAGCCGAATGCATGCGCTGTGCATGACTGTAATAAAGAAGTATTTCGGCGATTTATTCTGGGCGGGTAAAAGGAGAGAAGAGAGGAAATGAAAAAGGAGGGGGAAATGGGGAGGGGCAGGAAGAAGGGGATCTGGACAATGGGAAAAGCAAAACATGGGTGGAGGGGGGGAGAACGGGTAAGCTAACAGGATGATGTGCAGCATGCATATGCGACGTGTTCGAAATGCAACGCTGCGGATAATATACTGAAAAAAAGAAAAGAAAGAAAAGGAAGGGGAGTTTGGTTGGACGACAAACATGCAGGTATTGCTGTTTGAGAGTGGCCGGGGAAGCAGGACCGCTGCAGCCAGAAGGATCAGAAACAGCATTACTAGCAGGGCTATGATAGAGACAGAGAGAGAGACAGAGAGAGAGAGATACAGAGATAGTGAGATATAGAGAGAGCAGCCAGCCACACGTCGATGATCGGTGGTACTGGGGGCACGCAACCCAGCTCGTCGGGTCCTGGACGCCACTTGCCTGCGCGTGGCTGGAACATTTGTGGCTGGCTGCGACGGCGACGACGACACATTGCGTTTCGTGGCTGGGACTCTGCAGATTGTTTTTGTCCGTGAGGCTGCGACGGTGCACGAGGGGGAGGTTGTGTAAATGATACTCATGACAGAGGATGTGAGATGTGAATACTGGTGTAATTGAGCTGCGATGGTCTGAATGGGCTAGAGGAGTGGCGTGGTGTGTGCGTGATGGCTTCAAAAACGGTCAGCGACCGCGGCGGACGATGTGATAAAAACAGCGATACCGTTAAATCTCACTACCATTTCACGATATCGTTCTTCGTTGGACGCTATATGTGTTAAAAACCAGAATTGTTTTCAATTCGGGCATGGTACGGCGCCACGCGCGTTGATGTATCTCGACATGAAAGCCACGGGCCAAGTATCGCCAACTTGGGTTCTAGTGCATACACTTGGTCAAAAAAGACCAAGTGCATCCGCCGTTTGACGAATGGCTTTGCCCTTGCGAGGCGTTTGGGTATGCGCCAGGGATACACTAGTCCGTTGCTTATTTTGACTGTCCATTTCAGACATTTAAAAGGTAATTAAATGAGCCTTGAGCGTATAAGCGGTCAGTATTGAGCACCGCCGCGAGTTGGGATGCTTGTCGCATCGTCGTAACGACAGTCGTGGAGGGTTATGGCATGGAATGCGACCGTGTAGAAGACCTGTGTCATTTGATTCGGATGACGATGATGAATTGTTCTCTCCATACGCAGTAATATGCAGCTAGATGAGGATGTCATCACTAAACTACATTGTGCGGTATTATTTGCTCTGGATGTTCGTCTGTGTGAGTTTATAGATGTGCTTGCTGTCTTGGGCCGCGTAGTTGGGTTGACAGCTGACGGTAGTCCATTGGCCGATCACCGGTTCCTACAGTCTTCAGACTGGCTCGTTTTGCGCCGGAAATAGAAAATCGGACTTGTCGTTTATTTTCGGTCCTAAATTGCCAACGAAGACAGACGCGGTGCTTGTTGGACAATGTGTACATGCGCTTTGATCGACTCAAGCCCATGACAGGGCAGAGCAATCGGGTGACGCTCTCATGCCATGGGGTAATGAAGAGGCAGGTTATGATACATCTCGCAACATATCCTCAAGTCAATTGATGAGTTTATTTTGTGAATTGTGGTTCTTTCTTGACCTGCTGGTCATTGTAAGTGCCCATCTGCCATGATGAAGCACTTCCATCTCACATTGCCCATGTCAAAAAGCTCAATTGATTTCCGCATTAATTTTATTTCCTAGTTGTAACATTATTGTACTGTTTGTAAAGTCTCGGTTGTTATTTATAATTACTTTAATATTTAAAATAAATCGTTTTGATTTCTCTGGGCATGAGTGACAGTGCTGGTTGGCACTTTGGTGGTGCCCACGAGTCGGAGAAAGGACAACGATAAACCAGCCTACGCCAAGCTACCTAGGGCCTTATTTGGCATCATTTCCTTTTGCGGTATCTTGAGACTGGTTTCATAATACAGCACAGTTGCAAATGGCTCCTGTCAACGGGATTGCCCAGAGCAGTACACTGTAAATCGATTTTGGTTATAGGCTGACCCGGACCACCTTCACGAACCGATTTAAATCACTTGTAACTTGTAAAACAATGCTGATATATAAATTTCAGACCGAAATGAACTAATCTAGCACTGATATTCCTTCAACAAGCTTATGTTTTACTTTTTCGTGAAAAAGTATCATGTTACGCAACACTCAACTAACCTATACCTGCTTGTGCAAGGAGCGCGACATGACGCCCGTCTACAACATTGTGATATGCCCCTAGAATTGTGTTTCTAGTGTTATTTGGTGTGCATTAAACCCATTTCACTATTTATATGGCACGCTTAATTGTTCGTGATGTGTATGATGCTCACAGACTAAGTTTGGCCATATGGATGTGTGTGCAGAAGACAGTTTTGATACACGTTGTGCTTGCTTACCGGCAATCTTAGTAATTATTTCAGCAGCAGTCATTAATATCTGAAGCATAAACGCAACGTAGTAAACACCAACTTCGAGTAGAGTCGCATTTCACAAACCGCGACAACTAACGGCTTACACAGAACATCACTACACAAGCACGTTTCACTGACAGTCTGACAAATTCAATGCAATATATTCATAAACGCTGCGCCATGCTAATCCAAGCAGCGGCGTACCGTACACCGTGCTAACCCATTTCCAATCATGCTACCGCGATCAATGTTCCGTGACGCTGCTGTAGCGGCCCACGGCCAGACTGCCCAGGAACACGCCGCCGAGCACCGACAAGAAGTATCCCACATTCATCGTCATGACCGCCAACATCCTGTTCTTGTTAGCATTCTCCCTTCCTCTCTGTATCGTATCTCCGGCCAGTGTCTTTCACTTACAGTAGGTAACCCACGCCAACAATCGTCGTGTCGAGGGCCGCGCGCACCGGATCGACGCTGAACCGCCACGGCCTTGCCAGGCTCGTTTTTCTCGCGACGACAAACACCGTCTCCTCGACACCATTCGCCGAGAGCACCATGCGCTTCGCGTCCGGGTCGTGCGCGACGGCCTCGGCGAGGGGCACCTTGTCGCGCGCGGCGACGTACCGGCGGTTCGTGTCGGCGTCGAGCCAGCGCGCCTCCTGCGTGGTGCGCAGCGCGACGAGCAGCCGCGCGACCACGGACAGCACGATGAGGAAGATGCAGGTGCCCGCGTAGGCGCCGGAATTGCGGGGTGTCCAGGCGTTGGCGTAGAGCGGCGTGGCGGTCTGCGTCTGGAAGACCATGGCCATCATCATGGAGCCCATGGAGTGCGAAGAGCCGTTGTTGGCCATGGAGGCGTCGGAGGAGCCCATGTCCATGGAGCCGGAGCCCATGTCCATGTCCATGTGGCCTGCGTGGCGGGGGACAGAGTTCATTGTGCGAGGAGCTTTGGTGGTACAGAATGAGGTGGTTCTGGTTTGGTAGTCGGTAGTGCCGGGAAAATCAAAAAGCTTGATACAGATGTATATATATCTGGTCGTCGGCAGGAAAGCGCGAGAGTATGCGCAAGTTTTCTGAAGCAGTCGAAACAAGCTCTAGTTGAAACGGGTCGCTTGTCGTTGGCGTTCGATGAGTCGTTTTCCCACACCGGATCTTTGTCAGTCGATTCGCATGAAATAGATGCAGAAGACAGGAATTGGCGTCTTGCTCCGCGTCACATTGAAAGGAAATAAATTACCCTCCCCCGAATCTGCACGGGGCGCGCGACCTGTGCCGTCCCTCGGATGCAGAGGAAGCCGCAAGCGCAAACGGTAAGTCTGTGTGTAGCTGTGCACTAACAGATTTGGTAGAGATCGCGGTGCAGAGCTGTTAGGGGAGGATTGCAGAGGTGACAATCGGGGTGGAGCGGGGGTGGGGAGAGGCCAAGTACAGGTACTTGTGATTTCGACGGGCTCGATGGTGATGTGTTCACAGTGAGGCAGAAGCACGAATGAATCCGAAGAGACATGATTCGAAAAAAGACATTATTTAAAGTTGGTGTTGATTCGGGACGGTGTTTGATGTTACGAGTCTGCGTCGGTTTGCATGAATGCTGCGCGCAAGCTTGTAAATTAACGTGAGACAGCGTCGCTTGTGTGCGATGCGTCGGCGTCGGCGAGACATTGATTCCAAAAGAGTCACGAGAAAACAGTTGTTTTGTCTCATTTCCATCTTCATCCTACTTTGCTTTTTCTAATAGAATTGCGCTGCATTATTCTACAACATCATGCTTCCTCAAAGATACGCCCTCAAAGCCCTGCCTACTGTCAATCGCTACTCCGTGCCATGCAACGTTGGAAGATCGACGCCATGCCTCGTTTTTCGATTTGACATGATTTATGCAGAAGCCGTTGAATACGCTGTTTCTGCCTTTCAATACAATTTCTCTCTATTTTGCATTCCTGCCTCACTTTTCAATACAGCTCGGCGCGTGTTATGCCTCGCTCAGTCCCAACCCGTCAAGTACCGGTACTTGCAACGCCACACTCTCCCAAAAAACCTTCTCAAACATGCTCGCGCTAACGCAGCTCCTCTGCATCCTCGAGTCCAGCCTCAGCCACAGCGTTGCAGCCACCGCACCGCCACAGCGCCTCACCTTAATGCTGTCAAGGTAATCAACTTGATGACCGTCATACGTGACAGAGGGCATCAGCATGCAGATATAACACATGTCATTGTCTATTGGTTTTGTTACATGGACGTTTATATTCTATATATCTGTGGTATCAATTGGCCAGCAAACTGGAAGGCTAAAGACGTAACTTGCGAGCTTGAGGAAGCAGAGCCTGTCAGAATGAACGCCAGCGTTTCACATCATACCAGATTGCCAGAACCAGTCAAGCGTCTGCACATCTCCTCGCCATCTCAAATCCCTTTCCTCCTCTACTCTATGTACTGTCATTTTCTACAATCTACACTTTTGACGCCGTTCCTCGTGACCTGTCATCCGCCGCCCACCGTAATCCCTGCTCATCCCAACTCCTCCTCCTCCTCCATCCCGCGATAAAAAGGAAAATATTGCATACTCCCTGCATCCCTCCTCCCATACTCCCTCCATTCCTCCATTCCTCGATGCCCTTCAATTTTCCTTTTCCACAGTTCTGCATCGATCTGATACACTTTCCCTCCCCCTTCAGCCCTACAGACATCAAAGCGGCGCACGTCTTCCCCAATCAGGTTAAAAGACGGAAACGTTGCCTGATTCGGTTGTGATGACCCCTCTCCAGGATTCCTTTTTTTTTTCGGTCGCCCCTCCACGTTCTAAACTAATCTTGGCACACAGGCGCAAAATCGTCTGAGACTGGTGGACAGATCGAGTAAGGATGCATCGGAAGGATGAACCTTGCCGTTTCTGGTTGTCCGTGCAGATGGCAGGACGGCATCGGAGCGTGTTCGCGCATGGACGCCAAATTGCCTCTTTGGGTTGAAGAAGTGTAGTTAAACTAACGGTTATTCCAACGGCTGTTCAAATTATTTTGATCAATTAATGACTCTACTCTCGTCATTTAGACACTGGCTTTGGTCACTCTGGTCATCTGGTCACTCAGTCTGATCATGGAAAACCTGATTATTGTCACTCTCGCTCTCATCTCACCTGGACATTGATTACTAGCTGTCACTGGTCACTGGTCACTGGCACTGGCACTCGTTCATCGTGATGCAATTCATTCAGTATACACAGCTGTCCTCAACAGGCAGCTTGCCGTCCCAGAACTGCCCAAGCATGCCTGCAGCAAGCACAGCAGATTCCGTCTGTCCTTTTTTATTGCTCTTGTGGCTTTTTTCTTCTTTGCATAGCAACGCACAAATCCACAGCCGAACAAAAGAAAGCAAACGCGGCCGTAGCAGCAGCAGCAGCAGCAGCAGCGCGTAAATCACCAAAAATAGCACGTCAAGACTGCATCAACGCCAAAAGAAATAGAAAAAAAATATCACCCAAGTCCCGCACAAAATAATCCATATCCGCCATTAAAAAATTCCTGGCCCGTCGCATCCTGAGCAAGTCTTGTCAAGCTATCGTGGCCGTCATCGGCAGCTCATTCGTCAGCCTAAGACTGGTGGTGGCTGCTGGGAGCCATCCCGGGCTGCTGGGGCATGCCCGAGCCGTACGCCTGGTTGCGCTGCACGTAGTTTTGGTAGGCCATGGCTTGTTGGGCGTCGATGGGCATGTTGGGCATGTAGTTGCCGGGCATGTGAGGGTTCTGGGGCATGCCTGGACGGCTGGTGGGAGGGGGGATGTGAGAGCTCGACTCCTCGGGCGAGTCGGGCGCGTCTCCGCCGTCGACGCCGTTTTCGCCGCTGGCCGCAGGTTCGGGGGCGTTGAGGCAGGCCTACAAATGTTGGTTAGCTTTGTGGTCTGCATGGAAGAGGGGTTGGCGAGCCTGGCTGACGCGCAAAGACGCGTTGTGATGGGCGCAGAACGTACCTGAATGAGGTTCTTGCCCTCAGCCTTGGTGACAAGAGGCTGGAGCTTGGGCGTGGTGAAGGTGTAGACGAGACCAGTTTCGGAAACGACGAGGAGGAGAACTTGGGTGCCGGTCAGGACAGAAAGCTCGTAAGCCTAGGTCAGAGTCAGCAGGAGAACGCGGAGAGGCGGCGAGGCGCGAGGCAATGGATGCGAGACGGTTTCGCCGACACCTGGCGCGAAAAAGCAAAACCGCAACGGTTTTTCTTGCTGTTTTGAAGCCAGGTGACGTCGGTGGTGACGCGGAGAGGGGAGAACTGAGCGTGGTGACGGACCTTCTTCATGATGCCAGCCTTGCGCTTGGAAAAGGTAATGTGGCGACGAGACTTGTCGGTGATGAACTTGATCTCAATCTTGCGACGCTCGCGGCCGCCCTTTTCGTCATCGTCGTCGTCGTCGTCGGCGGGCGTGGGACGCTGGCGCTTGACGCCGCGAGACTCGGACGGCGCGCTGCCGTTGCCGACAGAGTTGTCGTCGAGGTCCTGGGGGGAGGTCTGGTCGGTGATGTCGGTGATGTCGGCCATGGTGGCGGCGGGCGGTTTATCGTATGCAAAAGATGGGTTCGAGCGGGCGGTTTTTGGGAATAATAAAAAAGACGATACGGAATTCAATCAAGAAGCCGTTGTATCACGTTGTATGTATTGCTGGAAAAGGCAACAAGTGGTGGAGATGCTGCTTTGAGCGTGGTGCCGATGGATCTATACTGGATCTGGCTGTTGGAGCGGAGGAGGGAGCAGCCCGTGTGTCGCAGAGAAACAAACCAGGTTTGGCCTGGAAAAATTTTGGGGGATTTTTTTTCTCGCCCGTGTGGGTGGTGCTGGTGCTGGGACAGATGACAGGCAGCAGGAGGCAGCAGGTGGGCGGGCAGCTCTTTCTGTATTGAGTCTGGTGCGGCCAAGCAGATTGGAGACTGGCCAGACTGGCTGACTGGATATACCGGCTAAGTTGTTATGGCTCTGATTAGCCGGTAGCGTTGTCTTGTATGGCATGCAGATGCATATGTCGGGGCGCTTGTCGGAGACTCCGCTGGCTTGCACAGTGCGAGCAGCGAAATCACTCTGAACGAGAACGAGAGCCCTTGCTCTTCTGGCTGGTGGCTGGCCCTGTGGTGGCACTGGTGGGTGTCCCAGGTTAAGCTTACCTTGTACCGAGTAGTCTCCTGCGCACTGTGCCGCTACTGCAGCCTGCCCCCAGCGCTAGCCACCCTGCCCTGGAGCGTGCCACCCACCCCTGCCGCCCTGCCCCAAGCCCCCCAGCGCCCCCAAAACCTGCCTGCAAAAGGCAACTGGGCATTCGGCTGTCATCCGACTGCCGACGCCCCTAAACCCTTTGAATCCAAACAGCACAGTCGAAGCGGACAAGCAGCAGCATCTCGAGTCTATCGTCTCGATCTTTGATTGGCGCGCATCATCTTCATCTCTTCTCTTGACAAGAGAACTCGACGAAAGAAGGGATCATTTCTCTCCCGTTTCATGCTGCTCTTCATCTCGCACCAAACAGCCTTGCGACCACAACCACACCATCACCACGCCAAAAGACGCTTGCACGCTCCGTAATTATTACGCAGTAATATTACTGGTACGAGCACGCCAAACTCTGCCTCGCCTCCTCTATCAAAGTGGGCCGTCCTAGGCTCTCGTGCCTCTTCACCTTGTCCGCTTCTGCTGAACGTCTGGCGCCCCCTCAGCCCCAGCCAGCCCAGCCTGTCCTCGGTGCCGCTGCAACGCTGCACGCCATCATCTTGCTCTGGCTCAACGGCACGGCCAAGCCTCTTTTTTGTCTGCTCGTCCGCTGAAACTCTGCTCGCTTAGAAAACGCAGTTCACGCCATCGCCAAACACGCAAGCCAGTCCCGCTGCCAAAAGCACAACCTCGCCAGCCACGATAACAGCCAAACAAAGCACTAGCCTTGAGACATTTCAATTACCACATCGGCATTCACCCAGACCATGCTAATCCGCCCCAGTCACTGCGCTAGTTGGCGCTGCTACTGCAGTTCCACAGCTGAGGCTGGGCTAGTGCGAGAGCACAGCCAGACCAGAGACACGGCACAGCCTTTGTAGACCTGCAGCCTGTAGGCCGTAGGGCAGCCCGCCATGCTCTCGCCCGTGGCTGTCAATGTCTAGGTTCTAATTTTGTCGACGCCCTCGCCAATAACTGGCCAAACCTTTCCACCAGACTCAACTCGGAAACGCCGTGAGTGGCAACAAAGGTTCTGTCTCACCATCGCGTCTAGCTGTTGATCACTACAGTCTACTCCGTCTTGTCCGTCACCGTCAACTGTGTCTGTACACTTGGCTGCGGACTGCCTGCTGGGCTGGGCTGTTCGCGCTTTTGTCAGCCCGCATCTCACTCCACCGCAAGCGGAGGCAGCGCCCTGCTGGTGGACTGGACCCCGGGCGGAGCGCGAGCTTGATTGTCAAGAAGATCACGCCTAGCTCTGAGTGGCGGGAACTTTTTTTTTCTCGCCTGTGTGGCCTACTTGCCACCCGCCCTTTTCTGGCACTGTACGGTTTTGAGCACTAGCGGCCTGCCCTATTCCTGCATTTGGACCGCAGGTACATGATTATTGGGCGAAGAGATGGCCCGTCGGCCCAAACAGCAATAGTTCGAGTGCCACGAAGCCTCCGCGGCGACGTCGCTACGGCTTGCAAGCGACGTGGTGCGACGCAGAGGGCAGGAACGCTGCAGTCTTGCGCATCATGACAAGAGGTTTGCTCGGCGACTAGGTGGGTGAGGGAGATGAAGCTTGAGGCTTGGAGGGACTGAGCATGTACATTGTACGCGCGAAAGCTGGCTCTTTTGCGGTAGAATCACGTACATTGTGTCATGGCTGTAGTACAGCAAGCTGATGTGACATGGTATGACAGACGGTCTGGCCTTGACACAAGTGTGCGGATGTAAGCAAGCAGCGCAGCGCCAGTGGGCATGGCAGGGCAGTGCGAGAGGATCTTGCTGGAGATCAGGCTGAGTGAATAGGGAATGGTCAGACGGGGAGCGCCAAGGTGGCATCATGACGAAGAGCAAATCTCGATTTCGGTGATTAAGTGAGGGCCTGGTGGGCAGGCAGCCCAGCAGGGCGAGCAGAGTTGCTCCTTGAAACGGGGGAGCAGGGAATTCAGGAAGAAAGGCAAGGAAGCGACCCTTGATGATGAGCACCGGAGCGGACAATCAATCCTGCAACAAGAGTCCAGTTCAAGTTGTGATTGACGTCAAATCTCGACAAGGCGCAGAGCCTGGCCCCCTGGTGGTGCAGTAGTGGAGGAGGTGGATGCGGCAGGGATGGGTTGGCGCTGGTTCGTCCACAGCTTGGAAGCCAGACACATCCAGACACCAGAGCAGCGAGGGAAAGCGAGAGACACGCTAGAGACAAGCTAAGAGGAAAGGGTTTAAGATGACAGCGGAGCGAGTGGCAGGTTGAGGTATCCGAGCTTGGATGGTCCAGAACCTGGGCGAGGAACGTTGCAGACAAGTGGTCTGTAGGTACATTTGTACTTGGAAAGTCAAACAGGTTGCTTGATTCCGGAACATTGTAAGATGGGATCAAACAAACACTGGCTCGTGCGAGTCGAGGCTGGACTGGAGCTGCAGACTTGGGATTCCCGACTTGGCGAATTGGGGGGAGATGAGGCTTTGGCGCGGCGGCAGCTGGGAACGAGGCGAGCGGTGTGATTGGGTTGTTTCTGGAATCAAGGCCGGGTCAAGGCTACATCAAGGCCGGCTTGATTTAGGACATGGCGGCTTGACCATTATTTTGGGCAAGACGCAGCGACGACAATGGATTGACGGCGTAGTTTGGCGCTGATGTCTTGCACAGGCCTGTGTGTGGTTGGGGCAACTTCCCAGTGCAGCGAGGTGCAGCGCCACTAACGGTGCCTTGTCCACTGTAATTCGGGGTTTCTGCACCACGCCCAAGGCAGCCTAGCACGACCCGGCGACGTCCAGAAGGATACCGAAAGAAGAAGCCAAGGGAGGATATATTTAGACCATCAATGGCCATCAGAAGGCATGGCCAGGACTGGAACCAGAAATGCGACGCGTGTTGGAGGAATCAATAGAGGCCTGATGCTGGCTGGCAAGGTACTGAGAGCAGACACGGGGCTTGAGCAGGTGGCGTGAGTGGGCGCATTTCGTCCGCTAACAGGCCTTGCAGGGACGTTTTATACGAGCGCGTAGGTTACCGACGGGCTTTTGTTGCTTGGTAGCGCTTCTTCCTTCTCCTTTTCTTCTGTGCTCTTGGAATTACACGGCTATTGAGAATCGTCATTGGTCGTTTGTTTAGAATTGTTTTCAATGGCAAGTACAGAAAACGGCAACATTTCTCGACTCTATCTAGGCTGAATGAAGCTTACTGAACAAGGTGGACAAGATTTCTGGTGGCAGTGGACCATGGACGGATGGATGGTGGACTGTGCTCCGGGGGGCGCAGAGGCTGCAGAGCCGGCGAGGACGCAGGGCGGCCCACTCACACACTCACACAGACGTTTTGGTGGGTGCACTCAATCAGCACTTGGCAGGGTCTATTCGGTCAGTTGTCACTGTCACTGTCACTGTTCACAGAGCAAGCAATTCGGTTTTATTCTACGCGCTCTGTCTAGTATTCAGGACATCTGAATAGCCTAGAGAAACAGATTGATGCGCGTATAGCTTGGCCATCTCGTAAAATACCACGGCGCAGGACAACTGAAGGTGGAGCAGAGGGGGGATCTGCGCGCGAGGCAAACATCAACGGCTGGAATGGAACGGGGCGGGGCAACGCGGTCCCCGTTATGTGCATAAAGTCTCCATAGGGGGGGGCCTTTCGAGGATGGATGGCCTGCACAGTGCGGGTATTTGGACTGATGAAGGGTCAGCAGCAGGCCCCCCTCTCTCTCTGTCTCTCTCAGCCTGTTCCTGCCAGCCTGGCTGCATGCTGGCCTCTGTGGCCCGCCGCCGCAGAGTTGAGTCCGTTCTGTCGGCCTGTCTCTCTGTGGTCTGCGCTGACGCTGTTCCACTTTTGGCTGTCCTCTGTCTCTCTGCTGTTCGGTGTGGTGTATCCCGTACCTTGTCGGAGCTCCTGGAACGGAACTCTTTGTCTAGGTCATGTCTTTGTTCCCAAAATCTGCATATCTCTGTCATATTTACCTGCTTTTTCTACGTAGTTGTTTTGTTTATTTATATTTATTTATATTTTTATATTTTATAGAATATCAATGAAACGGCCCTTGTTCGGCTGCTGTCCTACTCCAGAATCGCCGAAGCAAGCCAGCCCGAGCCAGTTCAACACGCAAACGAGCCCGTGAGAAACTGATTTTCTTTGCTTTTTTCTTGTTAGCCGATGGTTGTAGAATGTAGAGACCTCGGCTGTGTTGTTTGAGCTACTGCAGGCTGCTGAGTCGGGGGCCTTGTCGTGAGACGCGGTTCGTGAATCATGTCTGCCTCTTGCAGGAGAGAAGAAGGTACAACATTGGTAAGACAGGAAGGAACTCGGCCAAAAAGTAAGAAAATATAATAAAATAGAGGGCTCATGATTGTAGTTGATTCGTGGAATATCGTCAGCGTCGCGTGTTCACGGATCTTGGTGCAGTATCGCGTGCCAGGTACCTACTCGCTAGACGGCCAACTCTTGTCTAAACATGAGAAAAACGCCACTGCGATTATATATTCTGTATAATTCTCCTGGTAGCTTTTCTTCTTTTTTCCCCCGGACTGAATATGACGCTGCGTCGTGGCCCATCCACGCTGTCCATCTACGTCCTACCTCATCTCCAAAACTGCAAGGCTGTGTCATTATGCACAATAATTATCCTGAATAGATATACTTTATCCATTTATTGTGTAAAAGTAGAATCAGCATTTGACGCCATATTTTCGTAGAATAAAAAAGGAGGGATGATGGGGACGTTATATCCTCGCCAAGCAGACGCCTCTAGACGACATGGATCGAGACTAGACCACACCACGCCCATAATCCAGCACCGCAAACTCCCGTCTCCCTTTCTCCTTTTGTTTCTTCATTTCTTAATCTTTAAAAGCAATTCTCATCTTCTTTTTGTTTCTTTTTCTTAAAGAAGTACAAAAAACAGGCCACTTTCAATATGGACTGCGCCATAACCCCCCTCCTCCACCCTGCGACGCCGCGCTGCCTCACCACCACCATCCTGAAACGCAACCTCTTACAGCTTTTGCATGGCACTTTTTTTCCTGCCCTCCCTCGTCTACCACCACCACCACTACAGCGGGACTTGTATGAATATGCCCTCATCCTGAGACTTGGCAAGAAACGTGAAATATGTAGCATGGTACCTGAAATTAACACCACTCCCCGTCTTCTTCTCCGTGGAACCCGCCGTCTTGGCCGCGGCGCCCCCTTCTATAGCCGTAGCATATACACACTTTTTCTCCTCTTGTAACTTTTTTTCTCTTGTTCTTTCGTCGATTGAGATTGATGTGGTATTTTCGCGGCTGGGCTGATCTTGAATAATATTCCTTTCCATCTTGGCTTCTTGTTTTAATATTTGCATTTCTATACATTCGCTTCTTCACACAGACGCAGGTCGTCGACGACATTTCTTATATACCCAAAAAACCAACCCACGATATCAGACTCGGAAAACCCCGAAAAAAATCTTTGAATAAAAACCTGTTCACACATATCGACAACAAGGCCGGCTGCCCGTCCACCCGCCGTCATGCCCGACAAGGTCCTCCTCGCCACCCTCGCCATCAACGTCCTCTTCCTCGCCACCGGCGCCCTCCAGCTCGGCTTCTGCCTCGTCGTCCGCGGCCTCCTCGACAACGACCCCGTCGACGGCCGCGAGGCCGTCCGCCACCTCCTCTACCGCCAGTTCCCCCTCGACGCCGGCGTCGCCAACGCCAGCCTCATCCTCGGCACGTTCGTCTTCACCCTCCTCGGCCTCGCGTCGTCGCGGGGCCGCGCGCTGCTCAAGATTGGAGGGTACATGATTGCGCTGTGCGGCGTGTTTACGCTCTGCCTGGGCGTCGTGCTCTGGGTCATGACGCTCCGCGTGAAGGAGCAGTTCTTTCCGGTGTACTTGGACCAGGAGACGGCCGTGCAGTCGTCGATTCAGACTGCGGTGCGTTTTTTTTTTGGTCCCCTGTTTTGGGCAAAATGTGAGAGAATGCTAATGAGGAATTGTAGTTTGGATGCTGTGGTTACGTCAATGCGTCCACGCCCGCGTTCGTCACCGATTCGACATGTCCGAGTCCAGCAGCCGCGGCGCTCCTCCGCGGTTGCGCCACGTCCATCTCCAGCTTCGCCAACATCGCACTCGATGTCATCTTTACTGCCCTCTTTGGCATGGTTGGTAAGTGAGCTCTTCATTCATTATATAAGCCAGTCCTAACCAAACAGGCGTCGACGCCGTCTTCATCCTCGCCATTGCCTCGCTGCTCAAGGTCCGCAAGGAGCGCGAACGATACCGTCACATTGACGAAAAGGGCGGTTTCCAGCAGTTTTAGAGCAATATACCTTATATAAAGATAGCATCGAGAATCACTTCATCACACATCCCAAATAGAATGGCATAATTTCATATTATCTAATTTGTACTGTCAATTGATAGCCCAGTCAATGTAATAGGTGGGCTGCGTCTATCCAAGGTCGCCGCTAGGCGGTTAGCCAGCCCCTCGCGACATCTATGACGACTATATGCGCCTATCCAACGCCGAATGCTTCTAAGAAATGAAAAAAGAAACTAAAAGAAATGCATGATGGTTGCTATTCATACTGGTGAATCGTTGTTTCGTTCTGGTGTGCTGCCCGGTCGCTGCGTCGGCTGCGGCACGGGCGGTGCGCTGTGCGTGGACGACGCCCGCCTCTCGCTGTTCCGCCACCACGAAAACGACAGCAGGCTGTTGACGGACTCGCCGAGGAACGAGTCTCGCTTCTTGAGATTGCGTCGCGCCACCAGGCCTGGGAATCCAGTGCTCTTGCGCCGCCGCCGCGAAAACCGTCGCGCAAACGTGTCCGAGTGCGCGCTGCCCTCTTCCTGTATCGTCGTCGCTCCGCTCACAGCCCTGCGCATGCCGGGCAGCAGACTCGTCGACTCGGAGATGCCCGGCATCGTGCTCGCGCGGAGACGGCCCGTGGGCGAGTTGAGATCTTCTTGATCCTCCAGCTCGCCCCAGATTTCGGCATCTTCGGCCCACCGGAACGTTTTTTTGGTGGGTGTCATGGCAGTAGATTCGCCGTTGCCAAACGTGTTGTAGGAAGGGAACGTCTCGTCGCCGTCAACCGCCGCCTCACCGCTGAGCAGCGATTCTTCTTCGCCTTCTGTGTCTTCCACCATGCCCAGGCCGGGTGCGAGCGTAGACTGGCCCACACCAGGCGCATGCTGCTCGTCACTGAGACGCCAAGAAAGAGCCAGGACGCCACTGAGCAGAATGACAGTACCCAGGCTGATAATGCACGCCCGCAGAGGCGAGATGAAGCTCGTCTGGTCAAAGTATATCAGGCCGTCTAGAATGGCAATAATGTTGTAGACGCAAAACACGAGCGGATATAAAACCGACGTCGAGACAAGCTTAAGACCCCGGTGTAGATAATAAAGCTGGCAGAGTGCCAACGAGACGAGAGCCAGTACTATGGCCCATGCCTGCCAGTAAATAAACTGGTTCTTGCCAGCGACAGTCTTGATGACCAGCTCAACCGCCGACTTTGCAAACAGCAGAGCGTGCGCCGATAGATCGCCGCTGATAACACCATACGAGATGCCTCGAATGAGTCGGAAGCGCGAGCTGTGCGATACGCTGGATATTCTGTTCGTCACATCGGTGGCGACCGCCAAGCTGACCACAAAGAGTGCCTGTAAGATCATCCACACGATAAACGGCTTGCGCGCCAAGAGAACCAGCAGCTCGTCCAAGTTATGGGCCGGCGACGGGATGGCGCCAAAAATGGCAATCAGGATGGCGCCGGTGGTGACGAGCGAGGTGCCGGCGAGCGACCACCTGGTAAAGGGCTCGCTGAGGATTAAGGTAGCGCATATGGAGTTGAAGACAAGGCCCGCGGCCTGCAGTGTCGAGAGCACCGGCAGCGGCAGCGTGGAAATCTGTACCGAGCTGCCGAGGATGTTGGCGACGATGAACATGCCCATGCCGACCTGCCAGCGACGCCGCCGGTAGGGCGGGCGCCGGACGTCATGCTCGTCCTTTTCGTCCTCGAGGATGTGTGATTTTCGCTGCAGCGTTAATCCCAGGCTCTGCACACTCGTCGACATGAGGCCGACAATGATTCCCAGCTACAACATCTCCATTAGCATTACTATCAAAGGGAGGAGTGGTGTGCTAGCGTACAGCAATGCTCCCGCCGGGGGAGAGGCCGCCGTACGGCTCCATTGCGCTATTGAGGGATAGCAAACATCTGGTGTCGGGTATAGATGGAGGCGTTCAATCGCGCGGCATGAGAGAAGCGCCGTGTGTTCTTTCGAGGGTGGTTTGCGGAGGGGGGTTCCCTTGTCGCGGAGACGTTCGCCCTGGCACCACCGCCGTTTCGGGTTGTGCCTCTGTCGGGTGGCGCTGCGGCGGGCGGGCAAAGACGGGATGGTTCGTGTCGGTGGATGGAAAGCGAGATCGAATCGTAGGGAGGCAGAGAGAGAGAAGAGGTTAGAGGAGCAACGAGAGACGGGCTTGTGCACCTGATGTAGCGGACATGGGTATGAAGCGCATGGGGAATGCAAGCGGTATTGCGTTGCACTTCAATTACAGCATGACCGGACGGGCCTGTCAAAGCGCCACAGAACGGTTGCTTGGGCAGGTGTGGCTGGTGCCATCACCTGACATCACCTGATGGAACGTCATCAGTCCCTGTAAGCTTGCAGCGTTAGCGGGCAAACGGCACTACTTTGTACAGTGGGCGCAGGAAGCTTCCCCCGCTGGCTCCCAATCCAACTGTGGCTGGTGAGCTGCAACCGCCGCCTTGGCCGGCTGGTGGGACGAGCTTCCTGCGGCTCCAACAACTCCACCCTCCACCTACTGACGACAGCACCCGGCCACTTGCTTGCACCGGCACCGCGGACGATTCATCGACATTGACGGCCTCTTCTCCTCCGATCCTACCCTTCCATCCGCTCCCCCTCCCCGGGAAGATACCGATATATACACAACCGCCAGCATGTCGCAACACGCATTGTCCGACCAGCAGGTGCGCTTTGATTGGGGCCGGGATGGTGATGCCTTCGGGCTTTGCCATCCCTTCCCTCCCCCGTACACGGAGCCGAGTTCAACGACCGTCTCCATGCAATCACACCCGAAACTAACATTTATATTGCTTCCCGCCCACAGGTCGACAATGAGCTCCGCAAGATGACGGCGTTCATCAAGCAGGAGGCCATGGAAAAGGCGCGCGAGATTGAGATCAAGGCCAACGAGGAGTTTGAGATTGAAAAGTCCAAGCTGGTCCGCCAGGAGACGGACGCCATCGACGCCACGTACGAGAAGAAGTTTAAGCAGGCGACCATGTCGCAGCAGATTACGCGCTCGACCGTCGCCAACAAGACCCGCCTCAAGGTGCTCGGCGCCCGCCAGGAGCTGCTGGACAGCATATACGAGGCGACGCGCCAGCAGCTCGCCGCCGGCACCAAGGACAAGGGCAAGTACCAAAAGGTGCTGACGGGGCTCATCCTCGAAGGGCTGTACTCGATGAACGAGGCCGACGTGCAGGTCCGCGGCCGCAAGAAGGACGCCGACGTGCTCAAGAAGGCCGCCGACGAGGCCGCCAAGACGTATAAGAAGGAAGTCGGCAAGGATGTCAACGTCACGATCGACAGCGAGGATACCGTACCAGACGCGAGGTGAGCTTATAGTCTGAGGGAATATGTTTTTATGTGTGTGACGCTAATAATGTTTTTAGTGCCGGTGGTGTCATCGTCGTCGGCTCCAAGGGCAAGATTGAGATTGACAACACCCTCGAGACGCGCCTCAAGCTGCTCGAGGACTCGGCCGCCCCCGCCGTCCGCGAGTCCCTGTTTGGCAAGAATGCCAACCGCAAATTCTACGACTAAATATGCCACATCGCCGGTGTTTGGACATGAATGGTACCCCTAGAAAATGCGTGGTTTCCGGCCCGGAATGGGCCCTGTTATCCCCGCGCTCGCCTGCATTGTTTCGGCCTGTTTTATGGTTTAAACTCGTTTTTTATATGTAGCTTAGAGGTTGTATGATAAACATTCCTATATGCCTATCTGGTGATATCTCCTGTGACTGTATCATGATAGATGCTAAATGTCATGGTGCCCCAAGCACAGCACAGCGAAGCGACAGCGAGCTTGTATCAAATCGCCTACGTCGAGCGAAGCGAGGAGAAAAAAATAAAATACAATCACAGCATCCTTAGTTCTTTCTTTCTTTTCCCTCGCTGCGCTCGACGTGGGCCGCGACTTGACATGCTCGCTATCGCCCGCCGTGCCATGTTCCAAGATATCAAGTGCGTTAGAGTAAGCCAGATACTAATAGCATCTGGCGCCCTGATCTAAGCTTTTTTGTTAAGGAGGGAAATGGTTGCAGCTTGCAATATGGCAGTGCCTTTTTATAATAAACTCTATATACACTCGAGGCTCATCCTGAGCTGTCCAACTATTTTGCACACTGGTTATGCTTCGTAAACTTGGGTATCATAATCCTACACGTAACAACTGAACCACGCCGTTATAGATACAGCAGCCGGCGACGACGCTATCCGTTCCGGACTACAATCGAATCTAAGACAACTTCTGGCTCCGACTCTTCGTCCTCCATCACCTTGTCCTCCTGTGGCTGTTCGGCCGCCGGCGGCTCCGGCGCCTTTTTCCGGAAAAAACTCTTCATAAACTCCTGCTGCCGGGGCACTACATCCTTCTTCTGCCTCCGCGCCTCCTGCCCGGGCACGTCAAAGATGCTCGGCGCGCGCTTGCGCCGCGTACGCACCGTGTGCGTGACGCGCTTCTGCACCCACTCCACGACGGACTTGGCCTCGGTGCGCGCGAGCTTCATGCCGGTATCGTTGGTACGGCGCCAGATCTCGTTGAGCTTGGCGGCGAGGGCGTCGACATGGCCGTTGAAGGCGTCTTCGGCGTCAGCGTCGGAGAAGCCGTCGGCGAGGACGGAGCCGTCGTCAACGGCCATGTCAAGGATCAGGACGGCGGCGCGCAGCTCGGCAAACTCGGTGGACGGCGTGACTTGGAAGTCGGGCCGCGCGAGGCGCTCGAGGATGGCGGGAAGGGTGAGCGCGGCTTCGGGCGGGTGTCGCGCGAGCGAGGCGTCGCCGAAGAGGAAGGTGATGGCGAGGCGCCGACGGAGATCGTGTGCGCGCCGGGCGCTGATGGGCAGGCAGAGGAGGGCGTTCACGCGGATGCACTGGGAGGAAAAGTTGGTGGCGAGGAGGACGCAAGTGTCGTAGCACTACGCTGTTAGCCGGGGCATTCTTTCAGTAATGGGATTCGTGGATCTAAGACTTACAAAAGAGTCCCAGTCTTCGGGCGGAATGGTGTCGAGGAGCGCTTTTAAGGTGTACTCGAACTGGTTGTCAATGTCGACGTTGGCAATGACGACCCTGTCCATGGCCATGCGCAGCAGCAGCCGCAGTGTGTACGTCCGCGCCTCGACCGACAGGCCTGGGGCAATGTCCTTGAGGAGCACCAGCATCGCGAGCAGCGGCGCCCAGTCCCGGTCCTTGTAGACATCTTCGCCGCGCTTTCCCACGCGAATCTCGCCCTCGACCATCGACGACGCGTCCGCAACGCCGAGCCGCTCCCACGTGGCCTGGAGCAGCGCCGGCGTGCACAGCGTCGCGACTTGCTCCTCGCAGATGGCGATGAGGTTGCCGAGCTCCGCGCGCGCGACTGTCGACTGCACCGTCGCCGTCATCTCCTCCAGCACCCAGCGGAAGATTGGGGGCGGCATGTGGCCGCCACGGCTACCGACCACGTGGAACGGCACGCCCGAGATGAGGTTCTGCTCGCGTACCCGCGCGCTGCCGCTGCTGAGTAGGCTCCACGGATCCTGAAGGGCCTCCGGAGGCGGCTTCGTCGCGGGGGCCGCGGCGGGCATGTCGGTCTCGCCGTCCTCGGCGGTCCGGAAGAAGCAGTACCGCAGCTCCTGGTGGCCCTGGTCGGCGCGCTGCACCGCCCGCAGCACCTTGTGCGCGTCCTTGCCCTGATTCTCGCCGCCGACAATCTCGGACAGCACGCTGTGGCTCGAAGAAGACTGCGGCAATAGACCGCTGCGGCCAGGCGTCGCCGCTGCTTCACCAGTCGTGAGATCCTTGACCGGCTCCTGCGCGCGCTGCGAGCTCGCCTGCAGGGCTGTGTCGCGCCGCGCGTCCTTGGCGAGCGCCTTCAGGTCGAAGCGGTGCTTGGGCAGCACGGCGACGACGGGCGACCGGTGCGGCAACTGGCTGCTGTTGCTGCTGTGAGCGGCGCGTTTGGCCTGCGGCGTGGTGAAATGACGCGAGTCGTCCAGGCTCTGGGTGGTGCCAGCCTGCGGGCGGGGCCCGCCGAGGAGCGTAGATAGGTCCTCGAGAGAGCTGTCGGAATCGCTGCCCTCGTCGTCAGAGGCGGCAATCTCACTGCGGCGGATGCGACTGCTGCGCGCCGGCGGCGTCGTGGGCGGCGATGATGAAGCCATGATGTGGTGCAAACGCGGCCGATGGCGCGCGGTATGAGGTGAGGAGTGTGGTCTGTGTATGTAGGAGGCTTTGCCGTTTCGTTTATATATACGCCTGGGTGAAAATATGGATTTGGTTAGGCGGCATGGCGCTTTCTGATATACATCCGCGTGGCGTTGAACAGTTGACGGCGACGGGCGAGTTGGTTGGTCGGCGGGCAGATCTGACCCCACCAAGATGCAACTGAGGTTGCGGCCTACCCTGTAGAGATGCGCCGAGGACGACCATTACAGATACAGCGGCGAATGTCTTGGTTTTTATTTTTTACGCGTTTTAAGTTACCGTAGGCGGCTCTCTGACGAAGTTCAACTTTATTTTTTTTGGCCTGGCTACGCATTGTGCATGGCAAGTGAGAGTTGAATGCTGAGTTGGTTTTGGGATGGTGATGGAGCTGGCGTAGGAATCCAGATCCTCGCACCAGGATTCAGAGTCGGCTCGAGACATATACATGACGGACCACTTGCGCAGATCCCGCACTAATAGTACAGAGCACCAGGTTAACACCGCTTACGCGAAGTCCTAGCCACGAGCATGTATGTGGGACGAATGTCAATCAGAGCATCTGGCGCCACCACTGAGGCCGTGACATGCGCTACGGAGCAAAGTGAGCCAGGAAAGTTTAAAAGAGCTCTGCGGAGTTGGCAACGCAACGAGGCTCAAAGGCTCGGATGCGTGTGAGTGCGTGTGCAAGATCAAGCGGCGGCTTAGCAGTAACGAGAAAAAGACCAAATAAAGAGCGCCCGCACACCGAGGTTTATCATCGGTGTAGCAGCAATTTTATTTTAACCAGCAAGACAAAAGCGTATGGGTTTGTCTCAAGACTCAGGGGGGCCTGGCGAGAGATGGGGGGCAAGCAATGGCAGCATTGGCGGGCCATGGGCTGGAAAGTGACAACGCGCGCCCGTGGTCTGGAGGTCGATAAATTTAGGCTCGCTCTCTGCTACAGGCGTGGATAGACCCGCATGAGACAGAGGAGCCGACGAAGGAGAATCTATTTGCGACGGATGGTTGCACTGGGGGACGGTTCAAGGCATTGAAGAGGTCCCTTGGTCTGGGACTCTCTGCGGTCGCCGTGGCTTAACGGAGGAGGCGCAGGCGGCGTGCCAGCGTGCGGTGTGGTAGGCAATCCGTGTGCACTGGGGATTGGGAGGGCGAATGCGATATATACGCGCAGAGACCAGGTCTTGTCCTGCCACAAGAGCAATGATGGGCATACGCGCATGGAATTGGGAGGTTTTGGGGGGCTAGGCATGTGCATTGTCTCGGGGGGCAGGGATGTGGTGGTGTTGACAGGGGACGGGCCGGCGACGAAGTTACGTAGTCGGCAGCCACACGTGTAGTCATGATAAATGGAGGATGAAAAGGTCAATGGAGTGAATTATGGATTGAGGATGGCTGTCAAAGTGGACGGGGGCGGGGAAACAGTCAGTTGCCATTAATCAGCGGTGTTACAATTGCGCGTATGCAAGGTAGACGTATACGGCGAGCATAAAATAGAATGACGAAGTGAAGCGCGGAAGAGAGAGCGAGCATTGGGTTGAGTTTTGGAAACGGTGCGGATGAGACGAGTCCGAGTTCTGCGCAGAGACGAGTCCGAGGGAGCCGTGGGCGGGCGAAGGGGAGCAAGAGAAGTCCGGGGGAGAAGAAGGCGATGCGATGCGAGGTGAGAGGTGCCAAAATAAGCATATCTGGATCAAAATAGTTTCTGCGCACTGGATTTGTTTCTTTTTTAATGTCGTAATAGTTAGTTTAGTTGCTAATTAGTTAGTTATGAGTTAGTCGTTGGGACAAGAATGGGATACGGCAAGGCCATGCCAGCCAGTGTCTCAGGCCAGCATTGCGAGAGGAACGAAAAAGACGAGGCTGCCCCAGCGACAGGAAATCCGAGCTGCAAAGCTTCTTGAACGTGATTGATTGGTGGGTTGAAAAAAAAAAGGCGTAAAAGGCCCGCTTACAGCCCGCCGATCCGTGTCGCGGACGTTGGTATTCAAGAACCGGGCCTTTGACCGGTCGGGCGACCGCTGCGGGTTTGCCGCTTGGGGAAACATGTGGCAGCGTGATGCTTATTTGATCCGTGGCATTTTTGGTAGAACCGATTTTCTGTTTTTGCGCATGGATGTGTGTGCACTGTTGAACAGAATCAATGTGTCGGAAACTGCAGGTGACTGAACGACCCTGCAGATGCTGGGGTTCCAAAAGGGGAAGCACCTGAAAAGAAGGAAAAAAAAGAGCAGGACAACTGTTCCCCTGAGATGAGATTGACTAGATGAGATGGGGCATGGAATTTTTAGCTGATGTCGTCACGGTTCGTGAGTGTTGAAGAACCAAGGCAACTCTGGTACAATGTACTGGACACTGACACAACAATGCGCAAAAAAAAAGAGGCTCAAAACAAAGCTGCTGACAATTTCTTGGTGACAAGGCTGAGCCTATTTCGGTCTCGGGGCCCTTGTCAGCGGGAACGCCATTCGTATTAGCCTGGGTTCGGATACTTGTTGCTGCCCGTCGCGCCCGAGGCTGCCGGGTCCCCGTCGTGGGCGACGACGACGGACTTTTGGGCGGGTCGCCTCCGCTGCTGGGCGCGGCCAAGAGCTCAGGGGGGGATTTTATTTTATTGCATTTTTGCTTGTGAATTTGAGGGCAGCAAGGGTTGGCGGGCGCCTTGGTTAAGCTTGGGTGATACCAGTCTTTTGGACGACAGGGGGGGATGGGATCGGTGACGACGATAGTAAGTTCAAGCAGAACAGAGTCGGACGAATGAGTTTCGACAGACGGTTAGTTTGCTTAAATCCGAGATGTGCATGGTGAGTATAGAGTTGCTGGTAGAGGTGGGTGGGTAGAACAGAGTTTGGCTGCTTCGACAGCAACGTAGAGAGATGGCTGGTTGTTCCATCGATAATGTCTCTGGAAAAAATAAAACGAGATTGACTCAAGCATCGATCTGCGATTACCGTCTCGCTGTACCTTTTTCTGGTTTCCATCTTGCATTCTGGTTTCTTTATAACTACATCTGCAACACGGTGGTACATGGACTCGGATGGCTCGGAGCAGGGACCAGTGCTTGGTAATGAGCTAAAAAGACTTGTACAATGTGCATGCAGTAACGACCAGCCACAGGACGGCAGCCCCGTCTCTCATCTGGGCCCTGAAATACAGTGGGCAGTGCGGAATCCCGCCAGTGGTGCTGGAAGATGTAAGGTGATGGGGGAAGGCAGAAGATGCAGGATGTCTACGACTTACCTACAGACAAGCGAATTGAATTGCGAACGATGCTGTATAAGAAGATGAAGAAAGCAACATACATGACGCTGCACGAAATAGCATACAACACAGCGCTGCATACAATGAGTTTTTGTAGCAACAACAAGCCCGTCAGCAGTGCCAGCAATTAGAATTAGCCTGAGCCCACTCGCTCTCTTGTTTAGTGGCTCCCCCCCCCGTACAGCCTGGCCCAATGCAGTGTCCGCAGTGTCCGCCCATCCCATCGTCCTGCTGGCCTCTCGCTCTTCTCGCGCTCACTCGCTCGCTCGCTCGCCAATGGCTGGCTTGCTTACCTGAGCCTGCCTTTTCCCTGCCTTTCCCTGCCCACACCCCTGTGCTCTCTGGCTCGCCCATCCGCTCGCTCCGTGCATTGCATCCTCCTTGTCCAGCTGGCCCAGCTTTCCTGTTCCTGTCTGTCCTCTTTGTCGACCTCATTCCTCTCTAATAATTTTCTTTCCCTCCCTTCCCCTCCTCCACTCCGCCGAATTCGACTTCTTCCCCCTCCTCGTCGCCTTTGTTGAATTGTATTCTGCAGCGGTCGCGCTAGACTAGGACCTGTCCTCGCCCTCCCTTTGCTCGGCGCGTCTCGTTTTCCCTCCACATTTTGGGCCCCGGCACCGTGTTCCAGGAGGCACCATCCTCGCAACGCTTTTTCCAAGAGAAATTTGACCTTGAACGAACAAACGACGAAATCTTGAAACCATACGAATCCGAACTTTGAACAAGGGCGATAGCGCAACGTCAGCCACCGTCAACGGCTTCGACCGCCACGACTGCCTAAATATCCCACCTGCGGCTGGCCAAACCAAACGGCGTACTCGGCGCATGCTCGCCCCTGCCCACGACGCATCATGCCCGATTCCCTGACCCCCGATGCCGCCGCCGCGGCCAACGGCGCCGACCTCGACAAGGTCCAGACCCAGAGAGCGCGATGGGCCACCCGCCGAATGACCGTCAAGAGCAGCAGCACCAAGCGTCGCTCCCTGCTCAACCGCCACAACCGCAAAAAGTCGTCGGCGAGCGAAAAGAGCGTCGGCGCACCTGGTGGTGACGGCGGCGATGGCCACGGTCCCTTTTCCATTGGCGACGACAACCACGACGACGATGCCGACGCCTCCGAAGAGGAAGAAGAAGAGGAAGAGACTGGCAAGCGTACCCTCTTCTTCAACCTGCCCCTGCCCGACGACATGGTCGACGAAGAAGGCCATCCGTCCACCTCGTACGCCAGAAACAAGATCCGAACAGCCAAATACACGCCTTTATCTTTCATCCCCAAGAATCTTTGGTTCCAATTCCACAATGTAGCCAACATCTTCTTCCTCTTCGTCATTATCCTCGTTGTATGTATCCTCCCAAGCCATACTACCTTGTCGACCTCTGCTCACCTTTTAGATCTTCCCCATTTTTGGCAGCGTCAACCCCGGCCTCAGCGCCGTCCCTCTCATTGCCATCATCTGCCTTACCGCCATCAAAGATGCCATCGAGGATTACCGACGAACAGTCACCGACATTGAGCTCAACAACGCACCCGTTCATCGCCTCATGAACTGGGACAACGTCAACGTCGAGGTTGGCGACGTCTCCCTCTGGCGCAGGATTAAAAAGGCTACTTCTCGCTTCTTTGGCGGC
Organism: Paracorniculantispora psalliotae; assembly: GCA_002796755.1. Classification (NCBI taxonomy): domain Eukaryota; kingdom Fungi; phylum Ascomycota; class Sordariomycetes; order Hypocreales; family Cordycipitaceae; genus Paracorniculantispora; species Paracorniculantispora psalliotae. The sequence continues at coordinate 274,130 of PHFE01000092.1, forward strand.
ATCTGGTACGCCATTCAGAGCATTTGGTCCAAGCAGGCCAGACAGAAGCGAATTGAGCGCAAGGCCAAGGCCAACGGCCAAGGAGAGGAGGAGCCCAGACCTTCTGTCGAGACCCAGCGCACCCGCATGTCCATACGCCAGTCCATTGCCTCCAACTTTGGCAACCGCGAATCCGTCCACGAGGACATTCAAATGACCCCAGTGCCCTCGCCCTCGCCCCAGGGCCATATCAAGATTCAGGAGCCCGACAAGCCCGACCACGCCCGCCTCGCCGCCATGCAGGACATGAAGACGGACGTTATCAACTACCGCCGCGCTGCCACCAACGCCCGCTTCAAAAAGGACGCCTGGAAGAACATCATTGTCGGTGACTTTGTCCGCATCTACAACGACGACGAGCTCCCCGCCGATGTCATTATCCTTTCCACCTCGGACCCCGATGGTGCCTGCTACGTCGAAACCAAGAACCTGGACGGTGAGACCAATCTCAAGGTCCGACAGGCCCTCCGATGCGGCCGCTCCCTAAAGCACGCCCGCGACTGCGAGAGAGCCGAGTTTGTCGTTGAGAGCGAAGCCCCCCAGTCCAACCTCTACAAGTTCAACGGCGCCATCAAGTGGAAGCAGAATATCCCCGGTTACATGGACGACGAGCCTGAAGACATGACCGAGGCCATTACCATTGACAACCTGCTCCTCCGTGGCTGCAACCTCCGCAACACCGAATGGATCCTCGGCATCGTCGTCTACACCGGCCACGACACCAAGATTATGATGAACACTGGCATGACTCCCTCCAAGCGTGCCAGAATCGCCCGTGAAATGAACTTCAACGTCATCTGCAACTTTGGTATCCTCTTCGTCATGTGCCTGGTTTCCGCCATTATCAACGGCGCCGCCTGGGCAAGAACGGATACGTCCAAGAACTTTTTCGACTTTGGCTCTATCGGCGGCAATCCTGCAGTCACCGGCTTCATCACCTTCTGGGCTGCCATTATCAACTTTCAAAACTTGGTTCCCATCTCGCTCTACATCACTCTGGAAATTGTCCGCACGCTGCAGGCTGTCTTCATCTTCAGCGATGTTGAAATGTACTACGAGCCAATCGACCAACCCTGTGTGCCCAAGACGTGGAACATTTCCGATGATGTTGGTCAGATTGAGTACATCTTCTCCGACAAGACCGGTACCCTCACACAAAACGTCATGGAATTCAAAAAGGCCACCATCAACGGACACCCATACGGCGAGGCCTACACCGAGGCGCAGGCCGGTATGCAGAAGCGTGCCGGTATCGACGTCTCCGCCGAAGCTGATCGTATCCATGCCGAAATCGCTGAAGCCAAGGTCCAAGCCACTGCCGCTCTTCGCAAGATTTACGACAACCCCTACTTTTACGATGAGAGTCTCACCTTTGTGGCTCCCGATTTTGTCGCCGACATGGCTGGCGAATCTGGCTCCGCACAAAAAGAAGCCAACGAGCAGTTTATGCTTGCTCTGGCTCTGTGCCACAGCGTCATTGCTGAGAAGGCGCCTGGTGACAAGCCCCGCATGCTTTTCAAGGCCCAGTCGCCCGATGAAGAGGCCCTTGTTGCCACCGCCCGCGACATGGGTTTCACCGTCCTCGGAAGCTCGACTGATGGCATGGACGTCAATGTCCACGGCGAGGAACGTCACTACCCGATCCTCAGCACCATTGAATTCAACTCGACCCGCAAGCGCATGAGCTCCATTGTCAAGATGCCCGATGGCCGCATCGTCATCTTCTGTAAGGGTGCTGATTCTGTCATCTACTCTCGCCTCAAAAAGGGTGAGCAGCGTCAGCTCCGTCAAGAGACGGCCGAGCACTTGGAAATGTTTGCTCGCGAGGGTCTCCGCACGCTTTGCATCGCCATGAAGGAGCTTACGGAACAGGAATACCGCTCTTGGAAGACGCAGCATGACCTGGCCGCTTCGGCTCTGGAGGACCGCGAGGAGAAGATGGAAGCTGCAGCTGAGCTGATTGAGCAAGATTTCTTCCTCCTCGGTGGTACTGCTATCGAAGATCGCCTCCAGATTGGTGTCCCTGACACGATTGAGCTTCTCGGACAGGCCGGTATCAAACTTTGGGTGTTGACCGGTGACAAGGTGGAGACTGCCATCAACATTGGTTTCTCCTGCAATCTGCTGAACAACGACATGGAACTCATTCACCTGAAGGTCGACGAGGAAGCCAGCGAAGACGTTTCTGACGACATGCTGCTCGACGACTTGGAAAAGCTTCTGGACCAGAACCTGGCGACGTTCGGCATCACTGGCAGTGATGAGGACCTCAAGGCCGCCAAGAAGAACCACGAGCCCCCTGGTCCTACCCACGGTCTCGTCATCGATGGCTTTGCTCTCCGATGGGCCCTCCACGATCGTCTCAAGCAAAAGTTCCTTCTTCTCTGCAAGCAGTGCCGTTCCGTTCTCTGCTGCCGTGTCAGCCCTGCCCAAAAGGCCTCGGTCGTCGCCATGGTCAAGAATGGTCTCGATGTCATGACTCTCTCCATCGGTGACGGTGCCAACGACGTGGCCATGATTCAAGAGGCCGATGTTGGTGTCGGTATTGCCGGTCTCGAAGGCCGACAGGCTTCCATGTCTTCTGATTACGCCATTGGTCAGTTCCGTTTCCTCCAGCGCCTGGTCCTCGTTCACGGACGTTGGTCGTACCGCCGCCTGGCCGAGAGTATCAGCAACTTTTTCTACAAGAACATGGTTTGGGTGTTTGGCCTGCTTTGGTTCCAGATCTACTGCGACTTTGACATTACCTACCTCTTCGAGTACAGCTACATCATCATGTTCAACCTGTTCTTTACCTCGATCCCCGTCGGTGTTCTTGGTGTCCTGGACCAGGACGTTTCGGACAAGGTTTCGCTGGCTGTCCCTGAGCTGTACCGCACCGGCATCGAACGTCTCGAATGGACCCAGCGCAAGTTTTGGCTCTACATGTTTGACGGTGCTTACCAGTCTGTTATGGCCTTTTACGTCCCTTACCTCATCTTCAGCAACTCTCGCCCGGCTACGTTTAGCGGTCTCTCTGTCGCCGACAGGTACACCCTTGGTGCCTATGTTGGCCACCCGGCCGTGTTGACCATCAATGCCTACATTATGATCAACTCGTACCGATGGGACTGGCTCATGCTTCTCATCATTGCCATCAGTGACTTGTTCATCTTCTTCTGGACTGGTGTCTTTACTTCGTTTACCTCGTCGTCCACCTTTTACGGCACGGCCGCTCAGATTTACGGAGAGGCTTCGTTCTGGGCTTGCTTCTTCATCGTCCCTGTTCTGTGCCTGTTCCCGCGATTCTCCATCAAGGCCATGCAGAAAGTGTACTTCCCGTACGATGTGGACATTATTCGCGAGCAGGTATTCATGGGCAAGTTCGATTACTTGACGAACCCGAGTGGCAAGGAAGAAAGCAAGCCGGATTCGAAGAGAGCAGGATCGCACGGCAGCTCTAAGAGAAGCTCAAGAAAGTCCAAGCACATGCAGTTCGCCAGTGTGGACGAGGACCTGCGACCAATCTACCCACCTTCGACGGTGACGCAGCATACGTACAACGGGGCACACAGCCAACAAGGCAGTGCCGACACGACCAATATGCCACGGTACTCGGTCGAGAACCCGCTGCATCGCATCTCGACGGATCGCCCGCGACCCTCGTATGACCGCATGCGTGCGTCGATGGACCGTACAAGGGCCAGTTTCGAGGCTAGCAACGACTTTACTTCGGCCGCTCGCCTGTCGCGGATAGAGTCGTCTCACTCGCGTGGAAACTCGCACTCGCACACGGGCATCATCCGCAGCCGCCTGCGCGCCCTATCGTCGCTTTCCAGAAAGTCGGACGCTTAGTGGCCGTCTGAGCGCCTGTCATCTGGCGATTCCTGACGAGTCGTTGCGTTGCCCCTGTACATATCGAACGATGCATAATGTCACACCATTTCTTTACCATTTCCGCCGGCAGGGCGGTGTCGCGCGCCCCCGACACTCAAACCTGCTTGTTGACGACTTCGCATGAGCCATTTACCGGTGCTTGCACTCGGGTACTACATTTTTAACTTGGTTGGAATACAGTCGAGCGAGTCTGCAGACTGGGCCAGGCCCTCCTGGGAAGAGGATCGCTTGGTCTTGTTTCTTGCGACTCTCTGTTTTTATTGCCGCGCGTTTTTCATAATATTTTTCTACCTGCTATTACTTGTTTTTTCTCTTTAATTGCGATTGCATCTTAGAATTTTCCGCTGCATTTTCACCATGCAGACATACACACACACACCACACACTACTACCTTTTCTTTATTTATCTGCTCTTTTTTCTATACACATTGACACTTTTTATTTGGGTTTCTGTCTTTTGAAGAGGAGAGGCGTTTTTTTCTGTATTTTCTGAAAGGGGGAGGAAACAAAAACTTGTCTGTTGAATCCTTTTTTTGATTGAGAGAGAGGGATAGGGAATGTACATAGCATTGTCCCAGCTTAAAAGGTGTCGGTGGAGGATTTCGTTTTTGGAGACGACTGAATAGAAAAACTGTCTTGAAACAAATTTTTTGAAGCTGTGATGTGCCAGCAAGTCAATTCATAATATGGTAAAAGACAAGAAATGCTCATTATGTGCCCAGTCGCGGGACTGCGTCCTGTACCTGATGCTAAATCGGCCCCACACCAGCTCCTCGAAAAGTTATGAAGCGATCCCCTCCTGACCCTGACTTTAACCACAACCTCTAACGTGACAACCCCCTCAACACCCAATTGAGTCAATTTCGGTTTGTCAACAACCAAACATGTCCGTCATGGAAGCGTACAAGGCACGCGCGCTGTCTCTCTTCCACAGAGGCAGTGACTTTGCCCAGCCGTACCTCGAACAAGTCCCGTACGCCCCTCCATCTATCCCCCCCCCCTGGTGTCGTTGACATTCGTTTTCTAACAAAGATGCAATATTCAGCACCCCGATCCTGCAAGGCAGCGTGGCGGTCGTCGTCATACTCCTCTCGATTGTCTTTGTCCGCGCCGCGCAGGCTTCCGCCGCCGCCCGTCCACGCTTCTACACCCTCACGCCCCCGTCACCCGATGCTTCCGCCTCGGGCAAGCCCGCCGCCGCCAACTCCTCGCATATTGCGTGCTACGCGCCCGCCACCGGCCAGTTCCTCGGCAACGTGCCCGCCGCCTCGCCCACCGATATCGACGCCGCCGTGACCGCTGCGGCCGCCGCTCAGCGCATCTGGCGCACGACGACGTTTGCGCAGCGCAAGGCCGTGCTGCGCAGCATGCTGCAGCACGTCATGGACAATGCCGAGGCCATCTGCCGCGTCGCCGGGCTGGATAGCGGCAAGACGCTCGTCGACGCGCAGCTCGGTGAGATTCTGGTCACGGTCGAACGGCTCCAGTGGACGCTGTTGCATGGCGAAAAGGCGCTCGCGACGGAGAAGAGGCCGACGAACCTGCTCATGTCGTATAAGCGCAACACGGTGCGCTACGAGCCGATGGGCGTCGTCGCGGCGCTGGTGAGCTGGAACTATCCCTTCCACAACATGCTCGGTCCCATCATCAGCGGTATCTTCGCGGGCAACGGCGTCGTGGTCAAGGTGTCGGAGCAGACGGCGTGGTCGAGCAAGTATTTCACGGATATAGCGCGCGGCGCGCTGGCGGCGCACGGGTTCGACGTCAATCTGGTGCAGACGTTTGCGTGCTGGCCGAAAGAGGCCGAGTTTCTGACGGCGCATACGGGATTATCGCACATTACCTTCATCGGCAGCCAATCCGTCGCGCACCACGTCGCAAAGTCCGCGGCCAAGGCGCTCACGCCCGTCGTCGCGGAGCTCGGCGGCAAAGACCCGTTCATCGTGCTCGACTCGGCGGCCAAAGACCTGCCGCGGATCGCGGAAGTCATCCTGCGCGGCACCTTTCAAGCCGCGGGGCAGAACTGCATCGGCATCGAGCGCGTCATTGCGTCGGGCGCCGTCTATGACAAATTGGTTTCAATGCTCGCGCCGCGCGTGCAGGCCATTCGTCTCGGGCCCGACGCCGACATGGGCGCCATGATCTCGTCTGCGTCGTTTGATCGTCTGGAAGCTCTCATCGACGCTGCGGTGGCCCAAGGCGCGCGGCTGCTCGCGGGTGGAAAACGCTACACTCACCCTGACTACCCCGACGCAACATACTTTGCGCCGACGATGCTCGTGGATGTGACACCGGACATGGGCATCGCAAGACAGGAGTGCTTCGCGCCGGTGCTGACGCTCCTGCGCGCCGAGGCGTCGACGGCGGACGCCATGCTCGCTGTGGCCAACGCCCCCAACTTTGGTCTCGGCGCCTCTGTCCACGGCTCCGAGCGCGATCCCGCCCTGCAGCCCATCGTGAGCGGCTTGAAAGCGGGCATGGTGGCCGTGAACGACTTTGCCGTGTATTACGCCGTGCAGCTTCCCTTTGGCGGCGTGCGCGGCTCAGGCTACGGACGCTTCGCGGGACAGGAAGGTCTGCGCGGGCTGTGTAATATCAAGAGTGTCTGTGAGGACCGCTTCGGCTGGCTGGGCGTGCGCACGGGCATTCCGCCGCCGATGCAGTATCCGGTCCCGAATCAGCGCAACAGCTGGCGGTTCGCGCATGGGGTTGTCGAGGTGGGCTATGGAGAGCCGCCGCGAAAGGTGAAGGGCTTGGTGAGTATGCTGAAGAACATGTAATATGCCAACAAGGGGAGGGATGGTAGATACTGTACAATACAAATAATAATTTAATACATTACAATAGCTAAGGGAAGGTGAAAAAAACGTGGTGTTGCATTCTGTAAACTACCTATTACACTCTTCTCGGTGTGGCATTCTGTGAACTGCCTTTCTTACTCCCGGGGGTTCCATTCTGAACTACCTATTATCCCCCGGTGTTGCAGTCTGTCAACTGCTCATTTTACTCCCAATGTTTTCCATAGCTAGCAAAGTATTCCCAAGGCTCCTTTCGGCCATTCAACTCCCAATTTTCCGTTTTCCGTAGCTAGCAAATGTATCCTCGAGGCTTCTTCTGCCTCACATGGCAATGTCCAACTTGATGTTCACCAGCCCTGCACGGCGGTGGAAGCTCCCCAGGCCGAAGGAGCCGGTCCAGTTGGCGCCGGGATCGTGGCAGGTGCTGGAGGTGCACCCCATGAGGCCGCAGGCTGTACAGGCTGCGCGGGAGCAGCCGGGGCGCCCCAACTATTGGCAGCGGGCGCGGCGTGCGCGGCGGGTGCGGCGACTGCAGCTGGAGGAGTGGCAGGCTCAACACCCCAGCCACCGGCCGCGGGCGCAGCAGGTGCGGCGGCGCCTCCCCAGCCATTGGAGGCGGCGGCGGGAGGAGCAGCAGCAGGTTCCGCGCCCCTGCCGCCGGACGCAGGTGGTGGTGCTTCAAGAGCAGCTGGTCCAGCGGCCTCGCCTCCCCAAGCACCGGCCTCACCGTCCTGAGGACCGGCCTGGTACTCGTTGGGATCAAAGTCGGATTCCGTCTCGAACTTGATCGCGGCGCCCTGGGCAATGTCGGGTTTGTAGATTTCCAGAAAATCGGGAATCTCCTGGTTGGTCTCCAGCAGAGTGCGGGTGAGCACGCTGGCAATGGCCTCGTCCCTCTCTGTGAAGAGAGAGGTCGCGACACCGCGGTGACCGATGCGTCCAGTGCGCCCTGTTGGTGTTAGCGAAGCCCAAGAGAAAGAAGAAAAAGAGAAAGAAGAGGCCAAGACATACCGATTCTGTGAGTGTATTCTTCAATACCGCCGTGATCCATGGAAGGCAGATCGTAGTTGATGACATGCATAACATTGCGGACATCGATGCCACGAGCGGTGACACCAGTTGCAATCAAAATCGGAGCCGTTCCAGCTCGGAATGAACGCATCGCAGCCTCGCGTTCGAGCTGAGTGCGGTCGCTGTGCATAGAGGTGACTGGCAGCTTCATGTTGAACAAAAAGTCATCAAGACAGTCCACCTCCTGGCGGCTGTTGGCGAAGATGATGGTGCGAACGCCATGCATCTCGTTGAGAAGTTGCAGAAGCATGTTGCGCTTCTCATGGGGCTCAGACTGGACGATGATCTGCTTGATGTTTTCTGTGGTGCTGCCGGCACGACCGACGCGGAAGCGGACGTGGGCGGCGGCAAGATGCTCCTTGGCAAGGTCGCGAGCCTCCTTGGGGAAAGTGGCAGAGAAGAGTCCATACTTGACGTTGCCCTCATCCTGGTCTGCAAAAGTTAGTAAGAATGAAAGCAAATGGAAAGGAAGAACGTACCGCCTCCGAGCATGATCTTCTGGATATCTTCCTGCCATCCGATATCAAGCATCTCATCGGCCTCATCGATGATGAGGTACTTGAGGCGACGGAGGGTGAGAACACGGGGCTTGTTCAGGAAGCTGACCAAGCGGCCAGGGGTGCCGATCAGAACATCGCAGCCGCGGGTGAGAAGGTTGATCTGCTCAGGCACGGGAGTGCCGCCGTAGATAACACACGGGCGAAGCATGGTGCGGTAGCAGAACTTTCTGGCCTCGTTGAAAATCTGCACTGCCAGTTCGCGGGTGGGTGCAACAATGAGGACCAAGGGCTCAGCGGTGACTTCATCCCTTCCCGGGCAAAATGTGGCAGGGTTGGGTCGAGGAGCAGCAAGCTTTTTGGTCTTGCCCATCAGACGGCTGAGAATGGGAATCATATAAGCGCCAGTTTTGCCGGAGCCTGTTTGGTTAGCATGAACAGCTGGTGCAAACGGAACGAAACATACCAGTTTGTGCAATGCCAATCACATCACGGCCCGACACAATGGCTGGGATGGTGAACTTTTGGATGGGCGTTGGATGAGTGTAGCCTGCCAGCCTAACGTTTTCGACCATGGTGGGATGTAGGCCGGCTTCTTGGAAAGATCTGATCGGCTCAACCTTGACAGGACCTTCTTGCTGGACCTCGATGCTGTCGATTCTAAAGAACGTTAGTACTCTTCAAGAAGCGAAAGAGGGCACATACTTTCTGAAGTCGAGACCAGTTCGTTCATGCCTGGTGGCAGGGTCTCCGAACAGCTCAAGCTCGAGAGCCGGGATCGCAGGCCCGACCTCTCCGAACTCGTCGTCCCACTGATAAATAACAGCATTCCCGTCAAAGGTACCTGAACCGATGGTTACAGGCTGATTGGGATCAGACGGGACGCTCTGCTCCAGACCGTGGTCCGGAGGGGGCTGAGAATGCCCATCCATGATTGCAGATGGGAAGATGAACTAGGCGCAACCGTGAGTTTCGAGAAGAGGATAGGAGCAGATGTTTCTGCTCCGAGAGAACATGAGAGCGATAGACCAACCTGCTGCGTGGAGGTGAAAGGGCTGCCGGTGGATTGAAGGCTCGTGGAGCCAGTTAAAACCTCACCCAGTGCAGAGACTGAACAGGGATGAAGAAGAAGAGGAGAGAGAGTGTGTGAGGAATTGAGACGGCTGAGTGTTTAAATAAACAAAAACAAAGGTGTTGGCAGCTGGCAGCTGACGGTTGGCAGCTGGCAGGCGGCCGTTTGCAGAGGTTGGCGAGGCAGCAGAGCAGAAGCTGAGAGTTTTCAGACGAGGAGTGTGCGTGCAGGGTTCATGAAGAGGAAAAAGGAAACAAATAATGCATCAAGTTAAATATCGTGTTGTATTTACATGCAGTGTTGCTGCGAAGTCTATCTTTCATCATGATGGTGGGGAGCCCGTCGCTGCAGACGGCTCTCTAATGTCTTTTATCTGGCCCTTATCCAAACCGGACCAGTGAAGCATGATGGCCCGGTGCAATACCTTATTCATGCGCAAACTGTGTATCCCCCTATGTGAATGCATCGATCTATCCGGCGAAATCATGCAGCCGGCCGTGGCAGCGCACCTCCCTCTCATCCGTTTCATAACCTACCACAAGTCAAGCAGGTCTTTCGTATCCAGTGCTGTTGATACCTCAAAGTCCTTCATACCCTTTGCAAGCACCTGTTCCAAGCTCACAGCCGCGCGCCCCGTCACTCCGCCCTCCTTTTTCGTCTGGTCGATGCCTTTCAGGATCGCCTCCAAGAAGCGCTTGTGGAAGATTTGCTGCCGCGCCTCCTTGTTCTGGTACATTTCCGCGTCCTCGTCCCGCTGCGCTGTAAACAGATTCAGGTACTCAAAGGCATTACCCGACCGCGGTATGCGGTACATGTTGTCCCAGAACTGCGCATTCGTCGGCGCAGCCGCCACCTCATCCTTGAAGCCCGCCTGCAGAAACTTGGTCAGCGTCGCAATCTGCCGCGCGCGGTTCTGCGCGTCCTTTGGTTTCAGCGTCGTGCGCGCGTTGGCCGCTGACGTCCAGCCCTTGGTCGACGAGGCGACAGCCCAGCCCATGACGGCGCAAAACGTCGTCAGCGTGCGCACCCACCCGCCCGGGCACGTCACCAGGTCATCGTCGGCGACGTCGAGCAGCCAGTCCATAGCTGCGAGCGCGTCGTTGCTGATGTCGCTGGAGAGGTGCGTCATGCCCGCGCGGACGAACATGATGCTGTGCTCGATGACGGCGTGCACCTCATCGGCGGGCAGCACGCGCAGCAGCTTGAGCAGCTGCTGGCGGACGGGCGTCGCGCTGTCCGAGATGAGCGGGACGAGCTTGGTGAGCACGGCGGCGGTGCCGACCGGGTTGACGGGCGGCTCGAGCGCGAGCTGGCTGGTGAGGTAGGCGAGTGCGTCTTTGCGCTGCTTGTCGGAGCGGGAGGAGGAGGCAAGGGAGAGGTTGTGCTTGAACTGCTGGACGACGTCGGGTGCTTCGGTCGACAGGGACTGGTGGCCCATGACAATGGCTGCGGATGTGAGCGCGCGTCTGTGATGACAATGCCGGAATGCGTACCTTTGGACTTGAAGCTAGTATCTGTAAAGTTGGAGGCCTTGGCTTTCGTCTTGCCGACTTTCAATTTCGTTTTCTGCGACAGTTAGTATTGGTCGGCGGTGGTCGAGGCATGGTGTGCGTACCTGAAAGTCCTTGGCCTTCTCCTTCTTCTTCTTCATGCTGGAACCCATTTTGGCGGATTTATGATATATTCGTCGTCTATCAAAAACAAAACAGTTTATCGCCGTTTATATTCCAGCGCAATTGTCAAATTGGCTTTGCAATGTCGTCGACGAGGTAGAGGGGCAGGAAATTTTGGCGGTGTCGCCAGGCAAAATTGGAGCAGCGCGCGACGGCGCAGTGTCACTGCATCCACATCCCCACCACAGCAGCAGCTGGATCGGGGTCTAGCGATACCGCCCCTCGAGCTTCACACCTCCATAACACTGTACCGGTCAAATACAATACTCTTTCACGATGGCTGATCTGACCAACGTACGTGAAGGCGACGAGAAACCCGGCGACTTTAAATTCATGTGCTAATTGCATGCAGGGAAACAGCGCCATCCTGGACGAGAAGCTGGCGCGCCTGTCTAAGAAGCCCGGCGTCAAGGCCAGCATCGTCATTGACCGGGCGAGCGGGTCGATTCTCAAGACGAGCGGCGACGTGTCGGTGCTCGGTACGACGCAGTCGCGGAGCGCGTCGACGGCGGCGTCCTTTTCCAACGAGCCGGCCGCGGCCGAGGAGAGCACCTCCAAGGGCATCGACGACTTTGCGGCCATGGTCTGGAAGTTTGCCAACAACTCGGGCGAGATGGTGGAGGAGATGGACAAGGATGTATGTGATGCTTTGTCTGTGGTCTGCGTTTGAAGGAGGAAAAGAGAATGCTGACAGAACTAGGACGAATTGCGGCTGCTGCGACTACGAACCAAGAAGCACGAGATTGTGATTGTGCTGGATCCGAAATATCTATTAACAGTCATTCACGACACGCCGACGTCTTGAAAAACTTGTGGATGATGAATATAGGCAAAGCAAAAGATGTGGGTGGGCAGGCCGCGATACGCAATAACGTTGAAGGCGCGCGATTCCGACGAAACCCAACATGTGAATGAAGATACCCTTTCTACATGAGTCGCACGACAGCGCAACGACGGAAAACGAGTTCGGGAATACGAGCTTGGAAATGTACATATTTAATTACCACGTACTTGTCCCTGCGGTCTTGCGCAACCACGAGCATACCCGCACAGGACCATGGCTCACATGGCATCAATATTGTTGCAGAAGCTCCAAAATATAGACAAACATCTGTATTCCAACTGCCAATCTGTTGGCCCGCACAATCTCTTATCTTTATTGTGCCTGATTTAACACCTAGTATATAGTACACATTTGCCCATTCAACCCAAGTCCTCCGCACCCGTGGCATGCGTCTATCCCCGTCATCATGCAAAAAGACTAGCGCTTCCAAACAGTTTCATATTATATGTGTGTTTTCTTGTTGTTGTTCCGATAGCATGGAGTGGTTTACGCAGCGGCGGTACCGGGCGCGGGCGCGGTGGCGGCGCCGCCAGAGCGGTCGGGAGGGGGCATGAAGAGCGGCATGTACGTGACACCGAGGGCCATGACTGCAGCGACGTCAGCAGGGGAAAATAAAACGTGGTGGGATGTATGTATGCCATTGTTGGGAGAAACGTACCGGAAAGACCGACGTTGAAGTAGCCAGGTGTGCTGTTCTTCTTGCTGTCGGCGCTCTCGCCGAGCCAGTTCTGGATGGAAAAGACGACACCAGCCCTGCCAACACGTTAGTAATTGTCTCGATAATCTCTTATGCAACACCTATTGCTGTCGAAAAGCTGTCGTATTCATCGTGGTCGGGATCGGTGGTGTCGAGTCATGGAAACGTACCAGCCAACAAACTTGTTCCTCGTGAACATGGCGGCCATGGGCATCGTCGACGAGAGCGTCGAGCCGAATTCCGGGTTATCGCCCTTGGAGGAGGGCTCCTGGTACGGAACAACTGTTCAATTCGTTAGTCCAGCATTCTCGTTTCGTTTCCGCGCAGAGGGGTTGGCCGGGGTGCTGGCGCTCTCCTGAGCGGAGAATCGCCAATGCGCGGCGAGCGCATCGCGACGCTGGTCAAAGGGGGACAAATGAGGAAACGTACTCAGTTCCGCACGACGCATGTCCTTGTTGGGCGCCATTGTGAAATGTGGTGAGAGGGTGACGATGGTGGGTTGGGATGGAGAGGGAAGTGCGCCGTGGTGGTTTGAGCTGGGCGAAAGTCTGGGGTCTGCGCCGCAAGGGACCAATCTAGCCTAGCGTGGCCCCAATTCACCAACGGCGCAGCTTGACAGGACTGGACGGGAAGATATATAACAAACGACTTATTGAATGGAGTTGGAGTTGTATTAAAATTCAAAGTAAAGAAGTACATGCTAGTCCGCTCATCATACGTTCGAGAATCATCAAAAAATATTGTATACATTTAGTGTTGGAGCCATTTTTCATGTTTCAATCCACCCGCACCACCACTTTATAGCCCAGCGCGCCGGCTTCCCGAATCGCGCAGGCCAGGCAGCCTCGCTTGCGGCGGCTGATGATAGCATTCCACCCTTGCTCGGAGCAGAGGGCGCGGACCAAAATGTCCAGGTCGGAGCCCGCCTGCCGCTTGTGGGACTCGTAGTGCATCTGGGCGGCAAAGGAGAAGCTGTGCTTGCGGTCGGCCTGGGGCGAGCTCGACGGCGACACGATGCGCTCGAGCACGGGGCTCTGCGGCAGCTCGACGATTTGCGTCATGCAGTCGATGACCAGGACGGCGTTGCCGGGGGCCTTGTTGTCGGGGTGGCCGACGCCGAGGAGCTCGGAAAGTGGCAGCTGCTTCTTCTGGATGACTTCGGACACGTGCATGACTTTGTAGTTGAAGAATTTGTGCAGTGGGTGGCCTAAGCGTGTTAGAGTGACAAATAGTGCAAGAAGGGCGGTAAAAACATACCCATACGGTGAAGAGCTCGTGATGTGTTGCCGAGAGACGCCTCGCCAGAAACGTCGATTTCACGAATGGTTGGGCTGGACGGCGACTTGACAAATCGGACGCCGCGTGGCGGCGAGCACGGGTGGGCATTGACAAAGGTAACGTCGTAGAGCAGGGAGAAAATGTGCTGCCTGTCGGGAAGGCCGTCGATGCCGACTCGGAAGGTGAGCGAGGCCGGCTGCGAAAAGAGATCCGGCGCGGGCGCCGACTCGTGCCGGGGCGTGGCCATGATCTCGGGCAGTGGTGTGGGATGGAGCGACACATTCGAGGGGGACAGCTGCAAGGCGCCGAAATCGACGTAGACGTTGGGCGGCGGCGTCTTGTACCGATTTTCCCAGGGCATTGTGAAGTCGGCAGGGGTGCATGCTTCATCGGTGCTGTCGCCAACAATGGAGGAGTCGCGCTCGAGTCGTCGCTTAGCCCAAACCCTGGACTTTTTACCCAAGTTTGCAACATCATCTGTGCCGCGTTAGATAAAAGAAACAAATTAGAGTGAGTCAACTTACCAGCAACGTCTGCTACGTCAATATTCAGCCAGCCTTCATTCACACCTGTTGGCACAATGTCTGTGGAGACCCAGCCCATGCACTCGGCAGAGCCCTTGCCGGCGGCGAGCACGCGACCAACAATGCATGACGTGCTCCAGAAGCTCATGCCGGAATAAACAAATCCGCCGCAGAGATTGGCAAAAGAGCCTAGTTTGCTCATGGCGATGTCGTCATTCTCCAGCAACGTGGCCATTAAGAAATGGGACAAGCCATCGCCGGGCAACATGAGCCCAAAGACGTACGACTTGGACATCCAGCCAGATGGATGGAGAGCGGCGGCTAGTCGTCTGCGCCGAGCTCGAGCTCGCTCTCTGTGATTGCCTCGCTGACAGGTAACGTCCCATGTTCCGAAATAGTCGCCCTTGGCGCCGTCCTTTGACTTGGAGTCGTATCCACAATCACACATGGAAGTGTCCGGCTTCCTCTTCACAGATTCCTGCATATGTGCGGTAATCCGCGCCTCATAATCGTCAATACCGGGCCATCTCAGCTTCTTGGCGAAGTGAATCAAGCCGTCGACTTGGCGTTGGCCGTGTCGTCCCTTGATTATGTAGTGACGTGCGGGAAACGCTGGCGTCAGGTGATTCTGATCCGGACGGTGTTTGAAGGGCATGTGGCTTGCAATGGCGGCGAGCCAGTTAGCGCTCTTGGCCTTGATTTGATCCATAGTCGTCGTAGGCCCTCGGTCAACAGCTGGTTCTTCATTGGACACCTCCTTTTCTTCAGGAGCTCCCTCATTGGGTGTATCAGCCTGAGCAGGCTCATCATCGGCTACGACTTCAATGTTGTCAAGCCAGCTGCGCGCAAGCAGCAGAGACCATTTCACAGTTGAGTTGGCGGCGCGCTCAAACTGAACGACATCCATAGGTCGAAAAGCTCCGGCACCATATTCCTCGCCCTGTGTGACGGCATCCAGCCGGATCAGAAGCTCTGTCGCCATGAGAATCTGCAAAAGAAGCCAGTACTTTTCCTCCGCCATATCATCCGCGCACTCGGTATTGTGAATGCCGGAGTCGCCATCGAGTCGGTCGCCGTGCGGTTCTCCCCAAAGGATCTGGCCGAGACGAATGCGCCACTCGACATGCGACAAGTCAATCCAGACATTGGCAGTGCCGAGACATTTGAGGAGGCCGACAATTTGGTTTGTCAGGCTGTGGCTATCTTTTTTGTCGACGGCAATGTAGCGCGGGCGCATAAAATGACCAAACAGATCGTTGTAGGTCTCCGACGATTGGTGCTTTTTTAAATCGTTATTTCGATAAATCTGACCGTTGCGCCGCAGGCGGCCTAGAACCTCGGACTCGGGAATGCGATGTAGCCAGCCATCGTTGCTAAGCATGAGGTCGCGTGCGTCGATGATGGCGCGGGCCTTTTTGCCGATGCTGTCGAAGCCAAACTGCTCCTCCTCCAACGCATCGCTAACGCCGAGCTCGAGCGCGGCCTGGTAGCCCATGGTGCCTTTCTCCACGCCCTGCAGGCTCAGCATGTTGGGGCGCTCGCGACAGCGCACGAAGAAGTGGGAGCGGCTGCGGCGCGCGGCCTGCTGCTTCCCCGCGGCGTCATGGTTGAGGTCGCGCGTGAGATGCGGGTGCGCCGTGGCGCCGCTCCAGGCTTTGGCTTCGATCTGGCAGTGGTCGGTCAGGTCGCGGATCTGCAGGTTCTCGTCAAAGGGAAATGCGACGGAGGGACTGGGGATGGAGATGAAGGGTCCCTCGTTCCGGGCAAAGTACTGGGGCGCGCCCGAGAAGAGCTTCTCCAGATCTTCCTCGCTGAGCGTCGCCATGGTGTCTAGACGAAAAAGGCGCAATGGGCAAGGAGGTATCGCGCTGGCATTGAGGTCCGAGACGTTCGGGATTCGAGACAGATGGGCGGCTACAGGTACAGTGACCGACCGATTCGGCGGGGTCGTCTTTGAACGAACGAGGTTGGTGGAGAGCTTGTAGCTCGAACCGTCGGCCAATGACGTCGTTTACGGCCGAAAGACGAAGAAGAAGAAACGGAAAGAGTCGCAATGAACGCGTAGATGTATCGTTGAGAAACTAATGAGGAACGACGGATTTGGGAACCGGCAAGCCTGCGTAATCAAGATGACATGATGAGCGCAGAGTACGTACCTGAGGTCAGTCGAACGAGCTGCCTGCATTCGGCGCTGGCGCGAAGCCTAGCCGGGAAAGGAGGCACGGGGTCGGCCGGCACTGTGGGGGATCAGCCCACGCCGTGGTCGCGCGAAGGACAGGGAAAGACATGATGATTATTGCAATTGGCGAGAGAAATGATGTTGTAGGTTTGATATATCTTTTTGACGATACAAAGACGTGTTTATCACGGCATCAGCCGAGAATGCGCAGCTGCAGCGGGCCAGGCCGTCGTTACAGCGCATTCGGTGCCCTGAGGAACTGTAACCAACTATTTTTAGGGGCTGCGGCGCCATTTTCCGGGGTCGACCCCACTGAAGCAGGGGCGCAGAACGCTCGCTGGTGCTAAATGGGCGTGGTCAACATCATCCCTGTCCAGGTCTATGAGCTGGAGTGCAATGACGCTCTATAATTATACAGGGGTCTCAATTGAGGCAAGTCGTAATCTACTAGTTAAGATCTCCATTACAAGGTTGCAGTTAGCAGTAACGAGCTCCAGCCATGAGGACATTGTCTCCAATCTGTAGGGAACAAAGAAGAGGCAGAAAGAATAAGAGAAAATTAAAAAGACGAGATGAAAGGGTCATTTATATAATAGACGTTCCTATTATGCTGCAAAATCTCCTGCCGGCCCCTTGTATCATCTGCCAATGGTGCAGCTTGGCGGGTGCACGCTGAAACACAGGCGGAGACAGTCTGTGTGTCGTCGCGGGTCGCAGGGCCGCTGTCAAAATCTTTGGTGAAAAAGGTATTTTGAGCACAGATGTTGCACTCTATTCTATTTTCTATTCTCTAAAAGTTTTTCTACTCTTCAGTACAAAAAACTGTGGCTATAAGCCTTTGAATCTCCCGCATTGCCCTTCACCACCATATACAATGCAACTACCCTCGATAACACTGCTGCTGTGGACGGCGTCTCTGGCCAGCGCCGGAATTGTCATCACACCAATCAAGGACAACATGATTGTGCCGAAAACCTCTGGCGACTGCTTCTTTGGAGTGGTGACGCCACAAGGTTGCGGGTAAGTACTATGAGAAAAGAGCTGAGGCAACTACTAACTTGTATAAGACCGAAGAGAGGCTAGATAATACCCACGATCGAATAATTTACACATACGAAACTGAGAGACGAAGAAATCGAGGAATGGGGAAAGAAAATGAATTGCATATGCCAGGAGCATACGATACGCATCACCATACTACATATTAATACTGCATCTACACATCCATAGATATCCATATACGCACGAATCTACCCACTGCTCATCTTGAGCGTCAAATATTCTCTACTCTTCTTGTCTTCCAAAAAATGTAGACCATCAATTAGTAAGAGGGCACTCTCTCACTGCTCGTATTACTACTACCTCGGACACTGTTGAAACACCTCGGGTCCTTGTGAGAATGCCCTCCTCTGCAGCTGTTGTATATCTCGAAACCGGCACCGCACCTGGCCGGTCCAGACCCCAGGGGAGTTTCAGACCGCCACCACACCCCGTTTGATTTGATCCCTGCGCGCCCCAAACGGCCCTTACTCATACCTAACAAGCCGGTAGGCATTTATGCCGTGCGATTAATTCTGTCCCAAGATGCATTTCAGACGGGGAAAAGGTTTTCAAGGTAGTCAATGCAAGTCGGCAAGAAGAAAGTGAAAGACCGCGATGGTGGAAATGCACACGTAAAATAAACCATTCAATTCATGATGAAAAACCTGCAATTCATGGGGATCCCTAAACCAAGTCTTCCAAGCAGATAGGCATCCGATTGCCACCAATGCAGGAAAACCATGAGTCCGTCCAAAATACATAGGAAATAATAAAAAAAGTAAAATAAAAAAGGATAACCCAACTACAAACCGTTTTCTCGTCCTCAAGAAAAACCCAGCCTCAAATCGTAATGCCTCTCCGCTTAGTGGTGATGTGTTTTTTCCCGTGTAAGCAGAGAGAAAGGGCAACAGTTTACGACAGATCCGAGATGCACTGGGCCATCTGGTCGTCGCACGCCGGCATCTCGACATCCTTGACGGCGCCCGACTGCACGCCGTTCTGGCACGCCGCGCGCTGCATCTCGCACGACCGCTGCACCGCCTCCGTCTTGGTTGTGAAGCTGTTGCCCATGACGCCAAAGGGGCGGTCCTTGTCGCTGGTCTCGCTGATTTCGGGCGCGCCGACGCCGCCGAGGGCCGCGGCCTTGACGGCACCGCCCTTGCCTTTACCGGCGGCCGCGGCCTTGCCGCCGTTGTTCACCTGGCCGTTGTTGACGAGGCCGCCCTTGTTAGCGTTGCCTTGCTGTCCTTGGCCTTGCTGTCCCTGACCCTGCTGGCCGGTCTGGCCCTTCTGACCGGCTTGACCTTGGTTGCCCTGGCCGGCCTGACCTTGCTGGCCAGTTTGGCCCTTCTGACCGGTCTGGCCCTGCTGGCCGGTCTGGCCCTTCTGGCCGGCTTGACCTTGGTTGCCCTGGCCGGCCTGACCTTGCTGACCGGTTTGGCCCTTCTGGCCGGCTTGTCCTTGGTTGGCGTTGCCTTGACCATTGTTGACCTGGCCATTGTTGACAAGACCACCCTTGCCAGCGTTGCCTTGCTGACCATTGCCTTGCTGACCATTGCCTTGCTGACCATTGCCTTGCTGACCATTGCCCTGTTGACCATTGCCCTGTTGACCATTGCCTTGCTGACCATTGCCCTGTTGACCATTGCCCTGTTGACCATTGCCCTGTTGACCATTGCCCTGTTGACCATTGCCCTGTTGACCATTGCCCTTCTGACCGTTGCCCTGTTGACCGTTGCCTTGCTGACCGTTACCCTTCTGGCCGGCTTGTCCTTTGTTGGCGTTGCCTTGACCATTGTTGACCTGACCATTGTTGACTAGACCGCCCTTACCAGCGTTGCCTTGCTGACCATTGCCCTGTTGACCGTTGCCTTGCTGGCCGTTGCCTTGCTGACCTTGGCCACGGTTGGCCTGACCATTGTTGTTGTTGTTTCCGTTGCCGTTACCGCCAACAGTGAAACGAACGCAGTCATCCTGGGCACCACGCTGGGCCACAGGCATGAGGACGGGTTGATGGTTGGACGAAGACGACATGCTGCACAGGCGGTAGTTGCCGGCGGGCAGGCCACCTGTGACCTTGGCCGAGAGCAGACCGCGACCGTTGCCGGCGTCGTTGATACCCTTGAAAAAGGCAAACTTCTGGGGGTCCAGCGGCTGGGTAGGGTTGAGGGTGCGGCCCGTGTCCTGGACAGTGACGTGGGTGTGGCCGATGATGACACCCTGCTGGTTGAGATCCTGCGGCGCCGAGTAGTAGGTGTTGGTGGCGTTGGTGAAGGAACCGGGGGCAAAGTTGATCATCTGCACCTGAATGTCAAAGTCCTGCTTGGCGGCGATGTTGTCGCCGTTCTGGGGGTTGATGAAGACGCTGGAGACCATCTTGGTGGTGGAGGGAATGTTACCCATCGCTGGACACTGTTAAAATGGAACGTAGTCAAGAAATGTGAGGATACGTACGAATACCGTTGCAAGATCCAGTGCGGACTTGGGCGCCGTTGGTCAGCGTCTTGCCCTGGCAAAAGTTGATGAAGTTGTTGTTGGAACTGTAATTACGTTAGTCGTGCCCGAAATAGAAACCAAAGCGGTGACATACGTCGCAGAGGCGGCTTGCTGGTTGGATCCGGGGTTGTTGCCATCGTTGGCCGAACCACGCTGCAGGACATTTTGAGCCAGCTGCAGACCACCACCGCCGCCATTGTTCTGGTTGTTACCACCCTGGTTGTTACCACCCTGCCTGTTGCCACCCTGGTTGCCACCCTGGTTGTTGTTCTGGTTGTTGTTCTGGTTGCCTCCGCGGTTGGCTCCATTGTTCCCTTGGCGGTTCTGACGACGCAGCATGGCGGCGTGGACTGGGGAGCGGCGGATATCGGCAGCGTCGACGAGCATGGCTGCGCCCACGAGGGCTGTAAGAAGAGCCTTGATTTGCATGTTGAAAAAACTGTCTAGTCGAAACGATTGAAGGATACTAGACGATATATTGTTGTTTGAAATAAGGAGAGAAAAGCCGCACCAAGTCACAATCTATGGTTCCAGACCGATGATGATTGTAAACGAGAGTCGATGAGCAGAGAAAGAGTCGTGGATCGTGAGAGAGAGTAAAGGAACGAACGAACGCGGAAGACAAAGCAGCCCAGCACGCTCAAGGAAGGAAAGGGGAAGAAGTGAATTAACGACCAGCGGTTGAAGAAAGAGAGAGGAGAAAAGGAACGGAACAAGAGAAATCGAAGGCGAGGGGAAATCTTTAAAACGTAAAGAGACGAAGCAGAGGAGGGGGCGTGGCCAGAAAGGGAACGCCAAGGCCATGCTTTTAAGAACCCTGGCGCATTAACGGGCCCAGTGGGTAAAAAGCAGAAAACCGGAGGGACAAGGGACGAGACGGAATCTCGGCTCGCCTGGCAGGGTGGGATGGATTCAGGTTCCCGGGGTGCAGCATGCATGAGTGCGACTTGGAGGCTGGCCGGGGGCAGAGGGGCTCACCGGCAACACAGAGCCGCGAGAAGAAAAAAGCCCGTAATCATCCCGCCTATCCCTGGTTAGGATGTAGCAGAAGAGTTCTCTTGGACATCTCCACGAGGCCAAAACCGGCAACGGTGGGT
Source organism: Paracorniculantispora psalliotae (assembly GCA_002796755.1). NCBI lineage: Eukaryota > Fungi > Ascomycota > Sordariomycetes > Hypocreales > Cordycipitaceae > Paracorniculantispora > Paracorniculantispora psalliotae. The sequence goes on from PHFE01000092.1 coordinate 295,312, forward strand.
ACCGTCTTGTGGAATCACTGACGTTTGGTCCGTCATCGTGTGCAAGTGATGTATGTGTGTGGATGAAGGCCATCGAGTAGTTGGACTAGGTTTGCGATGAGATTGGTTACATGTTTGGGGATGGGAGAGCAAAGGCCAAGGGCAAGGAAAGGCGTGGAAATTGGGAGGATCAGCGCAGTGGTCCCAAACCAGAGGAGTCGCAGGCTGCGCGATGCCATGCAATCTCGTGATGGAGAGGCTGAGCACGATGCACGGCCTTGGGCAGTCCGGTGTTAGTGGTGGGAGTCCCGTCCTCCGAAGCGCCCAGCAACTGCTGTAATACCACCCACTCGCCCTACAAAAAAACGAGATGAAAGCCAATTCGGTGGAATTTGATATTTTTTCAACGGCCAAATGCATAAAATGGACCACCGCCGCTAACTAATAGTCTGAAGTCGGTCGTGTCGCAGACGTGCGGCAGCCCCTGGTCTGAAAGTCCGGGCTACTGGCCAATCAGCGCGGCGCCCGGCCCCTGTCCGGGGCGCATAGCCTCTTACACAGGTGAGGCGCACCGCGAGACACGCGAGGGGTGTGGTGGCTTCATCGACGGTGGCCAAACGTCTGAAGAAAACTGGGTTGTTTTGGGGACTTTGCAATGGATTAGGAAATAATTGTCGCTTTTTTGAAAATTTTAGGCTGGCCTTGGCTGAGTGGTTTTTGTCATCTCGTCCTGGAGGTGGTTAGGCGCCGGCCTTATACACATCAGCGGATTTCCTAATGTGGTGCAACCCCGATCACACAACTAATTCACGAGCTTATAGGGCCATGTTGTTGGCTGACGAACCGCTCCTCGGACCTGCGGTGCTACGCTGCTCCCTGTTGTGTTGCCTTTTTTGCTGGACATGGGCGTGCAGAGGCTTGTCGTTCAACACGCACTTATGCACGTCTCGTCTCAGGTTTTCCCACAGGTGGCGGCGAATGTGCCCGAGTGATCTCACATTTCAGAAATGTTTGAATCAAAGGGTTGAACGGAGAGAGGCTTGAACGTCTTGAAAATACAGATTTCTTACACGCAGAGATTGAGGCGCTGTGCCGTGATGCCGGCCTGGCCGTGCTGTGCCGGTCGCGTGTTAGAGAGACTGCGGCGGCATCACACGAACGGCTTTCAGGCGCTCCGTGACCGTGGTCCTTTCCAGCTGTGAAGTACCAAACCACCAGATTCTCAGCTGTTGCATCTGAAAAGTGAGTTCGTGTAGTTGAGCTCATTCCCGCTCCATGATCTGTCATGGTGCCGTGGCGCTCGTCCTGGATCCGGCAGATAGTGCCAATATGCCAAGATATCGGGAAAGCCCTGTTCGCTCTGAAACGCCGCCCATCCAAGAAAACCTATCAAACTTTCTTTACAGTATGAGATTATATTTTCCCCAATTGCCATGCATCGTACGAGCTCGATTTGACAGGGCATCCCATCTCCGCTTTGCATGGCCGATTTGGAATGGTTTCGTCCGATACCCAACAAGACCCCTCGCGATGACGCGGTTGTCGGAGCGGTTTTGGACGATGCCATGCAGCATGCCGATGACGGACTGTTTCTGCGACGCCGTTAGTCGCCGGTCAGTGAGCCGGAGGCCCGCGTAAACGGTCAGTTTGATGCCAAGATGCAGGTCCCGACGGGGCTTTGAGTGTGGTGTGTCTATTATTGAAAATATATTTGCCGAGGTTCTATCCAATATGCACAAAAGTTCTATTACAATTCAAGTTCGGCCTCGCTGCCTTGATGCCCTCCATTGGCGTTGTACTCCTCCGCAATCTTGTCCAGCAGACCAGCCATTCTATAGCCAGCAAGAGCAACTTGCTTCTCAAGGATGGGCGCAGCGTCCTCGTAGTACTGGCCACCGAGCTCCTGGCCCTGAATCGCCTTAGGTCCCTGAGGGAGAACTACTCTTATTAGCGTGCCGTCGGAACGTGTTAACGGGTTGAAGTATGGCCTACCATGAGAGCAGATGATAGCGTTGGTTTCGCGTGACCACGCCAGCGCCGTGCCGTTGGTGTCGGCCAGGTTTATGTCCTTTACCCACGAGTCCCTCTCGCCCGCCCACTTGCCCGTGCGAATCTCCTCGGACAGCTGTGCGGCCCAGCGCTTGGCCAGCGGGTAGGGCTTGCCGTGCAGGCCGCCGAGCCACTTCTCGAGGATGGAGCTGTCCCAGACGTGATGCAGGTTGAGCTCGCGGCCACCCCAGAGGACGTGGATGCCGTTGCCGCCCTTGGCGACGTCCTCGTTATGCAGCGGCTGGTGCAGGTCGCCGACAAAGTGGACGACAAACTTGGCCGCCTGGGCGCGGCGCCACGCGGGCAGCGCGGGGTCGTAGGCCTGCTCCGTGTAGTTGGTCAGCGACGAGATGACGCAGCCGCTCTGCTTGCAGTCGCGCTCCAGGTCCACGTTGCACGACTGCGGCGGGTTGTCGTGCGCGTCGATGAAGTGAAACGTGCTCGTGAACTTGCCCCATTTCGTGTAGCGGATGGAGTCGGCCCAGCTGGCGACGGACGCGAGGTAGTCGTCGTTGGTGCCTTTGAGGAGATCCTTGAAGTAGGCCTCCGTGGAGTTGGCGATGAAGTTGCTGGCGATGTAAGCAGTTGTGATGTGTCCCAGACCTGCGACGGGTTAGCGACGGGTCAAATAAAAAAAAACAGAGACAGGTTTAAGAAATAATTCAAAGCAACATACTTCCCCACGCAGACACTGCGGGCAGTGAGAGAAGGCCGTAAGCGGCCGCGGCGTTGAATCTCATGTTGACTGGGTATGAGTAAGGGGTGGTTATGTGATGAGCTGCGTCCAGGAGATGGATGAAAAGGCCTTGCTGGTGTATTTATCCCGTTCGTCTATCCCAAAAGTTGATGCAAGAAACCACGCTTGGCCGCGTAAATAGGTCGCCGGCCGTGTTCTGATGAGAAGGCTGTTCTGCCTAGCTGAATGTCGAGAGCGTGATGTTAAGCACGAATCAGGGCCCGAAACGGCAGCCCACGTGAAACCCAAGGGCCGTTCACGCGCGAGGTCAGATGGCAGGGAATGCCTTTGCGCCGCGCCAAAAAGCTAAATCGACCACTTTTTAGTAGTAATTCGGCTTCTTCGGAAGAAATTGTGAATTTTGAACAAAGACGGGTAGAAAGGATGATTTCCCGCGAAAGGCCCTTTTTCAGGGACAGGCTGCTTGTTGGGCCATAATAAGCGCCCAACTTGGGCACGCGTTCTGGGACGGGCAGCTTGTAGGCTTGTAGTGCGGGTGCAAGCTCATTAAACACGATGTTTGACACAAAGGGTCGCTCAACTTATTATTATGTATTTGGTTTAGCCTTTGGGATAACTTTTATCTGGTCTCTTGCAAAACAAATATATGGTAATACCGATCTACTATCGTGATCCGCTGCTGGTTTCACACCAAGTTGCTCATCTAACTAGAGGTTTCAACATAGACAGCTTTGTGATCCGTAATTTCTAACAGCAAGCCCATCTTAAAATAATCCATCCGCATGCAAGGCCAAATGCGTTGCAACATGCCTTAGATAGAATCAAAGACTGGAGGCAACCTTGCGCTGGTTCATCGCCCCGCTCTGCAGCACTTGCAGCCGTACTCAGCCTCGCCGTGCGCTCAGCCTCAGTCTCTCGCCTATAACTATACACATTCCCAAATCTCAACAATGATCAACAAAATATACTGGCAATTATTCTAGCTCGATGCGACTGCTACAGTGTCACGGCGCGGGCAAATACAGCCTCACTGAGGATCTCTCCCCCAGTGAGGTGCCGCCCTATGCTATCCTGTCCCATACGTGGGGACCAGACGAAGTCTTATTTCCAGACTTGAGAAGAGCGGCAAATGAGTGGCAGCAGAAAGAGGGCTATCGAAAAATCGAATTCTGTGCAGAGCAAGCAAAGAAGCACGGAATTCGGTATTTTTGGGTAGATGCCTGCTGCATTGACAAGTCCAACAGCATCGAGCTGCAGACGGCCATCAACAGCATGTTTAGGTGGTATCGCGATGCCGCGCGATGCTATGTATACATGGCCGACGTATCAAAAACAGATGACTCTAATAAAAAAGACAACCCGGCCTGGGAGAACTCGTTTTGCGAAAGTCGCTGGTTCACCCGTGGTTGGACACTGCAAGAGCTTATCGCGCCGAAAGTTGTAGAGTTCTACTCGAAAGAGGGCGTCTGGCTAGGTGATAAATCATCTCTGGAGTCTATCATTCGCGATACCACGAGTATTCCGGTAACGGCACTGCGCGGTACCTCGCTATCTGAATTCACCATCGCTGAACGTGAATCATGGGTTCGCGACCGTCAGACAAAGTACGAGGAAGACATGGCCTACTCGCTTCTGGGGATATTCGGTGTCTTCCTCCCTCTGATTTACGGCGAAGGAAGAGAAGAAGCACAACGGCGTTTGCGAGAAGAGGTCCAGAAAAACGTCAAGGGTGAGCTGACCAAGGAAAGACTGCTGAACGACGAGGCTAACTTTGCAGGCTCATCAAAAGAACAGTTCACAGTTACATTCAGCTTGTCAGATGTGCCCGAAATACAGCATTTTGTGGCAAGAACTTCAGAGCTTGGAGAGATACGCAGCGCACTGAGCTCAGACGGCAGTCGCCGCGTCGTCGTCCTCCATGGTCTGGGTGGGATCGGCAAGACGCAGCTCGCTGTTGCCTATATAAAACGACACAAAGACGAGTATTCGGCCATATTCTGGCTCAACATCAAAGACGAAAACTCCGTCAAGCAGAGCTTCGTCAAAGCCTCGAGGCAGATCCTGCAGCAATATCCTGATGCCCCATGCCTACAGCGGCTGAGCCCCGAAAGCACACCCGACGAAGCCGTCGAGGCTGTCAAAGCATGGCTGAGCCTACCAGGAAACACTAGGTGGCTCGCAGTGTTTGATAACTATGATGATGCTAAATGTGGCGACGCTGGCAATGACACCGGTGTCGACATTAACAACTTTCTTCCGCTGGCACACCAGGGCGCCGTGATTATCACGACGCGACTGTCGCAGATAGCTATGGGCCATTCCATTCGGGTGACGAAAATGGACTCGATGGAGGACGGCTTGAAAATTCTCTCCTCGACCTCTGGTCGATCTAACTTGCGAGGAGGTAAGTGCTTGCCTTTTGTTTCGATGCACCGCTGACAATTAAATTACAGACGCCGACGCTGAGAGGCTCGTCGAAAGGCTTGACGGGCTCCCCTTAGCTCTTACCAGCGCTGGCGCATACTTGAAGCGCGTGTCAATGAGCTTTGCCAATTACCTGCGCTATTATGACACTTCATGGTCCAGGCTTCAACAAAGCACACCGAACCTTGGCTCCTACAAAGATCGAACACTGTGCACTACCTGGCAAATGTCATATCTCCAGGTCGAAAAGCAAAGTACGCTCGCAGCGCAATTGCTCCGATGGTGGGCGTACTTTGACAATCAGGATATGTGGTTCGAGCTCATCAGTCACAAAGGGGAAGGTGGCCCTCCGTGGTTTTATGAGCTCGGCGACGAGTTGTGTTTCAACGAAGCCATGGGAACGTTACACGACTATGGCTTGGTCGAAATTTGCACGCAGGCTCCTGGCGCCATTGGCTCGCAGGGCTATAGCATTCACGGTTGTCTACACTCGTGGACTTTGCACGTTTTAAATCGTGAGAAAGACACCCTTCTGAGATGTCTCGCTATACAATGCGTAGGCTACTCTGCTCCATCAAAGAGCCAACCTGGGTTTTCGTTGCTTGAGAGACGTCTTTTACCTCATGTCAAGAGTGCATGCGCCGTCATTGAAGGCGGTGCGAAAGACACGGCGTGGGCTCTCAGCAACTTGGCAACGCTTTACGTTGACCAAGACATGCTAGTGGAAGCCGAAGATCTTCAATTGCGAGCTCTCGCAGAAAATGAGAGAGTCCATGGCCCAGATCATGCATCCAGCGTGGAGTTACTCGACGCGCTGGGTGTCGTATACGCCCATCAGAGCAGGCTCGAAGAATCAGAAAGCTTACTTCTGAGAGCGATCGAAGTCAAGAAGAAATTATTTGGCAAAGAGGATCAATCTACTTGGCGTACAATGAGTAACTTGGCGTCTACGTATCTGCGCGGCAATCGAACAGACGATGCCGAAAAGCTGTACAGGAAAATGGGATTGTCGTATGATGCCCAAGAACCAGATGCTTCCTTCATCTCCAACATGGCATCCATATATGCAGAAAGAGGAGACCTTCGCCAAGCAGGAGTTTCGCTGCGAATAACACTTGACGAGCAGGAGCGAAAGCTTGGAACCAGTCACCCAAACACGCTCAACACGCGCAGTAATCTACTGCGCACATATGTTTTGAACGGCAAGCTGCAAGAGGCAGAAGAGTTGGGCCTGAAGTTGCTGGAAGGGTGCGAAAAGACTTGGGGCCAGAAGAGCAGTAAGACGCTGTCCGCCAGGTCCAGCTTGGGCGTCATTTACAAAGGTCAGGGCAAGCTGTCACAGGCCGAAGATATGCAGCTCTGTGCATTCCGAGGCATGGAAAAGACACTCGGCGCCGACCACGTCGACACGCTCACAGCGCTTGCCAACCTTGGCAACGTGTACGTGGCCCAGAACAGGCTCGCGGAGGCCGAAGATGCGTGCCGGCGAGCGCTGCGCGGATACGAACGCGCGCTGGGGCCGGACCACTCGTCCACGCTCTTTGCCGTTCACACACTGGGTGACCTTTACGAAAAGCGAAACCGGCCTGACGAGGCAGAGGTGATGTTTGACCGCGCACTCGAGGGCCGGACCAAGGTACTCGGTCGGGATCACCCCTCGACGCTGCTGACGCTCGGCCGGCTCACGCGGCTGTACATTGCGCAGGACCGTCTGGCCGAAGCCGAGGCGGCGTGCGTGCGCGAGCTTGACGGCAACAAGACGACCTTTGGTGACGAAGACTACCGCACGCTCTTCGCGATGAGCAACCTGGGCCTCGTGTTGTGGAAGCAGGGCAAGCGCCACGCTGCGGAGAGCGTGCACTGGAAGGCGCTGCGTGGCGCGGAGGCGGCGTACGGGCCGGCGCACACGGCGACGCTGTTTCCGATGGGCAACCTGGCGCAGCTGTACATGGATGACGGCCGGCTAGACGACGCCGAGGTGCTGTACCGGCGGGCGTTGCGCTGCTGCGTAGACGAGTACGGTCCAGAGGACGAATCCACGCTGGAGGCGTACGCGGAGCTGGGGGAGGTGTGTAGGAGGAGTGGGAAGATGGAGGAGGCGCGGGAGGCGCTGGCGAAGGCGCTGGAGGGCTATGAGAGGACGATGGGAGCGGAAGAGCTGGCGAGGAGTAAAGAGGTGGCGACGGCGAAGAAGAGTATGGCACTGTGTCTGGCGGAGCAGGGCTGGTATGGAGACGCGGAGGGCTAACTACAAGCTGGGATGCGGGTGTCTCTGGATGTGACAACCGAATCGTCGTTACAATATAAACCTTAGTTGGATACGTATGTAATGTTTGTATTAGGATTTATGCCTCTTCGTCTTTTGCCAGTTTGGCGAAACAGTTATAGGGGGCTGTTGCACTGGAACATGTGATGCAGGGTAGGCAGGGGGAAGAGGAAGTTGAGGTCGGCAGAGCAGCGTCACAAAGGAAAGAAAGATAAGCTATGAAGCATCTGTAGGGCCTAGCTGCGATTCGTCCAGAGTAGGAGTCAATCATATAACTGTGGCGTGCAGCAGGTGTATCGCTGGCGTTGATGCACAGATAGCACCATGCGGGATGACGTGCGGTTGCAGAGATGCACTATTATAGTACGGCAGCAGTATCAGACACACAACACACCTACATCCACCACAGTCATAATTTTTTGATGAATAAAATATGACAGGAGAGTGTCAACCTTGGATTATAGAATCCAAAGACTGAGATATCCGTCACCTGTTAGCCGTGCCGTGTCTTGGCTGCCACGCGCCTGCAAGACATGCCTGTACAGATCTCCATCTGGCCTAGCCAGCGCCACCAAACCGTCTCCGTGACCAGTTTTTATCACCCCCGCGCTTCTGCAAATCTCGCATGACGCGCTGCAGATGGCCCCGAACTATTGGAGCTGAGCGGTCCCTTGCTGCAGCAGCTGCAGCTGCAACTGGCTGAGGACAGACTCATCCAAGCCCCCCCTCCACAACTTACCCCCCGAAGCCGGCTGGTTCAGTGACAAGCACCCCACCATCTCACGGCCGGTCCACCAATAGGCGTGCTCCCTTTGACGAATCCGGGCCCCACGCCGCGATAAGAAACGGGGACCGTATGACTGAACTGCGACCAAAGCCAGCCAAGGCCGAAAACCTGGCCTCGTGAACACTAAACTTGACCGCCAGGCTTTTGATTCTGCAAAGATACATTTTTGCTCGTGCTTCGACTGTTTATTCCTTCTTTCGCTCGGTTCACTCGTTGATTTGAGATATTTCAACCTAGACAGAAACAGCACGCAGCTTTGTTCTTTTCGCAGACAGCCCCGACCAACCGACCGACCCTAGCAAGATTATACTTTCGCTTTCGGCAATGGGCGTCCCTATGGCTGCGTTGGCAGCTGCCGCGCCGCACGGCGATGGCATGCCGCTGCTCGAGGCCATCTCGGGCATCTTTGGCAGTATTAGCATGGCCTCATGGATCTGTCTCATGGTATGCAAACTCGACCGACCGACCGCCTGTCGCAGCAGGACTGGACCGAACTGACCAAAACGCCAGCTCCCGCAGATGTTTGCCAACTACAAGGCCAAGAGCGCCGACGGCATTAGCATGACGTTTCTGATTGTCTGGATGCTCGGCGACATAACGAATCTTTTCGGTATGCTTTTTTTTCTTCTTCATGTGTCTTGACAATGCCGTTGTGCTGACTCCCTTCAGGCGCGTTCTTCACCCACCTCGCCCCGACCGCCATCGCCCTCGCCTGCTACTTCTGCGTCGCCGACTGCGTCCTCATCACGCAGTGCCTGTACTACAACACCCTCAACCGCCGCAAGGCCGCCCGCGCCGCCGCCCGCGCCGAGGCCCACGCCCACGCGACCGAGGACTCGCCGCTGCTCGGCCGCCGCCGCGACAGCAGCACCGCGGGAGATGCCTCGCGCCGCCGTCGCGCGAGCCACTCGTCGCAGAGCAAGACGCCCGTCGGCGACGACGTCCTTGATACGAAGCCGTGGGTGCAGAACCTCGTCAGCCTCGTGGCCGTGTATGCGATTGGCTTCCTGGGCTGGTTCATCTCCTACAAGGCTGGCGCGTGGCGGTCGGCGGAGCCGGCGCCGCCTTCGGCCCCGGATGAGGATGACCAGCGCACGACGTTGGAGCTTGTCGGTCTGATCCTGGGCTACGCCAGTGCTTTCTTCTATCTCGCGTGCGTACTTCTACCTAAATACAGAACGTATGGATTTGTTACTAACAGTTTGCAGTGCTCGCGTGCCCCAGATTGTCAAAAACTACCGCGAAAAGTCGTGCGAGGGTAAGCTCCCCTCCCGTTCCCTCCAAGGAACAACCCGTACTAACAGGTTGCAGGTCTCGCTCTGCTCTTCTTTCTCCTATCGCTCACTGGCAACGCTACCTACGGCGTCAGCCTCGTTACCTACTCCCAGGACAAGAAGTACCTGCTCAACGCGGTGCCCTGGCTGCTGGGCTCCCTCGGCACCATCTTCGAGGACTCGATCATCTTTATCCAGTTTCACATTTACGCCAACAACGCGCGCGTCTCCAACTCGTCGGTATAAACAGGGACGGTCATGCTACTTTGGATATGATTTTTTGCGGTTGGAAGGGATTGAATACTTTGCATTTTCAGGTTGGGACTGTTTTTGGTCGGCATCTGCATGCATACTGGCGTTATCTGTGCTCTGCCGTCGGGCCTTGCGCCTGACTTTGGCATTATGAGCTTTTTCTTGTGTTTATCATATGTATCAAGATTTATGGCATTATGATGGCATCCTACGGGGTCCTCATTCAAATTTACGAATTATCTGCATAAAATTGGCCGACTTGGTTTTTGCTGGTGCAAGCGGCGACGTGCCGAGCTAGGCTGAACGCAGCTGATAAGGCGCGGACCCCTCGAGATTCGACGCTCCGATGGCGGGGCCGTCACAGGTGTTTTATGGCGGGGCACTGGCTCATGAGTCTTGACAAAATATTCTGCGACACATTTACATGCTCTTGACCCTTTTTTCTCTCCAATTCCTGAGCTGTAATTAATTAGTTACACTCTGCACCAGTCTACCCCCCGTCATAATGGTTACGCAACTGCCTCCCAAGAAGTGCGGTACGTCTGCTCGCGCAACGCTCCTAAGCTCCGATTCCCTCCGAATTGCCTCGTCCAGCGTCGAAGCTGTCCCTCCCGCCGCCCATCAATGAATAGTAGCCCAAAACCGACCAATTCATAACTGACAATGGAAAATAGGCGTCCTCGGCGCTACCGGCTCCGTCGGCCAGCGCTTCATCCTGCTCCTCGCCAAGCATCCCTCGCTCGTCCTCCACGCCATCGGCGCCTCGTCGCGCTCCGCCGGCAAGAGCTACAAGGACGCCGTCCGCTGGAAGCAGGCCTCGCCCATGGGTAAAGTCGCCGACATGGTGGTGCGCGAGTGCAAGGCCAGCGAGTTTGCCGACTGCGATGTCGTCTTTTCCGGCCTCGACTCGGACGTGGCCGGCGACATTGGTGCGTCCCCTCCCGTTCCTGCAGCTCAATCGGTTAACTGTGTGCTGACGTCTGTAAAGAGATGGAATTCATGAAGGCCGAAATCCCCGTCTTCTCCAACGCCAAAAACTACCGCCGCGATCCCCTCGTCCCCCTCGTCGTCCCGACCGTCAACCTCCCCCACCTCGACCTCATCCCCCACCAGCGCAGCGTGCACAACCTCTCCAAGGGCTTCCTCGTCTGCAACTCCAACTGCGCCGTCATTGGTCTCGTCATCCCCTTTGCCGCGCTGCAGGCCGCCTTCGGCCCCATCGATATCGTCAGCATCGTCACCATGCAGGCCGTCTCCGGCGCCGGCTACCCGGGCGTGTCGTCCATGGACATGCTCGACAACGTGGTGCCCTACATTAAAGGCGAGGAGGACAAGCTCGAGACCGAGGCGCGCAAGATCCTCGGCGGCATGGACGCCGCCAAGACGGCGTTTGTCGAGCAGGACGGCCTCCGCGTCTCCGCCGCCTGCAACCGCGTCCCCGTCCTCGACGGCCACACCGCCTGCGTCAGCCTCAAGTTCAAGAACCAGCCCGCGCCGTCGGCCGAGGCCGTCAAGAAAGCGCTGAGAGAGTACACCTGCGAGGCGCAGACGCTGGGCTGCCCGTCGGCGCCCGAGCCCGCCATCATGGTGCACGACGACGACGACCGCCCGCAGCCCCGCCTCGATCGCGATCTCGGCAACGGCTATACCGTCAGCGTTGGTCGCGTGCGCGAAGACGAGAGCGGCATTTTCGACCTCAAATTTGTCGCCCTAAGCCACAACAGTAAGTAGATTGTCTGATTGTGCAAATACATATGCTGACCAGGTGCTAGCCGTTATCGGAGCTGCTGGCTCGTCCATCCTGAACGCAGAGGCTGCCATCCTCAAGGGGTACATCTAAACATTGAACTGTTATTTACGACATATATACACGCATAGAAGAAGCACTGGCCAAACAGAGCCGCTGAAAAAAAGTCAATTGATTACGCTGAGTTGAAGTACAAGAAGCTCAGTTCAAGAACCTGATATGCAAGTGCCAAGCTGTATGTGTTCCAGAATGCTTTATCCATGCAACCATTCCCTGTAGCCCCCGTTATTATGCGACTCTGATTCTCAAGTCAGTGTAGAAGACGCGCTGCCACATTGCGTACATGTCTCTCGATAGGTTCTGTGCTCCGTCGTCCCGCGGCCTCGACTGCGCTATGAGTTGCAGCCCCGTCACCTCGGCGTGGAACGAGTTTAGCCACATAGTCTCCAGCATCCGAAACCGGCTCATGATTTGCGCCCTGATCCAGGCGGAGCAGTGCTCCGTGCTGCGGTTCTCCACGCTCACGCACCCCAGGAAGCCTTCTTGCAAGACCCGGTTGATGCCCCAATGGCTCATGTACTCCAGCCACGCCTGGTCGGCGTGGTACAAGGGCAGGGCCGTGAACTGACGCTCCTGGATCGGGTTCAGCGCAAGGCAGCCAAATTCAAGCTGCAGGCGGCGAATCCGGAGCACGGATTCGCAGGGGCTCGCCAGATTCCACTGGCTCGCGGCGGCGGCGGCGTGCTCCCAGCCGGCATACAGCTCCTGGGCCTTGGCTTCCGTGTAGCCGAAGAACATGAGGCTCGCTGGCGATATAAAATGGGCCGGAAGCAGTGAAGTGGTGTAAGGGGGTGTGGCTGGCCGCCCGGCGTTGTTGAAAGGGCTTGGCGGAGGCGGTCTGTCGATGCGGAAGTCGCGAAATCCTCCACCGCCACCGCGCACGGGACCGAGCTCGCGACGTGCGATTCGTATCGCGTGATCCTGTGGGCAAAGGAGATTTCCAAGAGTATGATTCATTGTGCGCTGTATTTTAAAAAAAAAGTATATATCGTAGAGTATAAGATGACTGATGAAAGAGTATGCCGAGCCTAGATACGTGTGTTGAATGGGCAGATGTGTAGTCCATAACAGGACCTGTTGCTCCTTCCTAAACACTTCGAGAATTCTTCACGTTGAAGCACACGGCGATAACCGGATATTTATTAAAATGGCCAAGAACATGTATCGTACCAGTCCCGAATTTCAATGGTTATTCCGTATTACGTAGTTCATCACACCATGTTGCACATGTGCTGCAGTCTACACGCATGTCGATGCCATCGCTTTGTGATTAGCAGATGGCGAGAAGAAAAGAGCCTTCCTTCGAGTCAAAAATTAAACTAACCGAGAATAAATAAGGATAAACGAGTCTGAATGCTCTTCCTTGACGGCGTTGGTAAGCCGGGTTGCTCTTTCCGTTATTTGATGCCCCTGCTACTTGCGGGATTTCGCAAAAGTTGCGATTCACTGACAGGAGTGCAGAATACAGCATTGTATCAATAGCTTTATAAAGTGATGCTCATCTAATTTTGTTTTACAGTCCTTGTACGCCGAGTAGGGGTTAGGACCCTATGATTCATTCGCTATCAGTACAAATCTCCTTATTTTCCACATTTGCCTCCCTAAATATTTACAGCTTGTACTTGCTGGGGACAACCATGAGCTCGGGCTTGACAAGGGCGTCAAACTCCTCAGAGGTGAGAGCCTTGAGCTCCATGGCACTCTCCTTGAGAGTGAGGCCCTTCTTGTGAGCGTTCTTGGCGACCTTGCTAGCCATGTCGTAGCCAATCTTGGGGTTGAGGCAGGTGACCAGCATGAGACTATTTCCGTATTATTAGTATATTTCACATCTTGGCGACCTGGGCGAATACTTACGACTCCTTCATGATGCTAGCAATCTTCTCCTCGTTGGCTTGGAGACCAGCGACGAGGTTCTTCTCGAAAGAGCGCATGCCGTCGGCAAGAATGCGAGAGCTGTGGAGAAGGTTGCGGATGACCAGGGGCTTGTAGACGTTAAGCTCGAACTGGCCGTTCATGCCACCAATCGTGGTAGCGACGTTGTTACCCATAACCTGGGCGCAGACCATGGTAAGGGCCTCGCACTGGGTGGGGTTGACCTTGCCAGGCATGATGCTGGAACCGGGCTCGTTCTCGGGCAGGTTGAGCTCGCCGAGACCGCAGCGGGGGCCACTGCCGAGGTAGCGGATATCCTGTGCAATCTTGGTGAGAGAGGCAGCGACGGTGTTGAGAGAGCCGTGAGCCTGGACAATGGCGTCGTGGGCGGCGAGGGCCTCGAACTTGTTGGGGGCAGTCTTGAACTCGGTGCCGGTCATCTTGGTGACCTCTTCGGCAATAGCCTCAGCGAAGCCCTCGAAGGTGTTGATGCCAGTACCGACAGCGGTACCACCCTGGGCGAGGAGGCGCAGGTCGGGCAGAGAGCCCTCGACACGCTTGATGCCAAAGTCGAGCTGAGCAACGTAGCCGGAGAACTCCTGGGCGAGGGTAAGGGGAGTGGCGTCCTGCAAGTGGGTGCGGCCAATCTTGATAATCTTCTTGGCGTCAAAGTCGTCAACCTTGGCCTGAAGAGCAGCGCGGAGGCTGCGCATGGCAGGGAGGAGCTCGCCCTCGATGTCGAGAACGGCGGCAATGTGCATGACGGTCGGGAAGGTATCGTTGGAGGAAGCGCTGCGGTTGACGTGGTCGTTGGGGTGGACAGGGCTCTTGCTGCCCATCTTGCCGCCGAGAATCTCAATGGCGCGGTTGGAGATGACTTCGTTGGCGTTCATGTTAGACTGGGTGCCGGAACCGGTCTGCCAGACGACGAGGGGGAAGTGGTCCATGAGCTTGCCGTCGGCAACCTCCTTGGCGGCCTGCTGGATAGCCTGACCAACCTTGGGATCTAAATAGAGCGTATTAGTAGGAGTCGGACAGCTTGGTCGTGGAGTGCGCCTTTTTCTCGACCGATGCGCCGACGACGCCGACGGGCCGCACAAGAGGCGAAGCTACGTACCAAGGCCATATCGCATGTTCACCGTAGCGGCAGCGCCCTTGAGAATGCCAAAGGCCTTGACAATGGGCGGGGGCATACGGTCCTGGGGCTGGTTGATGCGGAAGTTCTCGAGGGATCGCTCGGTCTGGGCGCCCCAGTACTTGTCGGCAGGGACCTGGATCTCGCCAAAGGCGTCGCTCTCGGTACGGGTAGAAGCCATTCTGAGGGTGGTGGTGCGGAATCCTCGTTGTTGAAAGGATGAAAGCTGCTGGCGAGAGACGAGCTGCGGGGTGAAGGCAGCTTTACATGTGGGCGCAGCTGCAGCGAGTCTGGCGCTCCTCGGCAGGCATGACGACGCCAATCCGGTGGCTGCAACTCTGCGGCTAGTCGCTCTAAGCATGGTCGGTCGGCGTGCTTTTTAGCTTGTGAAGGAGTGAAAAGATGGAGAATCAGATGCGGAACGCTTCAATGTAATGCGCAAAAGCAGCAATGCCCCTGTCCAGGAGAGATATGTATGGCGATGCAATTCTTTTATTTTTTTGTTGAAGCAGCTAATCTGCCAGCCAGCGGAAAAGGAGCGGGTCATTTTCGTGTAGATGATTTTTCCGACCCGTTTTCGTTGGGACACTCATCTTTAAGTAATTGCTGACTAGAGGCTTTCCGACACTAAACGGGGGGGCATTCTGAGAATTGGCGCAAAGAATATCTCTCAAAGTAATCTTTTGGCGTTTTTTTTCATCGGTTTGCCGTCATTGGCCGTCCATCATATTGTGCCCGCTACGATGCTGCCACGATAGACTGGACACACCAACTCCACTCTTCGCCGGCGCTGCATCATCGCCCGTGCCCGATGTAGTCGAAATCTAAAACAACCATCCAAGACCCCTTTGCCCACGCAGTTCCACGAAATCGCCGCCGCAGCCTTTAATCTTGGCAGTGGACTATCGCGACATCTATATTCATACCACCGGTTGAGCTTTATCCGTTAGCTACGTGCCCGCCCACGCCGAAGCCACGCCCTCCTCGCGCCCGTTTGACCCCCTGGACGAGGCGAACAAACACACGCAGCGACATTCGATCCACGACACAATTCCCTTCCATGCGACTGCGAGCATAAGAATCTGATATCCAGGTCATTGACCGTTGGCCGGCGACCATGCCGTCGCCAACCGACGACGAGATCCCCTTCCCGACACTTGCGAGCCACGCGCTGAACCACCGCTCCCACCTCTCGCCCAACGATGCGTGTGTGTCGCCGCCGCGCCGGTATGAGGGCGGCGCCGACGGCGCGACCGATTCGGCGATGCGCCTGCGCCGACTCAATGGCGAGCGCAGCAGCAGCCGACGACGCAAGCGGACGTGGAAGAAGCTGATGTGGGTGAAGCAGTCATGTACGTTGCATCACATCCATCCATCTCTGCCACCGCTGCCGTAATGCGGTAACTAACATTCCCGCGGTGCAGACCCCGACAACTACACAGACCAGGCCACGTTTCTCGAGAACCTGCAGCGCAACCCGCGTCTCAAGCCCTACGACTTTTGGCCCCTCGTCGCCGACTCGACCGTCATCCTCCAGCACGTCTGCTCCGTCATCATCTTCATCGTCAGCTTCGTCGCCATCTTCCACTCGCGCGTGTCGCCCGTCTCCGTCGTCAGCTGGAGCTCCGTCGGCACCTTTCTCAGCTGGATCCTCTGGGAGCGCTGGGTCGCCGAGGAGGAGGACCTCGAGGAGGAGCTGCTGAACCCGTCGGCCGCCACCGCCGCCACCGCCGCCGCTACCGCCGTCGTGACGAGGGCCGCGCCCGCCACGCGCCGTAGGACGCGCGCCGGCAGCCTGCGCCGTCCCGTCCTGCCCGTCCTGCCCATACCGCCGCCGTCCGCGGCCAACTCGGTTGCTACCTCGGCCGCGAGCTCGACGACGACGCTCGAGCTCAGTGCCCCCAGGATGAACCGCGCGCCGTCCGCGGTCGACGTCGCCGCGACGGGAACAAGCACCACTCCAGCCGGCGCCGGGGCAGACCAGCGTGGGCCGGCGAAGCGTCCGCCGCTGCCGCCGCGCAATTCGGGCCCCATCTCCGAGATCCGCGTCGAGTACCCCGCCAACCTGCCCGGCGAGGAGAGCCGCGTCCTGCAGCGCCTGAGCACCATCAAGTCGGCCATCCTCATCTACTGGACGCTGCTCGGCCTCAGCCCCATCCTGAAATCGCTAACCAAGTCGACGTCAAGTGACAGCATCTGGGCCATGTCCTTTTGGCTGCTCGCCATCAACATCTTCTTCTTTGACTACTCGGGCGGCGTGGGCGCCAAGTTCCCCGCCTCGCTCTCCACCAACGCCGCGCTCATGGCCTCGACCGTGCTCGCCAGCCGCCTGCCCGACACGACGCAGGTCTTCTCCCTCACCCTCTTCAGCATCCAGGTGTTTGGCCTGTTTCCCGTCTTTCGCCGCCACGTGCGCCACCGCTCCTGGAAGTATCACGTCCTGCTGAGCCTGCTACTCGTGCTCGGCGCGGGCCTGGGCGTCGGCATGGTCCTCGGCGACGTTGATGGGGGCGGCGCTTGGCCGTGGAAGCGCGGCGTCATCGGCATGGTCGTCAGTCTGTTCATCGCGGCGCTGGCGGCGGGCGGCTGCAGCTGGTGGCTGATTGGCCTGCAAAAATACAAGAATGAGATTCGAGGCCCGTGGGATCCGGCCCGCCCCATCATTATGAGCAGGCCTCGATGGGATTAAGTGTCAAGCTGTATATATACGTATCAAGTAATAATAATGACTGCCGAGGTGGTAATACATGATGATGTTCTACGTTGTTGCCTGCTGGGTGAAATTTGCTGTGAGATATGTGGAACAAAACAGTTCTTTAATCTATTGGATATGTGAGAATGGTTGACTACAGCTTCCGACTGCAGCATTACACTTCTTCGATGTCCAGCACCCACATCTTCTTGTCACCCACAACCTCATGCTGTATGCTCACCCGCCAGGGCCAATCCTGCATCTTCAGCCCGCCGCGTCGCCGGTCGCCGCGAAACAGGTAGTCGCTGCGCGACACAGTCATCCACGACGGGTGCAGTATGGCCTCGCGCGTGTTGGGCTGGATCGGCGGCCGCACACCCGGGCTCGACAGCATACCGCCGTACTGGGCGACCGGGTTGAAGTCGGCGTCGAAGCCGACCTTGAGCGCGTAGCTGCGGTCCCTGGTGCGCAGCCACAGCCCGGCCACGGTGCCGCCGCCACCAGCAGGGAGGGTCACGATGCGCACGGCGTCGTCCCACGGCTGCCCACCCTGCGCGACGTGCACGTCAGACAGCGGGTAGTCTGGATCTTCCGGGTCCGGTACTGTGATGAAGCGGACCGGCACGGAACGGATGAAGAAGCCGTAGACGGGTGTGGGCTCGAGCGGCGTCGCAACTGCGCTGTCCCTGGTGTGCAGAGGAAGAGTGGAAGTGCCACCGCTGGCTGCTGCTGCGGCCCCATGCAAGGATCGCTTCGTTCGAGGCCGCGGCGGCTCCACGTCCCGTTGTCGGACGTATATCTTGCGATACTTGGCCGTCGGCGCCAGATTCTGCGCAAACGTCTGTACCGCACGATTCTCCCCCGCCGCCTCGTCGCGGAAGCGCACGCGCGCAAACTGCTCTTCATCCGGCAGCATCCGCAAGTAAATGCCGACGCGGCCGCCGCGGGCGTCCTCGCAGTCGAGCGCCGCCAGGAACGTCTCGAGCCCCCACGGCACCATGGGCATCTCGAGCGCCAGGCCGCGGTTGGTCATGCTGTACGGCTGGTGGTTCCAGCGCTGGCGCGCGACGACGACGTCGGCGCAGCCGGCAAAGTCGCCCGGCGACCGCGCCAGCAGGCCCGTCAGCTGCCCGTCCGAGGCGGCGCCCCAGGCGAACAGCGACTGGTCGTCGGACGCCTTCATGATCTCCTCCTGCAGGCGGAGGAAGGCGCGCGCGCCGCCCTCGCCGTACAGCATGGGCATGTTGACGGCGAAGAGACCGAGGAGGCTGTAGGCGCGGTCCTCCTCGCGGGTGGTGGTGCGCTGCGCCGCCCACGCCATGCGCTGCGCGACGCTGCGCTCGGCGAGAGCGGCCTCGCCGCGGAGGATGGCGGCGTCGATGCTGGTGACGCGCGCGATGCGCTCCGTCAGCGGGGACTCGTCGCGCGTGCCGAGCGTCTGCCAGGCCGCTCCGTAGAAGACGACGTGCGCGGGGGCGAGTAGCTCTTGCAGCGTCCAGCCGCGCGTGAACCAGGCGCTGGCGTCGAAGCTGTCATCCACCTTTCCGCCGTCGACGTCGGAAAGGAACGCGTAGCAGACGGACGCCTCGCGGTACCAGGCGTACATGGAGTTGATGGCCTCGTTGAGCTCCGCAGAGGACGTCTTGTCGATGCAGCAGGTGTCGACCCAGGCGTATGCGAGACCGTCCTTGGCCGCCTGGGTGCAGCACAGCTTGATCTTGGCATAACCGGCCTTGTTCGTGGCGCGGCCGGCCTGGAGGTCCTGGAAGGAGACCTCGTCGTCGAGCCAGCGGTGGGAGAGAATGGCGTATTCAGGGATGGCGCTGCCGTAAAACTCCTCGAGCGCGAGGGTGGATGTATTGAGGAGTCTCATCGCTGAAAGAGTGCAGTTGATTCACATTCGCAGTGTTTAGGAGTGTCGTCAAAAGAGCGAGGAGGGCGACAGCCGGCAGGGCGGATATAACATAATTTTAAGCATAGTCGTAGCCGTTCCGTTCTGCCGTGCTTACTTGCCTATTTCGTGACCCTTGGCTTCGGCTGTTGCATTCAGGAGCAGGAAATCCATTTTTATATGGACTTTTATTCAGCTGCGGACCGTTGCTCAGCCGCACATGCAAGTAGTCGGAGCGTTATTTCCGTCAGGCTACCAGTTGGCGAGGAAGTGATAAAATGAAGCAATTGAAGCTTGAAGCTATCATCAACGTTTAGGTGTAATGGTGTGCATCAATGTGCAAGAACGTTCTGCAACGGACACAAGGTGGTAAGCAGCTGCAAGCAGAGCTATTGATGGTGCCAGGGTCCAACCAGCGGAGCCACTCCAATGTCTCAGCGGATCGGCGCCGTCAGCTTTCACATGCTGGTTGGCTGGCAATTCCATGTCGTGTACGTCGAGCATTGGGCAGTCTCATCCAAGGGCACGATTATCCATCGCGGTATAATTGCAGTCCTTGGTTAGCGTGCGGATGCACAAGACACGGCTCGGGAGAGCTAGACATCTAGCGGCGGGTTTCACACATGTCGATCAAGACAGCGTCGGCCCAATTAAAACGCAAGACACGTATGTGTCTCTAGCCATTGATACCGTTGTCCAGTCGAATTTCTTTCCTTGATTTGTGAAATGCAGCGATGGGACGGTGTCCAGATAGAAAAGACCGAGTTGGGTATTGACTGGCGGTGTAGTAGCCTGGCCAGCGTGCGAGACGTAGCAGTCGTCTGTTGTCGCATGCCCATTGGTGCCAACTATGTGCATATGCTGGATCTTGTTTCGGAAATATATGCACAAAATATTCAGATAATTCAACCTACCAAGTGAAATTGCTGCAGTTTGGCCTTCGTCAGAGGTTTGTTGTGGCCGAGAGGTGCGCCACTAATGGACCGGATCTGGAGGCCGAAATGGCGGAGTAAAACTACAGCCTTCCACGGTATCCGACCATATCTCGGGTATAGTTAGAGAGCTAGCGTCTGTTTTGTTGCATTATCTCTTATATATAATGCGACCAAAACAAGAGCAAAGGGGAGCGTTTGGAGCTTACGCGATCACTAGACCATCTGGTGAGCGACGGCTGATAGCATCACCACCGTCCGCCAGACTCTTTCTACGTTGCCGGTCGCAGCCATTCTACAGTATTTGATGAAATGAACACCAGTAACCGACTTGCGTAAGCTTCCAGATGCCGAAGCTCATGAACGTCTTTTTCCCTCCGGCTGAAAAGTAAAGTTTGGTACCTGTTTGCTGCGCCTCGGTCCTGGCTTCTCCATTGTTACTAGAGGCGGCCACAACAGAGTGCGACGCGCTACGTGAGTTTAGTTGGGGCACAGTATACTCTCCTCCCTGAAATAATGCCGGTAAGCACTTGATGGAACTGAACCGCTATATTACGCTAATGTTTCTTATTTTTCTTATATTCCTTCTATTTTTAATATTGTAGTATCTTTTTTGTTATAGTTCAAGAGTACTCTAGTAAACGAAGACACGCACCAACATTACCATATTGCAAGGGGGTAGTTAACACAGAAGAAGAGACGACCCAGAAAAAAAACGTGGCTGATTATGCACGATGACGATTGAAGATGCGCGATTAAGACAGATGGGAAAGTGAATATGAGAAAGCAAAATCGATGGGAGAGGCAGCGGCTAGTCGAGACGGGTGGTTCACCTAGGTCACTAGATGCCGGGAGCTACGAGATTCAAATGGTTGAGTTAGGTACAGGCTGGCATAGCGCCTAGCAGAGGTAGAAGGAACACAAGCGTATTCGGGTTATTCTTCAGCGGAAACTTAAGCTGGGCAGTGGCTTTTGAGCATATACCTCGTCGTCATCCACAGCGCCCTTCGCGAGCAGCGTGGCTCGCAAGTCTACGAGCAGCGAACCGGAGATACAGCGGCAAGAGGGAGAATGCAAGGTATACATGGGGGCGGGCAGTGCCTCATGCAGCTATCTCAACCCCACATACCAACATTCTTCTTTTCTGCGGCCTCGTAATTCTCCAGAAGGGCCTTCAGCATATTTTGGGCACTGGCATACGCCTCATGTTGAGCCGCCTCATCGAGCTTGTCCTTAGTCCCAGTCTCCGTGAGAAAGCTCTGCATCTTCTTCTGTATAATATCTTGTTTTTGGTGCAAGCTCGTTTGCTTTCCTGAATTTTCGCCAGTATTTAGCTCCGTTCTAGGGAGATCCTTGAGTTGGAAGGCAACGTACTCGCCTTGACATAGGCTTCATCATGTTCCTTGACACCGGCGTAGAACGCCGCTTTGGCCAGGTCCGCATTGTAATTTTCGGCAGTAGTCTTGCCGGTCGTTATTCGGTCATAGATTGGCCGAAAATTGTCGCTAATCATTTCTGTAGGTTTTTTTTTTTTTTTTTTTTTTTT